>JAOUZG010051355.1:6126774-6141796 GCA_026289955.1 Argiope argentata
CTTTTCAAGTTCAATAATAAAATGTCTTAAGTTACGCATGCGTTTATGTTTAATTCTTCGTTGCACCATTGTTTGACATCATAGCTGTCGTCTTCACCTTCTGATAAAGGTTTAATACAAATTAAAAAAAGGAATTCTTCCCAAATGCCTCTCTTGTTAAAGCTATAAAATGTAAATAATGGAAGGTTCGTGCAATATTTTTGATAGAAATATCTTATTTATCGTAATCTTAAAAGAAATGAGTTATCAGTTTGCATCCTATGTAAAGCCCCATTATTTAATTAAGGCTAAAAACTCGGAGATTTTTTTTAAAGTCATAGAATAAGAATAATAGAATGCCCATAAAATGTCATTTTTCTGAAAAACATATATTTTAACATTCGTACCCTTAAACTAAAAGGTTATGAATGCTAAAACTTTTATGAATCTATTTTCCAGTTAATGTCATAAATGGTGGTTATATCTTTCAGAAAATACACAAAATCATAGCAACTTTTCCAAAATACCTCTCTTATTAATATCATATATAAATAGTGGTCAAACATAAAAAAGAAAATGATTTTCTTTAAATAATATTTTAAACTTCAGACCTTATGTCATATATAATGTCAGCATCGTCTGATCACACGTCAAAAATCTGAGAACTTCTCTAAAAGCGATTTCTTTTTTCTTTCCTTTTTTTTGAAGCCACAGAATAGAAATTATATACAAACTATTAAATATAATTCTTTTTCATTAAAAATAAATATTTGGCATTCACCACCTTATACCAAACATTTAACCTTCAGACCTTATATCTTATATTATGTCATCATCGCTTGATAACTAGTCGAATCTCTGAGAGCTTCTCTAAATTCAACCTTTTTTTTGAAGCCACACAATAGGAATTATAAATGACCTAGTAAATACCATTAATTTTCATTGAAAACAAGTGTTTAAACCTTCATAAGCTTATACCGAAGGAATTCTTAAGTTTATGCTTATGTAGAGATAGCCTCCAGCAAAGACTCAAAACTACAGGAACTTTTCCAACACCCCACTATTTCTAAAGCCGTAAAATATAAATAGTGTAGGATCCATAACACAAAAGCCATCATTTTCTTAAATCATATTTTAACTTTCATGCTTGAAATCTTATATGATATTTTCGTCATCTGATTATGGATATGAAGATTCTACTAACTCTTCAAAAATAAACTATTTTTAAAACGTGGAATAAAAATAAAGGATGGTCCATAAAATACCATGAATTTCTGTATTGACTGCTGTGGTAGAATCTCTATCCTTTGATAACTATTCATGACCATGAGAACTCTTCTAAAGTACTCATTAAGTTAATGCTATAAAATATAAATAGTGGAAGATGCATGAAACGATTATTATTTTTCTTAAAAGCACGTTTGAATCTTCATAAAAGCTAACGGATTGTTGGTTAACGTTTCATGTGATGTCTTCCTCATTTGGCCTTGGCTCAAAATTGAGGAGTCCCGCCAAATATATCTAGTTCAAAAGCCACAAAATTTCAATAAATAATTGAGAATCCATAAAACACCACTTCTTTTCTTTAAATAATACATGTTTTAAAGCTTGATATCTTCAAATCAAACTCAAAATCAATAACAAAAGACATTCATCTGTTTGTAATTTCATCAGAAAGTTTTATTTGTCGTTACGAAAACTTTAATCCAAAGTAAATACGGAAACTTTCATGATATATCTTTCGTAGACGTCCAATAAATCTTTAAGAAGGGGGAGGGGAGGGATGGAACCAGACCAGACATTATAGGAATAACATCGTTGATGGAAAAATAGATTTTCAGGCAGCTCTCCCTTATCAGCCGCAGACCGCCCAGCATTTTGTTCGTTTTATTTTTCCTAAGATCGGTCGCAATGAAATGGAATTATTGTCCTTCTCCTCTAGTGTCCCCTTGGGATATGTCGACGACTATCCTCTGACCCTATTACTCCACGTCACATATATCTTCTGCCTGTACATTTTCGAAAAGTCTACCTTTCTGTAACCATAGGTTACACATATTAAGTCGGGGATTTTATCTTGATGTTGGTATTAGCCAAAACCAAGATTTTAAGTAGATTTTTTTTATTTCCTGTTAGTTTTATTTGTTTGTTGTTTCTCTAAAGTACCTTTTTCATTTTATTAATTCGGGATTCAGCAAAACATTTTTCTAAAAAAAATTATGTAATTTATAATAGGGAAATTGGTAGATATAGGCCATTAAGATCAAAAAATGGAATCAATAACATAGAGTTTAGTGTTATTTACAATTTATTATAACAGCCAATAATAGATAATTAATTCAACATAAATATTGATTAAATTTAATTTCAATTAAATTTCTTATGATTTGATGCATATTTTTATGTATAAAAATATTTATGTTTCCAATTGTGAGAAATATTAAAAATTTATTATTTTAATAGCTAAACAATATAGGCCGGGGTTCTGGGTAGCCTAGTTGGTAGAGCGTTGGACTCTCATTCCTTAGGCTGCGAGCTCGAACTGCGCCGATTAAGGACTCTCCGAGTGTGGCACTTGCTCTCGTTAAATCCGTCGTTGTCACAAAGGCCTCCATGTCAAGAGCAATACCACTGAGGGTACTGGATCAAAGGTGATCATCTTCTTTTTTAGAAGTAAATTGTGATCTGTAAATGAATGAATAAGTTGCATAAATAATGTCCGCCCCCTAAAACGTTGTTGTGACTTGTGTGAGCTAGAAGTAAGACTTCTGCCTTCAGGGGTCCATACCCACAGAAGCTCCCCCAAGGGGTCATCTTGTAATTGGGGATGAGATGCTTCCGGGATGGTAGTTAGATCTCTCCAACCCGGTGGGTACACTAATAGGTGGGGATTAGGCTCCTCCCATTGACTACGGGACGTACTTCTTTCAGGGAGGGTTGTACCGCGGCCGGTGATGGTCATTAGGACTGAACCATAGCTCCCTCTAATTGTTGTTGCGGCAGTTCGGTCATTCATTTACTATGGTTAATCTGTGTGTCTTTGTGGCGGGTCGGGGAATCTGTTCTATACCCTCAGAATATATATATATATATATATATATATATATATATATATATATATATATATATATATATATATATATATATATATATATATATATATATTGCACGACAGCGTTAGAAATTCATTCCATATGATATATTAAAATAGCGTATAAGCATGCAATTTTAAATATTACTGTTAAAACTGACAGCGACTTTTCTATCCGCAAATTATAAATCATTTAAAATAAATAGCATTTACTCAAAACTGTTAAACTTTTAATTTCTCCTAAAAACATGAATTAAGACTTTCTAAGATATCTAGTGAAAAATTATTACAGAACTCTAATAATATAAACAAGAGAAATACAAATATAAATATAACCTTCAACTTCAGATAACTTTTAATTACTGTTTCTACACAATACACGCAGAAAGTTGCTTTCACTTTTTCAAGGAAACAAAGTATTATTGAAATACAAGGTTGAAATAGCCCTAGTAAAATTATTTTGAAATTAATATTATTCATAATAACAGTATTCATAGCTTATTAATATAATCAAATAACATAATTCAGTTCATTGTTTCTAGTACCAAAAGCGTTTCGTCATCTGATTATGGATATGAAGATTCTACGAACTCTTCAAAAATAAAACTATTTTTAAAACATAATGTTTAATTCAAATGAAACTAAGTTCTATTTCTAATTTATTTTTCAAAAAAAAAAACTAAATATATACAAAATGGCTACTAAATATAGGTACACGAAAGAGCCCAACATTACGCATTCTGAGATACTCTCATCGCGGCAAATATCAACCACTGCACTTTTTTGGTGATAAATCTTAACATTGCGCTGATATGTCACCTGAGCGTGCCTTAGACATCATCAATCACGTTCACTCCCAACTGTCGACTTTTATCGTATTCTAGGTTATACACTCGAATCTGCTGAGGTCACGTGTGTACTAGAGTGGCAACGAATGAGAGGTCATTGTATCTGCTAAACCATTGTTGTTTGGCCATGCCGATAGTGGCAGTAGTAAATTTGTTAATAAGTGACAAATATTTTAGTGTTAGCTTAAGACTTACTATTGAAATCGGAACTTCCTTTTAAAACCTATATTTTATTAGTATGTCTGCCTAATTTATTTACATATCAATAAGTAAATGTATAATTAAAATAGTTGATAATTTTAAAGGAAAAGTTATACTTAAGTACCTCAGATCCATATGAAATCAAACCACCTTATTACTTCCGAATACGATATGGAAAACTCATACCAAATCAGTCTACCTTTATGGGTATAAGGCGTACCAAAAAGGATGTGGAAAATACATATCGAACCAGTCACTTATTATGATGGGCATAGTATATCCAAATAGGATGTGAAAAACCACATAGACCAATTTATCTAAATATACATAAGGTCAATTCTAATTACATATTAATAAGTAAATATATAATTAAAATTGTTAATAATTTTAAAGGGAAAAATCATGCTTAAGTACCTCAGGTCTATATGGAATCGAACCACCTTATTACTTCCGAATACGATATGGAAAACTTATACCGAACAAGTCTACCCTTATGGATATAAGGTCCACCAAAAAGGATGTAGAAAATACATATCGAACCAGCCAATTACTATTATGTGTATAGTATCTCCAAATAGGATGTGAAAAACTGCATATACTAATTTATCTAAATAGACATAAGATCAATTCTAATTAAATATCAATAAGTTAATTTATAATTAAATAGTTAATAATTTTAAAGGGAAAAATCATGAGTATCTCAGGTCTGTACGGAATCAAACCACCTTAATACTTCCGAATGCGATATGGAAAACTCACACCGAATCAGTTTACCCTTATGGATATAAGGCCCACCAAAAAGGATGTGGAAAATACATATCGAACCAGCCACTTACTTTGATGGGTATAGTATATCTAAAGAGAATGTGAAAAACCCCATAGACCAATTTATCTAAATATACATAAGGTCAACTCTAATTACATATTAATAAGTAAATTTATAATTAAAATTGTTAGTAATTTTAAAGGAAAAAATCCTGCTTCAATACCTCAGATCTATATGCAATCAAACCACCTTTTTACTTTTGAATACGATATGGAAAACTCATACCAAATCAGTCTACCTTTATGGGTATAAGGCGCACCAAAAAGGATGAGAAAAATACATATCGAACCAGCCACTTACTATGATGGGTATAGTATTTCCAAATAGGATGGGAAAACCCGCACAGACCAATTTATCTAAATAGACATAAGGTCATCCAAATAGGATATAGTGAACCAGTACGAATTCGAATAGGAATGTATCAAAAGAGTATACAGCCATCTAAAGATAAGTCGTCGAATTAGAAGATTAAACAACTCTGTAATTTCATATAATTTATTTTATTTTTGCTTTTCTTTGATATATAAATATATAATTTGCTTTTCTTTGATATAGGATAAGTATTTTTTCATTGAAAATCTAAATAAGAGTTCTAATTTATCTATGTATAGCAGTAAGCACAGTTTCGATTCTCAGAATAAATTATAGAAGAATATAACGGATATGGCAGTCGGATATTCAGAACTAAATATTCAATTCAGCATAATAATTTGTTGTTTAACATTTTAATTGAATCACGTTATTCTTTTACTAGAATTAAAACAATCTCCAAATAAACATCAAGCCTATTAGTAAATAAAATATTAATATTTCAAATAAAATTTTATCATATACTTAATGAATATTTTTATTCACTTCCATAACTAGTTCAATGATGCTCGTGCTTCAGTTTCGTTAAAATCTAAATTTAATACAATATTTTGACTTGGAAATTTTGCTTTGTTTCATTTTTCTGAGAAACTTGAGTTATATCTTAGATATTAAACTGTATCGTTGTGATAAATTTTTATTCATATTAATTCGTGTAAATACTTATTAAAATCTTTTGAATTTTGATGCAGCAGTCTCAAATATTGTTATAAATGCATGATTAAGGATTGCCTTTTTTCAATTATCTGAACAAAACAGAAAAAACAATTTTTAAAAAGCTGAAAGTAATAATTACTTTAGTTATATATTACATCATCAAAATAAATTTTCAATCAGAAAATATTATGTTTGAAATTCTTTCTAATTATTTTTTTCTTTTGTAACGAAAACATTATATTAAGTGCAATTAAAAACCTTTGCGAGAAAAAGAAACAAAATTTTTCAAAATTTACAGGCGTTTTCCTCCTTATGATATTTATTTAAATAATTGTAACGTTATATTTATTCGTAAGACAAAATCTCAAGTTCTTACAGCATAAACATTTCAGGAAATATTGAAAAAAGAGTCTTTATTTTTCTGAAGCATCGAGAAGGAGGTTTTTGTGCACGTGAATACAATTTTTAATTACGTTCAATAAATATTATTTTATAATAAGAAGTAATTCTCTGCAGAATTACTTAATTAAAAGGATTTATTTCATAAATAAACTCTTTAAGTATATTACCTCTTTTACTTTATCATTCATTTAGTGTTTGTTTAAAATTTTAATTATATTAAATACTTTAGTTTTTTTATTCCTGAACTTTATTTCATGCTATTTAATTCATTTATTTTGAAAAATTTACTAAAAATGTATACATTATTACCACTGTAAATTTCAGATGCATTCGACTACATATTTTATAGAAGTCTCAAAAAAATTTGGATTTATAGATATGCTTTCCTTTTAAAAAAATATTTCTTAATCTTCAAGTGTCACCTAATTCGTTGAGTAACATACCCAAATTGACACACACACACACACACACACAAAAATATATATATATATATATATATATATATATATATATATATATCAAAATAGTTTTTTACATGTTTATTATATTACGAACGTTGATAAAATTAAGAAAGAAAAAAATTAAAATAATAATATTAAATTCCTAAAAAATTTAAGCTCAATTTTTTTTAAAGAAGAGAAATGAAATCAACAATCACAAAATTATAGTTATAATCTGAGAACATTATTATTTTAAAGTCAGTATTCGTCTTAATCAATTTAAGTCATCAAGTTTAAATCAGTATGAAAACGCAATTCTGGTAAAAGCAGGTCAACCTTTTAGAAACGCACCTGGTTTCAAAGAAGCGTACATAATAATAACGCAATATTGGTAAAAACGGATAATAATATATATGGTTAAAAGATGTTGATGAATAATTTCATTCATGCTTTATTCATTGCCTACGCAATTTCGAGCTTCACTTATTCACCGCCTTTAATTATTTAAAATCCCATAACGAAAACAATATCAAGTCCTGAAATGAAAAATAACTGATGTTATAATAAATGGCCGCATGAATGTATTTTTTATTATTGTATATAGAATTAAAAATATAATATTTTTCTATGCAATATTAAATTAAAAGTCGTCACTATCAAAGTACTAATGTTATATCTAGATATATATATATTTAAGCTCTTTTTATTTCAATTAATTTCTTACTTGTTGGTAACAAGATGTTTCCTTCAAGAAAAATATTTTTAAAAAAACATTCTTTACATTTTTAATCAGGTATTTGAGGATTTACAAGCTTCATTAATTTTATAATTTTTTTCTTATTATTTTTTAGTTAAATAATGAATGCTTTTTTAAAGAAATCATTCAAAACCTTTTATTGAAACCATCTAGCATTAATACGAAAGTGGAAAATAAATATAAGCTTTCACTTAAAAAAAATAGATTTCATTTGCGTCGCAGCTTTATTTCACTTAATAAAAAATGTTCCAAATTAATAAGAAAAAGCTTATCTTCCAACATCGTTTAAAAATGTTGAATGTATTCAAATCGAAATGAAAAATGCGATCCTGACAATTTTTCTTTCTGTTCATTTCATTTCTGCATAAGGAAGCTGATTGCAACGATTTTGACTAGTAACGATTTCAATATTTCAATTCGCTTTTTAAAGTGCAAAAATATTTTCTTTTTCTTACTTTTTTTGTAAACTTTATCATGTTTCTTCCGAAGAAGGAAAAAAACTTGTTATTAAGGAGGTAGAGTTTTACATAAATCTGCATATAAACTCTTTATCTTCTTTATTTTTAAAAAAAGAATTTTGTGAAAAAAGAGGAAAAGTTTAATTCCATTAGAGCAAAATATTCATATTAGCATTTTTATGGATGCGAATAAGATGACCGAAGTTTGAGGTAAATTAATGTAAATCTCCTGGATTGTAGTTTTTGTGTGTGAGAGTGCGTGCATTTTTTTTAAAAAGCCTAATTTGAAACAATGTTTCTGTTGAATTTACATTTTCTTCACAGTTTATGCACCAATCTGCTGAAAGTTAATTACTTATAAGCAAATAAAAAAATATTATTATTTAAAGAAAAGATGGTGGAAATGTTTGTTAAATCAATATAGTGGCGAAAAATAAATTTTGTAGAATTTCACAAATATTTTATGCTTTACACGATGTTAAATTAATAAATATTTAATTTATTGGTATTAATAAATCTATTGTAATATATTTTTTTCTCCTTTTTTTATTCAAAACTTTTCAAAAATTGGTGCACAAATATAAAACTAGGATATCTTTTTGATTGATGTTCTTCAATGTTTCTTCAAAGACTGGCTGACATTTTAATAAATCAAAATATTCCTCTAGTTTAACCCTAAAATAGTTCTTCATGCTGAATCAATTGTTCATTATCATTACACGTGAATTCTTAATCATTAAAATCTGTGGGTTTTCTATGTATTTAAATACAAGGCATTGTTTCAACATTATTTGATCACCCAATTGATCATTACATCCATTATCACTACTCTTTTTAATTCCAATTATCTCATAATTTATTTGTATAGGAAGTATTAGGCAACAAATCATGAAATTATTCGTATGAATTTATCCTAACAGGGATTGAAAAAAAAATCATCATAGATCACAAATATGTAGTGAAGTTTTTAATGTTAATGGTTAACGTAACTCATTTGTCAGAAATGATGTATCAAATGCCTGTCAGACAATTTTCAGCTAAAAAGTAGCAAATGTTTCGGTCGACCAACTCAAAATGATGATGATCAATTGATTGTCGTAAACGATTTGGGACGTCATATTTCAGTTCTTGAGATTAGAGAAAGACTTTATGTTCATTTTTCAAACATCAACAGGCATTTGCAAAAAAGTTTGGGTTTTGTTAGAATGTCATATTGAGTTCACATTGATTGAAAGGTATTCAATGAGCATCGAGACAAATTTGAAATTGCGTCCCAACATTTTAAAAATAAGTTAAAATAAAATGATAAATGATGGTAAAAATTTATTTTCTTTGCCAGAACAGTATTTTGCAAAATTTTTGTATAAATGGGATGAATTAAAGGCTGGATTCTTTATAGCTAGAATTGATATCTGACTCGAAAGCTCGATTTCTTTAAAGTAATATTATAACACCATTAAATTCTAGCAATGACCCCTCTATTTCATGTTTTCAGCCATTTTTAAACTCTCGGGCGATTAACTTAAACCCTAATTTTACAAATTTGGAGAAACTACATAAAGTAATTTAAGCATAATAACTAAATTGTCAAATAATTTAAGAATTATTTTTCAGTGGAAATACGAGCACTTTTAGTGTATCTCTAACATTTATAGGAATTTAATACTAAATGATATTTTTATCATGAGCTCCAAACATTGCATCATTGAATTATCATATAATAATAATCTTGCAACATTTTTTGAAGTATTAAAAATACAAAGCAACTGATGCAGTAGAATCACTTTCATTTCAATTGATGACTAAAAACTCAACGAATTTAGGTTAATAAAAATGGAAAAACTACAGTAGGCAAGTTTTTAAAAAATAAAAGGTACATTACATAAAAAACTCATTCATGTCTTCAAAATTAATACTTCATAACCGAGTTTTTATATAAAACATATTAGCGTATTTGAAACGTATTTCATTTGAAAAATATCTATTATTTACATATATTAGAGTTTAATTCAACCTGATGGTCATTAACTATAGTTCTGAAAAAGAATAAAAGCCCTTACTGAAAGCTTTGAATATAATCTGACATGAAATAGAGTTCTTATTGGAACTTAGAATACCAACTATTGTGAAAGCTTTCCATATGAATACTCTTCCCAGAGCTTTCCATACGAATACTCTTCCGAGAGCTTTCCATAAGAATTAAACATTGTAAAAGTGACAGACATTTAATGGAATTAATTGCAGAGAAGGGAAATGTAATTCATTATTTATGTTCACGCAAGCATTTAAGTCCATAATGTCTGCAGCTTACTTTCTTATTTCCGAATCTATAATGGCTCGTTTAATTATAAATTGTCGGAACTCATTTACAGTTGAATTTCTCGTTACTTGGAGGTCGTACTATCAAATAGAAAATCATTGGTTAAAATAATCTACACATGTTTAGTGAAAGTCATTTTTGTTTAAAAGAAAGAAAAGATGAGATAATATCTTTTGATGTGTACGGATTTCGTTTCTTCCTCAAAAAAATTATTTTGAAAAGTTTAGTTTAAAGTAAATATAGCAAGCATTCATGCATATATAAAACTACATGATGAATAAAATATTTCAATTAAAATGTGATACATACACTCAGTATCTATGAACAGTCTGTATGCAGAAAATTTTTAAAAAATTATACTATAAAGATAAACGTTCAATATTTTAAACTTATCACAATTATAAAAATTAATACGATAAGCTGAATTTCTGAGAAAGTAATTATTAGTTTGAATTTAAGAAAACTGGCAGAAAACGTAAAATTTAATCCCAGGACCTTGTAGGAGGCCATATGTAATTCTATATTGTACAACTAGATAAAAAGTCATTCATTAAAATAATCTCTTATATCTTATAATATGGATGAAAAATAAAAGATCGTTGGTAAAAATCTGTTTTTATGTGACTTCTGTTTTGTCTTTTCGTTTACAAAAACTCAAAAAATAAATTATTAAAACTTCAATTCTCCGTTTTTACAATAAATATGGCATTTATACATATACAAGCAAAATTGCATAGTAAATAAAATATTTGGATTCAATTCAATAAAAAAATAACTTACGTTCAAGATATATAACATATTTACAAAAAGAAATACCAATATATATAGCAATTAAATATAATTATGGAAATCATCTCTAAAAAAATATTTCTCTTAAAGTAATTTGAATACAATTATTGAATTATACTCTATTAAATTGATGGAATATTGAAATTTTAAATCTTCTAGAAGTTATCGTTCTTTGAAAAGGTGAAAATTACTATTTTATGTCAATAAAATATGTTCTAGAAACAGATACTAACCTGTAAGAATTTTATTAATTATAGAAATTATTATTCAAAAATTCAAAGATAAACTTCGAAGTTACTCTATTTTATGTTAATAAATAATAACAAACCTTCAGCTAAATTTCGAACAAATTGTGAGGGAAAATTAAAAATCTAATGCATTAAGAATAAAAACCTATAATTTCTCATTAAACCTCTAAAGTAACATTTCTTTCAGACTAAAAACAGTAAAACAGCTGAATAAAAACCACTTTTAAAGCAAGATAAAGAGGCAGTCTACTAAAAGATTTGTATTACATAGTTCTCTATGCAAATATTGTCGAAAGAATGAGTCTGTAAAATTAATCGGCACAGTAAAAAGTAATTTATTCTAAAAAGATAGAAATTACTTTTTTTAGAATTCTTTTCTATCTTGTTAAATTTAACTTTTAATTCCTTATTATAAATATTATCGAATCTTAAAATCATTTTTGATGTTTTTATAAATGTTATTGAGTCTCATAATTAGTTTTTTCATATTATTACAAATATTATTGAATCTTAAAATCACGAAACGTCAAAAATATTATTACAATATTATTGAATCTCGAAACAAATTTTCCCTTTTATTGCAAATATTATTGAATCTTGAAATCATTTTTTCCATAACATTATAAAAATTATTGAATCATTTATCCATATTATTACAAATATTATTGAATATCGAAATCACTTTTTTCCTG
The DNA here is from genome assembly GCA_026289955.1 of Argiope argentata. NCBI lineage: Eukaryota > Metazoa > Arthropoda > Arachnida > Araneae > Araneidae > Argiope > Argiope argentata. The sequence goes on from JAOUZG010051355.1 coordinate 6,138,852, forward strand.
AAATTATTTTTTATTTTATGAAGAGTAATTGAGTCCTGAAATTATTTTTTTCACTGTTTTATTAATATTATTCAGTAGCAAAATCATTTTCCATAATATTATAAATATTATTGAGTCCTGAAATTATTTTTCCATAATTTTATAAATATTATTGAATCCTGAAATCATTTTTCTACATTATTATAAATATCATTAAATGTTCTATAGTATTATAAATATTCTTAAATTTGAAATCATTTTTTCTGTTCTATTATACACACTTTTAAATATTGAAATTATTTTTTATGTCAGTATAAATATTATTGAATCTCGAAATCATTTTTTCCATTATTATAACTATTATTAAATCTATAAATACAATAAAATTATTTTTATAATATTATAAATATAATTGAATCTCGAAATGTTTTTCCACATTATTATAAATATTATTAAATCTGTAAATAATATGAAATATTTTTATGATATTATAAATATTGTCGAATCTCGAAATCATTTTCCATATTATTAAAAAATATCATTAAATCTATAAATATTGTGATGTCATTTTTATAAGATTATAAATATTATTGAAACTCGAAAACATTTTCACCATTAGTACAAATATATTGAATCTACAAATATATGAAATAATTTGTTTATAATATTATAATTATTAGTGAATTTCGAAATTATTTTCTTCGCATTGATTATCAGGCTATTACATTTGTATATTTATTAAAATTATTTGAATGAAATTATAAATAAGATATGAAACAATTAAAAATAATATTGATAAATAAAACATTGAAATGGATGAATTTACTCACAATTTCTACAATTTACTCTCTTCATAACCATAAAGTGTTTAAAAATATTGTGATCTTAATGGAAACAATGCAATATTAATTCCATTTTCCTATCACTTTAACATACCATCCAAAATGGTTGCAAAATAGTTATTTCAAATATTTACTTAAAATTAAATTATGTGATCTCTGTTTATCGCCATATGATCACCATAACTGAATAAGAGTGGAAATAAAGTGTTGACACTTCCACTAATCCTCCGCTTTTGAAGCAGGAAGAATCGGAACTCTATACAAGAGGGCACTGTGTTTAGCAAATAAAAAGATGGAGAAATTAAAATAACAAATTTGTCAGACCAAAATAAGGGCTTCGGAAAGGGCAAAGACTGTTAAGTACTTATTCAGTAAGTAATTTCCTCACATTAGTTTAATTACTCAGGACGCCATTATAGATAATTGCACAGAAAATCCTTTTGTTGGGTTCATTAACTGTTGCCCTAATATTACGAAACACAACCAGTCTTGCACATATATCGCTGGGTCAATTGTTATTTAGAAAAACTCAAGTCAAAATCCATTGCCTTCTTCCTATTATTACTAACAATAAAGAATATTTTAAATGAATGATAATTAATTCATTATGATAAAAGAAATTTATTTACTTAAAATATTAAATTATAAAAATGTCCTTTATATAATTCACTTTATTCGAATTAAACGATCAATAATGGAACGAATTCAATTTTAAAATTTTCTGTTAATTCAGAGATAGGTCATACACCATTTATACTTTTAATATAATAAAATTAATAAGAGCAATATGGAATATTTTAAATGAATAATAATTAATTCATTATGATAAAAGAAATTTATTTATTAAAATTTAAATCATAAAAATGTCCTTAATAGAATTTATTTTATTTGAATTAATCGATCAATAATTGAAAGAATTTAATATTTATATTTTCTATTAACTCAGAAATAGGTCATACACCATTTATGCTTTTAATATAATAAAATTAGTAAGAGCAATATGGAATATTTTAAATGAATAATAATTAATTCATTATAATAAAAGAAATTTATTTATTAAAACTTAAATCATAAAAATGTCCTTAATAGAATTGATTTTATTTGAATTAAGCAATCAATAATTGAACGAATTCAATTTTAACATTTTCTATTAATTCAGAAATAGGTCATAGAGCATTTATGCTCTTAATATAATAAAATTAGTAAGAACAATATGGAAGATTTTAAATGAATAACAATTAATTCATTATGATAAAAATGTATTTATTAAAAATCTTAAATCATAAAAATGTCCTTAATATAATTTATTTTATTTGAATCAAACGATCAATAATTGAACGAATTCAATATTTATATTTTCTATTTTTTCAGAAATAGGTCACAGAGCATTAAGAGGCATGAGCAGTGTTATGAATAATGCTGTAAAAATACATGTAGTTAAAAAAATGTTATATTTTAATTCAAAATACAGTATACAACATACCATCAAAACCTATAATCAACAGCATGTTACATTGAATTAATAAAATAATTAGCATATTTATGAAATAAAATAAATTAGGTAATGTTTATTAAACGTGAAAATATCACTTACATTATTTTTATTCCAAGTATATAAATATATACAATATAAAGTTGTTATTTTTATTTAGAATTTTCTTTTTTTATCTGAAATGAAATACATTTTTCTGCGTTGATTGTAATCATTAAAATAAGTAATAGGGTTATGAATGCATTTTATTTTTTAAATAAAATATTATCCTTAAAAATATCAATTTAGATAAAAAAAAACAAGTAAAACTTATAATACTTAAGCATTTTTGATACTTTTAAAATTTAGCCGTTTATACAATCGCTAAAATAGTCTACAAGGTAATATTGCAATGGTGTTTGATTGTAAAACAATGGGAATTTTTACTTGAAATATTAGTGTGATATTGATAATTTATGGAAAATTGTTGATACTTATAAATATATACTGAATAGAAAAAAGCGCTCATCATTTTTTTACTAATTTACGTAATATAAAGTAATATAAAATAAATATATTTACGTTAGTTTACATTGTTTTTCTAACTGAAAAAACTATCTATAACAATTCTGTTTTTCTAATTGAAAAAACTA
>JAOUZG010051355.1:6141806-6155448 GCA_026289955.1 Argiope argentata
AACAATTCTGTTTTTCTAATTGAAAAAACTATCTATAACAATTCTGTATTTCTAATTGAAAAAACTATCTATAACCATGACTAGAATGCACACTTATTTTAATCTACTGACTGAATCTAGATAGAAAATAAAATTATACTGATATTTAATATACAATCTATCATACATGTTACAGATATTAACGCTACAGTAAGAACTTAATACTATTATTTTTGAAGCAGCTTGTGTCCTCAAGGTTTACAAAAGAGTCACTGTATCCTCCCTTGCGCCATGAAATTTCCCTTTCTTACTTTAAATAAAAAGTTTTACAACGTAATATGCAATTTTCTGTCAACCCTTCTTACGTCATTTCATGAATCTAAACTAGTAAAAAAATAAAATTGCTAATAACGATGTTCTCTTGAAGCTTGAGAAAGGAAAAATCACTCCGCTTCCCTCCAGGAATATTTTTTGTTGTCTACGAGTCAATTTTATTGCTCTTCAGAGTTGGAATTTTTCCAGAAACTTAAGCTCTTTCATTTTCAAGAAGGGCTTTTAAATTCGGTTCTTTAAATTATACTCGCTCCATAAAAGTTTTTTTAGCTTAGCTTAAACATTAATTGAACATGTTTTTTTTAACTATTAACTTAAAAAACATATAGGGTAAAGTAAGTTCATTTCACTACCTTGCTTTGTTAGTAGCAAACTTTCACTAAAAATTAATTAAAAAGAAAATCTTTGCATATAATAATAAATTCACTCGTATATGAAATTCTTTCCAGTATTGTGTAAAGTGTTAATTTAAATACAAAAAAATAAATGTGTAGGAAATTAGAAAATTAAATTTTCAGTTGATCTTTTATTAAATCAATTTGTTAAAAACTACCAATAACTAAATAACATTTCTCTAAAAAAATACTACGCACAGTTATATTAAATTTAACACGATATTTTTTAAAAAATCATAGAAATAAGTTAAACTTCTATTAAATAATCCCCTAATATACAATTTAAATTACGTTAAAAGAAAATATTTTTACTTTCGTATTTTATTTGACTCATATTATCTTCAATACAAAGAAATACAAAATATTTATTTAATAATTAATCAAATTATTTTGTTAAAAGCCACCAATATTTAATAAAATAAAAGAAGTATAAAATTTATTTACTCATTTCTTAATTTACTCAAAATAAATTTTCAATTAGTCAAAAATCTAAAGATGAAAATAAAATGCTTAATGTAGTGTTAAATTTCATTAATATTTTTATCTAATTTATTTTTATCAACTAAGAAATGTTAAGATTAATTTTATAAAAAAAAGAAATCCATATCTGATGTGTTCTTTCTATGGTTTTAAATATTTTCTTTTATTCATACGATAACGAAAATTAAAAGAGGATATAAGTATTAAAGGCTCCATTATAAAATAAAGCTCCACAAAAAGGAGAAGAATGAATGATGAAGTTTGCGTACCAACGAATTTATATTATGCCGATTTCTTTTGCATATATAATAATTTAACTATATCATAGTTTTAAATGCAATATTTCTGCAATTTCAAAGTTCTGTGAAAAAAAAACATTATATAGGGTAACAGATGTTCGATTTTTAAAGCATTCTTGAATGCATGTTGACTATAGAATTTCTTCTTCTAGATATCATGTAAAATACATTGCTCCACAAAATAATAAATCATCTAGCAATATAATTTATAAATTATGTTAAAATATTAATTCCTCATTTTAATCTTTTCTATGCGAATTCCATTTTTACATTCATACAATTGTGAATTATCGAATATTGAATAATTCTGACTTTTAAATCACCCTGCATAATATAATCCATACATTATTACATATTAGACTGATTCATTGTGTATTTATTTTTGCATTTAATATACCTTATGTCTTAAAATCTTAAGCTATAACTTTATGTGCTGATGAAAATAACAGCTGAGGATATTCTTTCTAATATTTTGATATTTCATAGCAATTTATCAAATAACCTTTTCTAATGTTATTAAGATTTAAGACTCCTCTTTTTTATTTATTTTTAACACTAATGTCACCATAAATATTTTATACAAATGAGATTCAAATTTTTTAAAAATTAGTGAATGTGGAAAATTTTTACGATGGATATGAAGGTCGTGGATTTTAAAACTTATAAAAATACGTTTTTGGAAAAAAAATTTTAAATTCCTTATTATATTGAGAAATCCCTTTTTTAATGTAACATAAAAGCATTAGCAAACTCGTATCTTTTGGGATTTAATGCAAAATTATATAATCTTAAAGCATTTAATGTTAAAATTTTAATTTATAATAATTATAAGAATTTAAATATTAAAAATTTTCATCCAAATTCGAAATTATGATAGCATTTAAATAAAATGAAGAATGATCAAAGACTTTTCAATAATAAAACATTCTAATAAATTTATTTTAATTCTATTTGCTGTCATCAAAATAATGACAATAATTTATATTTAATTATAAACCACGTGAGAATAACCAAAATATTTAATGGGTAGATAATTAAAGCTACTTTTTTTTCGAGGGTGTAACAATATTAATGTGTTTAAGGAAATAAAGTACTCAGTATCCTTTCTTTAATTTTTAATGTTTCTATCAAGTAAATAAATTAATAAAATTCCATACACGAAATTATCAAACATATCTTGAAAATTTATACCTTTGAATTTTGGAAATTTTAAGAAAAATTCAAATATTAGACACAAATATCTGTTAAAGCTGAGAATAAGAAAATGTTCATCGTTAAATTTAAATCTAAAATACGAAGTTTAATGTATTTCAATAGCAACAAAGAAAGTTTTGTAAAATTAGAATTTTTACAGCTTATGATAAAAAGTATTTTCCAATTTCCCAGCTATTAAACATGTAGAAATATTTTTTTATAAATCGTTTAATTTTCCTTTGATGAGAAAAAAAAAATTATCTACATTTTTTTCTGTTCATTTTAAATAAATAATCCTTCCTATTACTTTTAAAAAAGGAGCCTAATCGATATTAAAGGTGTTACTTTTATTTGACAGGAGATATAAAAAAAAGAAAAACTTGAATGCTGGCATAGGGTAATTAAATAAACATCAGGTGCTTTCCTCCGGTAGTTTAAGTAAAAAAGAAAATTTCAGATATGCATCACTAGCCTTGTATCAGTACATTGCTATCTATGTAATAAATTTTCCTTGCGAGCTCTCGTGGTTAATCGTATTTGTGTTAATTATTTTTTGTGACAAGTTTAAAGACTTTCTAGAGAATTATAATTAAACGCTTTATCTTGTTCGAATTTCGTTTTTCCAAAATGGCGGCCAAGAGAATTCTTTAATTGGTTAATAAATCAGAAAAAAACACAAAAAAATTGAAGATTGATAATATCGTTTTCATTTTAAATAATAAATAAACGAAGGTGATTAATTTTAAAGTAAGTTATATGTTATATGCACATTCAACAAATATTATAAATTTCAGCAAAATTAAATAATTGGGACATCTATTAAGCATTTTTCACCAAGAGGTTAGTTATTTTACATACAATAAACCAACCTCAAGTGATTTTCAGAAAATATTTAATGTTTGACTGTATTTCTATAAGATTGGTGGTACAAAATATATTCTTCAGGAAAAATAAGATTAAAAAAGATTTTTTAATCTAAAAAGAGTATACATGAAGAAAGATTTTTGCTTGAGAATATTAACATATTTTGCTCTAAACACACACACACACACACACGTACTTATATGTAAAAGCATAACATCAAATCATTTTGAATTATCAGGTATCTTCAGATATAATCGAGCCTAATTCCCTCGCGATTCATATTTGAATTTGCATTAAAATTTTCGCAGTTTCTGATATTGGGAGAAATTTCAATTTCTGCAGACAAGTATTTGAAAATGTTAGTTTCGTAACTCATTCTGCTTTTTAATCCTTTCTTGGAATATTATTATACTGAATTTTAATCCCAAAATGCATAATAAAAATGTATCATCAGTTGATTGCGGATCTACGTGAAAAACCACAGACTCCCCAGTGAGGTAGATAATAGTAACAGGCCACACCACATTTCTTACCTCAGTATGAGTTTAATTTTCATGAACTTGATGAAGACTACTCGAAATATTGTGTGCTTAACTTGATAAATGAAGGCCGGTGCACAATTCACGCAGAAGCGATTAAGAGCCTCGCCTCCGGAACGGTGGGTTTCGGCTGGGAGATAATGTTATTAATTTCCTACAAAAGGCCGGAGCGATAAAATCGATGAGACTCTCACTCCTCTGTCTCCTAGTAAGATTACCTTGCAAATGTGATGCACTCCCAGCTGTCCCTTTAGGTTTAAGCCTTCCGAATTAAAATAGAAATGTGGAAGTGGCGCTCCTACATTTTGTCGTGAATAATTCCACTTCGAATCCCCTTTTGTCGTTTTCTCTGAATTAATTCATTCGCTTGTGAAACTTAAGTATTTATTACATTTGGCAGTTTTCTGTTTTGTCACATCGAACCGAAGAGTAATTAACTTTTCAAAGTTACACTCTTTTAAATTCTGGAAATAAATAAGATAAAGGCTGTTACTTTGAAAAAAAATATCTATCGGGATGTTACTGTATTTATTTCGATGCATTCGTTTTTCTATAAAAAGAACATTCATTTTTTGGCAAAGAGGGAATTACAGGAAATTAAACAAATAAATTTTCTAAATCTAATTCTTTTCTTTTCTAAATTAATATTTTGCTATCCAAATCTCACTCAAATAAATTATAATATTCTTCTGAAATAAATTACAGTATATTTAAATATTTTGAACCTGTACTCGAGATAATGCAATTTAAAGTAGATAAACGAGATATTGCTATTTAAAGTAGAAGTATGCCCGATATTCAAAATAATTCACACAATAATTCACATTTATTGTGATTATTAGGGATTAGTGCACATTATCCAAGCATTAAGATTTATACTTAAAATATTTTGAGAACAACGAATTACATTTATTCAGTTTCCTTCCTGTGTTTTTACAAGATCATTTATCTTTATAATTTAACCTTCAACAAGGAAAAAAGAATTTTCTTATTTAAAATCATTTATTGCGAACATTAACAATTTAATGTCATTTATTACGAACATTAAGGATGTGCGTTCTATGTATTAAAGATTATATTTGGAGCATTTGAAGATAAATGAATTCCATTGATTACGTTTCACTCTTACTGCTTCAATAAGGAAATTGTATTATTACACTTACAGCCATTTAATGCAAATATAATTCTATAATTGCATTTATTACGAATTACATCACATATTACGCAAGTATTAAGAATTCATATTTGGAATACTTCAATACAAAGGAGATCAATTTATTTTGTGTGCCCTCCAGTGCTTCAACAAGGTTAGCTAGCTTTCCTTTTTGGAGCAATTCAACTTTGCTCCAAGAAGGAAATTGGGTTATAATACTTACATCAATTTAATACAAATATAATTCGATAATGGCATTTATTACGAATTACAAGGCACGTCATTCAAGTATTAAAATTTATATGCGGGATACTTCAAGACAAACGAGCTGAAATTGTTCTGTCTACCTTCAGGTGCTTCAGTAAGGTTAGCTATCATTGTGTACTTTAGTGGTTCAAGAGGAAAATTGCATTATTGCATTTACAACATTTATTTACAAATATCATTCAATAATGGCATTTATTACGAATTACAACCGACATCATTCAAGAACTAAGATTCATATTTGGAAGATCTCAAAATAAATAAGCTCAATTTATTCTATCGGCTCTCTGGTACTTCAACAATGTTAGCATTTTGCCTTTCAGTTCCATTTTCTGTGCTCCTTGAAGGAAATTTTATTATTACCTATACAATCACTTAATTTAAATATAATTAGATAGTTGAATTTATTACTCACATTATGCAAGAATTAAGCTTCATACCTGAAATACAAAGAAGATCCCGTTATTCTGTCTACCCTCAATTGATTCAACAAGGTTATTTAGCATTTTGCACTTCAATTTCGTTTATCGTACTCCAAGTGGGAAATTTTATTATTACACTTACAACCATTTAATGCAAATACAAATTGATAATGGTATTTATTACGACCTACAACCCACAGTATGCAAGAATTAAAATTCATATTTGGAATTCTTTAAGACAACGAGCTCAATTTATTCTGTAAATCTTCATGTGCTTCAAAAGGTTAGTTAGCATTTTGCACTTCAGTTTCACTTTTAGTGCTTCTTCGAGGAAATTTTATTTATACAATCATTTGTTTTAAATATATTTCAACGGTTACATTTATTACGAATTACAACTCACATTATGCAAAAACTAAGATTCGTATTTGGATCACTTCAAGACAAACGAGCACAATTTATTACGTCTAACTTCCTGTGTTCGAAAGGTTAGTTAGCCTTTTGCACTTCAATTTTGCTTTTAATGGTCTCCATGAAGGGAGTTTTATTATTATAAATAAAATAATTTATTACACACATATTTCGATAATAGTATTTATTACGAATTACAGCTCACATTACGCAAGAATAAATATTCATATTTGGAATACTTCAGGACAAGCGAGCTCAATTTGTTCTATCTAACTTCCTGTATTTCATGAAGGTTAGATAGAATTTTTCACTTCAATTTCGCTTTTAATACTCTATGGAGGCAATTGTATTATTACATTTGCAACCATTTAATACAAATACAAATCGATAATGGCATTTATTACGAATTACAACCTACATTATGCAAGAATTAAGATTCGTATTTAGAAGATCACAAGACAAACGAGCTTAATTTATTCTGTTTACCCTTAAGTGCTTCAACAAGGTTAACTAGCATTTTGGACTTCAATTTCTCTTTTAGTGCTCCAAGAACGAAATCTTATTATTACATTTACAACATTTATTATAAATTCAATTTGATAATAACATTTATTACGAATTACAATAAATTACGAATTACACTACATCATGCAAGAGTTAAGATTCATATATATTTGAACGATTTCAAGATAAAGATGCTCAATTTATTATGTCTACCTTCCGGTACTTCAATAAAGTTAGCTGGCATTTCACATTTCAGTTTCACTTTTAGTGCTCCTTGAAGGAAATTTTATTATTATATATACAATCATTTATCTATAATATAATTCAGCAGTTACATTTATTACGAATTAGAACTCACATTATGCAAGAATTATGATAATTATTTGGAACGCTTCAAGACAAACGAGCTCAATTTATTATGTCTACCTTTCTGTGCTTCAAAAGTTTAGTTAGTATTTTGGACTTCAATTTTGCTTTTAATGCTCCTTGAAGGGAATTTTGTCTTTATATATACAATAATTTATTACACACATATTTCGATAATAGCATCTATTACGAATTACAGCTCTCATTATGCAAGTCTTAAAATTCATGCTTGGAAGATCTCAAGACAAATGAGCTCAATTTATTCTTCATGTGCTTCAGAAGGTTAGTAAGCATTTTGCCCTTTAGTTTTGCTTTTAACGCTTCTTGAAGGGAATTTTATTATTATGTATACAATAATTTACTATACACATATTTTGATAATAGCATTTATTACGAATTACAGCTCACATTATGCAAGTCTTATAATTCGTGTTCGGGAGATCTCAAGACAAACGAGCTCCCTTTATTCTGTCTACCCTCAGGTCCTTTACAATGTTAGCTAGCATTTTGCGCTTAAGCTTGGTCATCTCGCATACTCAATTAAACCTGAAACTCCACCCCATAAAGAAAAAAAAAGTATCCGAGAGAGTAAACACGATATTAATCCATCTTAACAAAAGGGTATTAAACTGCTATCAGTTATCGATAATTGAGGTAATCCAATCTAGCGTTAGCTTATGAGGAAGTGATAAAACGCCACGAAAATAAAGACATTCGCCGTCGTTTCCAGCAGGCAGAACAAATAGAGCGAATATGCTCGGGAGATGGAAAAACAATGCCCTCGCTTTTACAACGCTCGGAATTTACAATCTGTTGGGATGAAAAATCAATGAAGAGTAAATTGGAATTTCTTCATTAGCTCAAATTATGACCTTCCCAAGATTAATGTCTTTATGCGTCGTTTAATGGGACTTTTTAAAAAGGGCTCGAAAGAAAAATTTGTGTTCACTTTCTTGGAAGCCATTTGAAGCATGACTTCGCTTTAAGACACAGTGCTGAGTTAGTTTGAATCTAGCATTTCAACCAAAACTTATCTTTTAGTTTAATGATACGTAGAATTCATACGAATAGTTTAATGTTTTCCAAATGGAAAGGATGAATTTTTGTCGGAGGTTTTTTTCTTCAAATCGTTTTATTGTTGTTAAGACCAAAAACTCAAAATCTTATGCATCAACTTGTTTTTTCCATGACTGCTTTTCAAAAAATGAAAAATTGCATGACCCCATTTTAATTCTGAAATGTTTGGAGTAAACTCATATTCAAAATAAATAAGAAAATAAGACATAAATTAATGAGGAAATGAGAGAGTTAATTCTATATGTTAATTCAGCTATATTATATTTTTAAGACAAGACTACTTTTTTGCTTTTTTACCGTCTATAAGAATGGAGGTTTTTTTTTGTCAATTTCTTGTAATCTGCCTTATAGATGATAGTTTATGAATGTTCTGTATTGGTGTGTTTGTATATTTAAATATTAACTCATAAAAAATTTTAATTACAGTTTTTGATCCATTAAAGTGGCATTGTCTGGCATTTAATTTGAAAAAGAATCGTTATCATTTGTAAAAATGAGGTATGAAATATATTAATATAAACTAATGGTAATAGTAATAATATCTCATAAAAGTGATTTTATTATTAAACTGAAAAGCAGAAAATGATATTTTTAATAAGAAAAGATGATAAATTCTAAATTGTAAAAGTATGGAATGATGAAAATATTTTTTTTAAATTTAACTATTACTTAGTCTAGATAAAGAAAATTCTTCATTCAAAAGCATATATCTGGGTGACAAACATATATCATATTAAATTTAAAATAACGTTAAGAATGTGTGTGTGTGTTTTTGTTTGCCAAAAGATTACAATCTTACAATTTTCTTTAAAATATTCTAATTTTTATAATAAATTATACTTTTCATATTAGCAGTTTAGTAAAAGTGTGTTTTACAAGCATTTTGCTTCAGACAGGAAAGTAATCAAAATTCATATATGTTCAAGTGATATAGATAAATATTCTCGGGGCATTTTATGTTTGGAACTCAATACCCATATCATAGAATACACAAGTACTTCATTCTACTTCACAGAGTAAGATAATTGCTCTTAGATATTAATCATGTGACTTTAAAGTCACAAGTTATTCCTCTGTGTCAGATCTACAGTATTTTATTCTTTAAAACTGTTCATTTTATGGGAGATGATTCACTCCTTACAAATTTCGTTACTAATTATCAAAAGAAAATTATAGAGATTCTATATAGAACCATATAATAGACGAATTTCCAATTAATTATTAGTCATTAAGTTTTTCATAATTTTGATCATCATTATTATTTATTTATTTATTGATATAATTAAGTTACTTTTTATTATTATTGTTATAGATTATTTGTATATTTACAATTCTGCAAAAAATTTATTATTTTTTAAATTATTTTCTATGACACCGTATTATTTTTTAGATAATACTAGTTTACATGAGTTATATTTTAAATACATTTCAATTGTATTAAAATAATATGACAAGAATCCTACAATGCAAAAATTAAATACTTTTTACCGATTTGTGATAAATAATTAGTCAATAAAATATTAGATTTATGTGTATTTTTATTATCATTTTTATTTATTTACAATTCTATAAAAAACACAAAAGTATAAATAACTTAAAAAATCTCCATCGATGTAGTTTTTGTTAACAATATAAAATTACTATTGATTGAAATAGAAAAATTATATTAGAAATTTATGAATACACGAATGTTCTTTAGTTAAGAGTAATATTAATTAAACCCATTTGAAAATTTATTATTTCTTTTATATAAATTTTGGCAGCTTTAAAGGACAAATTGTAAACAAAACTTTTTAATAAAAGAGATTGAGTGCGAATATATGTAAATATGGAATTATTTTAGCTAGATTTTTTTTTGGTTATCAGTCTATAAAAAACATTACCTGATTTCGATAAAATATCATTAGTAAAAATACACTACAAATTATTATACATATTTTCAATCACAAATTTAGTTATATCTTTTATTTAAGATTCAACAGCGGGGGCATCAAATAATAAGCAATAATATAAAAAAATAAAAATATATCAAATGTTTATTAAAAATTAATAAATATTTAATATTTTAGATCACACATATTTTATTACACACACATAAAGTTTAGATCCGTAGAAAAACTGCACCTGTTTGTGATAAACATATCTAAAATTACACAGTACAAATAAGTTAATACATTTAATTAAAAGTTGTTGATATATCTTCAATCTCAAATTCCTTCAAGTAATTGCATTAAAATTCAACAAACATGGGAAACAAATAATAATTACGTGTTCTCTCTTAATTAACTGGTAAAGAGAAGATATTTTTCAAAAGATGATAAATATTTGCCATTTCCTCAATGAGCCCACATCACTTTTAGTTACATAAATAGAAAATTTGCATCTTATAGTGATATATCCATTTTAGAAGATATTTTTAAACAAAAATAATAAAGTTTAATAATTTCATCTCGCCATGTCACCACTGTCATATTAATGTCTTTTAAATAAAATACTTTTTTAATTTAAAAGAGAAATGTATAATGGTTCTGTTATAATAAATTTTAATAGAGAATTAATTTATATAAATAACAAATAATTAGATTTAAACTCAAGACTCACACAATATTATTATTTAGGATTCATACGAAAATTGTTTTAAATTGGGATATTTAACTCAACAATCAACAGTTCAATTTTTAAATAAATAAATAAATTTTACAAAAATTAATTGACTTAAGCTTATGTTTAATTCCATTTTTGATTGCTAAATGAATAACTTTTATTTCGAGAAAATAAGACTACTTGGATTGTTAAAAAATAATTTTATTTCCAGGAAATAAATTTTAGATATACTTCAGTTGGGCTAAAAATATGATGGTGACAACTCTGTACTTCAAAATTGAAATTCTTTACATGGATTTGGGTTGAATAAGGGTTTTGTAGATTTTATATAACCATATTTTATTATCGTGTCAAAACATTATGTTGTTTGAGAAATGAGGTTTGTGGTGTCAACAAAAATTCGTAGGTGAAAAATTGGAATTTTATTATCTCCACGAGCATCTCAAAAAATCAGCTTTTAATAACACGTTGCCATTGCATTTACAAAAGCTCCAATTTTTAAAAGAAATTAGTTAATGACTACACCAAATAAAACCTAAAAAAGGCATTTTCAGCGTTTGATTATATGAAATGAAATAAATTGGAAATGTGATGTTTTTTAAACAATAAATGCGAGTCAAAGTTTTTTTAGTTTTTTTGATCGTTTGTAATACTAAATTCACTAATTCAATAAAACAATTAAAATGAATAAAAATATAATTGAACTTGCACAAGCACGGGGTGCTTGGCCGTTCAAGAAATGTTATGCCTATTTCAATGATACATTGAAATAGGCATAACAGATTTCATTTTAATCTTTATTTTTAATTCCATTTTTGATTGTTAAAAGAATAATTTTTATTTCAAGTAAATATGTCTAATTGTATTGTTAAAAGAATAATTTTAATTTCCAAGAAATAGATTTTTGATACATTTTAATTGTGAGAAAACAAGTTCAAATTAAAATTCTTCAAAAAAAACAAGTTCAAACTATACTTCAAAATTAAAATTCTTTGCACGGATTTGGGTTGCATAAGATTATTTTAGATTTTATATCATCATTTTATTTTATTTATAAGTATTGTCATTATTATTTGTTTACATTATTATAGGGAAAAAGTTGAAAGCGAATAATTTTAATGAATAACAATAATCTATTATATAACCACACTTTCACCATATACAATATTTAAATAAACGCTATAAACGCTCACATATTGACGTTTAGAAAGCTTTTAAAAATGGAAGATGAAATATCTACTGGCGCGTAAAACGCTACACCATTTCTTTGAACATATTGCCAAAAGAAGTATTCATCGCGACCTAATTTAATTAATTTCGAGTCTGCACTGCTTTCTTTGTTAAGGAAAACATTTTTCTCCTTAAGATTCACATCTGGTGGACTGAGATAATTCCTTTCTTCATTCTCCTAAAGTGTTAAAGTGAACAGCATTAAAATTTTTGTTTACTTTCGATGGCAAATAGCAAACGCTTTAAGTGGGCTCCAGAAATGGGATTCACTCGAGTAATGAGAGTGAATTCAGCTCACAAAAGGAATTAAACGTTAATACCAGAGAGTACTTGCAAAGATAACAAATCAAGGAATACATTGTCTAGTAAATAAGAAAGCAGCCATAAATCTAAGAATGGGAAACAGCAGTTAAGTATACTGCTTGGTATAATATTTTATTCATAAACAAATAAGGGGGAAATTCTTGGAAATACTTTCTTCGGGAAATTTTAAGTCTAGAATAGAGATATTATTCCCGGATATTGGAATTTATGTATTTTTAATTTAATCTCAGTGAAACTATAAAAAAAGGCTTTTAAGTTTTAATATTTTTCGGTGTATATAAAAGCGTGAGGAATGTCAATAAATTATGTACAGCTTTTTATAAGTGAAATTAAACATTATTTTCGAAAAGCCGATATAAAAATAAGTAATCATGTACTAAATAGCACTTTAAATAAGAAAATATTAGGTAATGAATGTGTATTGAATATGTTATTTATGAAAAAAATAGAAAATATAATGTAGTAAGAACAAAGATAATGTTTGTTAATAACTTCTAATAAGCTGAAAATTAATTGAAAATCGTGAATACTTTCTTGATACAATAATTTAAATGGACATCAAAGACTTCTGAATAAATCGAAGAGAAAGTGTAATGCATTTTGAAATTAAATTTTCCCCCATTCTCGAGAATTAATTTAAGAAGTAGAAAAATTCTCATTTTTCTTGAAAGGAATGTAATTTTTTTTAACTTACGATAAGTTGTGCAAATAATGTCGAATATTAAATTCTTTTTTATTTTTATTTATCAACTTTCTACTATGTCTATAGCTGAATTCCGAAATCATTTTAAGCGTAGAAATGCGAGCAAAAAGTGTCTATTGAACAGACGGAGGCGTAAGTTAGAAAAAAAGGTACTCTTGAAAACAAATCATTCAGAATAAAGAAAATTCACAATTTTAGCCACCATCATAAAAAAAGAAAACCATTTCCTTTTTTAAAAAAAATCACTTATTTCTATTTAAGATAGAATGATTAATTCAACTATAAAGTTTAGAAATTATAAAATGTATAAAAAGTTATAATTATATAGTAAATAAGTTCTCAATTATAAAGTGAAGCGATAGACAAAAATACTCTTGAAAACAAATCATTTAGAAAAAAGAGCTTCTACAATGGTAGCCACAATCATAAATAAAGAAAACCCTTCCTTTTTTTAAAAAAAAATCCTTTATATTTATTTGAGATAGATTGAGTAATTAAAGT
>JAOUZG010051355.1:6164787-6182794 GCA_026289955.1 Argiope argentata
AAATAATTCAGAATTAAATTCACAAGTGATTAAAAATTATTTCGTGAATAACAATCAAGCATTTATTAACATGATCGGAAAAAAAATATTTAACCATCGAATATCTAAATACCAATATTTGACATTTTATAAAAATAATAAAAACTAGCCTTCATTAGTTTTGTTCTTTTTCTTTCTCAAAATCATAATAACACTCTTTTGTAATAAGTTTTCAAATACATAAAAATCTTATAATTTTTTATCCTTTGTTTAAATTTCATACTAATAGTCTCCTTTTCCTTTATTTTCAATTACTTTGTTGGATATATTTTAAAGCGACAACATGTTCCATCAGAACAAAAGCAAAAAAAACTCAAAAGCAATCTATTGAATGGAGCTTTTGTTTGAAATTAAGCAATGTTCATCTCATTCAATGTTGTCTGAAATTTAGAGAAAAAAAACCCAGAAAAACGTTTTAAAAAAGAACGATTGAAAAAAATGAAGCACAATGAAAAACTCCATTCCGTGTAATCTGATGAAAGTACTCTCTAATCGATTGAAGAAATGAATATTTTAGAAGCTTACAAAAAAACATAAGAATAAAAGATGAGATTGAGAAAACTTTCGATCAATATACGATGTAAAACTCGCGTTTTGATTTCCCACAACGTCAGCCGCGCATTGATCATTAAAATTAAAAGAAAAGAAATTGATTTCCTAGTTTCTCCATTTATGAAATGAAAATCCCTAATTTCTTTAAATATTATGTTCCTCAGATTGTATCCATTATTTTGAATGCGACTAACTCAGCAAAATCAAAAAATTATCATCAATTGAATATTGAACAATCTTAATCGTAATTGATTCTTTTGATAATAATGGACTTCATAAGTTGATGTCTGATTTTTAGTATGAAGTTAGAAGAGAATAAATAGGATGAGTAAGATTTCAACCCATAAAAAAAAGAAAATTATTATTTTTTTAAAAAAATAATAAATACAATTTTAGTGTAAAAGGATGAATTAATACTCGCAATTTGGATTTTACGTTTTATGCCAGCCGTTTCATAAAGTCTGCTATTAATCCATTTGTAAATATGCTGTTATTAATTGATATTTCTGACGGTCAGACATCAAACAAATAGAGTAAAATATTATTGTAAAAGCTATAATTTTAATGCCGTTGAATGCGAGTTTATTTCATCAGTTTATTTTTGAAGAATCAGCATAATTTTTACTTTTAGGTAGGATTTTAGAGGCAACAGTTACCTTTTATAATAATTATCCTTATTTTTATATAACGGAAAATATCGTAAATTACTTCTTTATAGTTTAATTTTGTTTTTAGTTGTACAATGAAATTAATTACTCCAAGTGAATTAAATCAGTATTATTTTTAACTGAAAATGAGGCAGGGAGAAATGTTTTAAATTTTTTATTGATAGTTAAAATATTCTCATTCAGATGAGATTAATAAATGAGTTTTCTGTTTATTATTAGTCATGCCTTTTGCCTTCATTTATATTGATTATTATAAATTTGTTTTAAATGATTATCAATTAACATTTTTCTAAAATTATTTCCTTTTCTAGGCATTTTGAAAAATTTGAAGACTGTCCTTGCGATAACTCGTATACCGGAACTAAGATAGAATCTATCAGCGGACACATTACAGCACATATAATGCAAAGCATTTCCATCATTAGAATGGAAATAACTCGACTCCCCCCCTTCCCTTCTCTGAAGAATCGGGAACCAACCAATTGAAGTGTAAACTTCCCGGTTCTATATTTGAGATGCCTCATTATAAGGGATCGATAAAGTACATTAAACTTGCATATTTATTACAAGGGAGAAATAAATTTTCAAATTGTATAAATGGTTTTATTTGGTTATTTTAAATATAGCGTTAAAAGCTGTCAAACATAATTAGTATATCATCGAATCTTTTAATTTATAAATAATATTATATACTTTTGGACGGTATTTCAGAATATTAAGCTTTTTTCGAGTTCATGGTAGGATTTATTCCGGTAATAATGTGCCTGTAATAGTATGGAAAAAATTATATGCATTACTTTGAAAATTCCTGGATTTATTTCAATAATTTTTTCTCAACTAAATGCATCATACAACTCCATTAAATCAAAATCATTTTTTTTTAATTCAATCAATAAATATGTTACAACTTATGCTAAGTCATCAAAGGAAATTCTTTTATAATAATATTTAACAAAATAATTCCTTAAATATATTTGAACTGGGAAACAAAATTATTTGAATGGTTACATTCCAAAGGAATGAAATTGAAATAAAAATGTAAATTACCTTTATTAGAATGCATATTTGTTACTGAACAAGAAATATGCTTTCCATATTCATATTCGAGACATTCCATGGCAAGGCATAAAATAAATTAAACTTTTTTATTTACTGTGTGGGAAAAATAAGTTATTTCTTTTTTAAGCTGTGTTATTAGTTTTAATCAATTATTATAAAAATAGAAATGAAATTTGCCAAAGATTTATTAGTATATGACAACTTTTTACTTATGATTAGCACTGGATAGATAGATAGATAGATAGATAGATAGATAGATAGATAGATAGATAGATAGATAGATAGATAGATAGATAGATAGATAGATAGATAGATAGATAGATAGATAGATTATTCTGCAAATGTTCTGCATTTTTTTTCAGTGTGTCCAAATATTTAAATCATATTATTAAATAAAAATTCCATATTTATTTTATTCATTCATCTAGAATATTACATTTTATACCCTTTAAATGGATAAAAAATGCTTTTAAAGTAAAATTTTTCACAATAATTCCTCTAATATCCATAAATGGAAAAAAGAATTGCACGAATGCTGAATTCAATTGAAATAAAAATGTAAATCACCATTGTTAGAATGCATATTTGTTTCCAAACAAGAAATATACTGTGTATATACCCTTCGAAGGAAATGATACTTTAAGCTTTCAATCTCTGACAGAATCCTATTACAACCTTTTCGAAAATTCTGTCCCACTCATTACCCTTATACTTCTCTCTATTTTGATCCCGTGTTCCACGCGTAGGTAAACATTTTATAAAATTGGAGCAATGGATTTTCCTATCGCATCGGAAACACGCACTTCGCGGTTCGCAGACGATGCTATCGTGTACCATCGTGCTCCCCACTTGGCAATAAGCCAAGATCGAATTACAATCTGCGAGGCAGCGTTCAGTTTCCCCTTGGGATAGTTGACCCCAAAGAGAGCAAGAAACAGAACTTACTTTTTGAGAAAAAAATGCTGATATACAAAGAAAAAAATCCTATGTTCTTTTTTGCAATGTTTTAAAAAATATTACATATTCAACTGCGATTTAACAGTTGAGAATCAATAAAAATATTTCGCTATTTTTTAGGAAAAGATACAACTTTTTTAATGTGATTTTCAATATACCACAAATTCAGCAGCAGAGTTATGCATTGTATACTTCCATTTTATGTTTTCGAAACTAAACTGAAATACTGTAGCATTTTTTAAACCTAACCTGGTTAGTAAAACGTTGGACTCGTATTCCTTAAGTTGCGAGTTCGAACCTCGCCCGCTGAAGACACTCCGAGTGTGCGACTGGCTTTCGTTAAAGCTGTCGTGGACACAAATTCCTCCATGTCGAAAGTAATAATACTGAAAATACTGGGTCAAAGGTGATCGTTCTCTGTTCCAGATCTAAACTACGATCTGCTGAATGAATGCATGAATGAATTCTTCCTCGTAAAAAGGGTTTGTGATGTGTGTGAGCTAGAAGTGAGCCCTCAGGTGCTCAGAGTTCCATACCTTTAAGAGCTACTGCACTCCTCCTTGTGAAGTGGAACACGACAACAACAGAATTTCTGAACAGTTGATAGAAATGTTATTATTGGAAATGGAAAACAGAATTTAATTCTAAATATTGATATCGAAAGCGTTTCTAATCAAAATTAGCAGCTATAAAATTTAAAATTTGTGTTTCTGTTCCTTTTCTTGAAACTGTATAATCTTCTCGTTGTCAATCTCAATTTTTCTATAAATTAAACAGCACGAGTGGACTTCCTGAGGTCTTCTCATATGATCTCAAATAACGCTGTTAACCATATTCCTTTCACATAAAAAGTGAATCATGAATAACCCTAAGACTCAGATTTTTATTTTTTGAGACTCTCTCACGAACATTTTATTGTTTCATAGAATAGCGAAGGCACAAAATTATGAATTTTAAATATTTTTTACCAACCCACCAAAACTAAATTGTAATTTATAACGACCACGATAGTCTTAAGATCACATACCAAATTTTATTAATTACTCATTATTTCGCTTTTGAATCACCCCGTTTACATGCGTGAGAAAATATATGTTCGTAGATGTGTTGTCCTTGGTTCGATTTTTTTCAAAATTTGATAAGAAACGTCATATATTATATGCGAAATTTCATTTGCCTACGTTGTTATGTTTCTAAATCATTACATTTACGTAAATGCGACATAAGAAAAAGACAGACGATTGATGGAATTTGCTCTGAGCTTAATATGAATCTCTATTTTAAATACTAAACCTATATATCAAATCTTATCTATCGAATTTATTACATTTAAGGGTTTGTGTGTTTATTTATACTCAGATATCCAGACTTAAAGACTTTAAGTGAATCGTTTACATTCAAAATTTGGTAGATATTTTTTAATACAGAGAAAATGTATCAAATTTCTTATTTACGTTTAATTTTTTTTAATTTATCTTGTTTACACATAGACCGACAATAATCGCAAAGGGAAGACACAAAAATGAAGATTTTACAGAATCTCGAATTCTAATTTTTTTTCAAGATGAAACGACTTTCTTTGTATGTCAAATACAAATAAGAAAAAATGGTACTTTCATTTTTAAAAAAACTCCTAATTTTCATAGATAGTTTATGATAAACTTAGAAAATCAAACAATGAAGAATAGAGGAAAAATTAAAAATATTTGTAATATTTAAATACAACAATGATTCTCATAATAGTTTTAAAATGGGGTTTAAACTGTTTGATCGAATTCTAACTTTCAAATTGTGAATTTCCACAAAAATAGGGCTATCCTTGGCATCGACGAATTACCAGTCGCAATGAAGTTTTTATGAAAGATTTATTTTTTTTCACTCTGAACGATTTTAATTCTATTTATTTATTTTTTATTTTTATTTTTTTCGAAGATTCTAAAAAACTGCATAAATAAAAGTAAGAATATTCAAAAAAAGTTAAACCATTTTTAAATAAGGGTTTCAATTTATTTAAAAAAAATTAATTATTACAAATGACTCGTAGTTTATTTATAAATTCTTATCTAAAAATATTTTTATATTTTGTCTTTTTTAGTTTTGTTAATATACTCTTGGCTAAATTGATTAATCTTAATTATAATAATTTTAACTAATTTAGTAAATTTTTTAACTAAATTAATTAGTAAATTCTTAAAAAATGGGGATATAACTTAATGTATGTATACTAAGCTAAACTAAACAAATACTAATGTATACTAAGCTAAACTAAACAAAATATTCTTCATCCAAGCATTGTATACATTTAATAATATAAATAAATAATTCCAATAATTGAAAATTTTTAAAGGGAAAAAAAACTATTAAATAAAATGACGTACAAACTCACTGAATATTTGATATACAATGCAAAGATTCAAGCTTCACCTCTTGTAATTTGGTAATTAATCGAAAAACGTACATTTCTTAATTTTTCTATTTGGGCCCAGGATCAACTGGAATGTCAAAAATAAAGACTAAATAAAGACGGTTTAATTCAAACCAGTAAATGTACTTGTATATAGAGGAGAATATAAAATAATCTTTTTATTGAAAATTTCCGAGTGAAAAGAATTTGAGCAGGCGCAGTGAAATATTGGAAACAGAAATAATTTACTGAAACATTATTTCAGTAACTTCTGTAGAATACAATCCGCTTTTAACCCTTTGTGGTCCGATGTCAAGCGTGACTCGACATTCAAGACTGTGCATCATTTTGACGTTTTATTTATATATTTTTCAAATTTAATTGTTAAATACGCCTACATAATGGTTAAGAGATGCAGATTAATTTTTCAAAGAAATTCGACTTAAAAGAATTATGCATATTTATTTTTCATTGCAATAAACAAATCTTTGAATTGGATGAATAGCTGTGCATTTAATTATTTTTCGGACTGCAAAGGGTTAAAGTTCCCTCAATTAAGATCATTTGGAAAGGAAAGAGTTACGGAACTATTCCTATATCAAATCTGAAAGTCTGTAATGCATATATATGTTAAATGTTAAATGAAAATTAATGGCACTTGGGCAACCTCTTGACAGCCATCCGAATTGGAACTTCTCATGTGTAACTTCCAAACCATTCTGCAAACTTTTAAAAGAAAGACGGCGTGAAATATATCGCTGAGCAGAAAGGCTTAGTTTTATATTTAATTTATTCATTTTTATTCAGACTTAAAATTCGAAAAGATCAGACTTATTTTTCAGTCTTCTGTTGGTGACAGATGGGACAGAGGAGAATTCGGCAAACAAAAATAGATTCTGCCCTGGGATAGTATCCCGCGGCACTAGATAGACATCGGCTCCTTTGTCGCCATGGAAACGACAGAATATCGATGAATCTGTCTGCAATAGGACATAAGAAGCCTTATAGATTTAGAAACGGGGCACAATATCACTAGGGATATCGATATGGGTCTTATGTGGGAAGGTAAACGAGATTCCAGATTAATATTAATGCTCCGTTAAGAGAATGAATTTCAATAAGTCAAATAATCCGTTGCGTCAGTTACATGTTTGTGACTACTTGTGAAAACTGTTAATATGAAACTTGATTAAATTGAGTTTCAAAAACTTGCGTTGGTGTTATTATTAGAATTTTTAGCTCGAATGTATATTTAAATCATTGGTTTGGGAATCATTAAAATGTTGGAGTATCCATGCAAATTAATATTAGTTAAAAAGGAAATACACCATTTTTCGTATCCGTATTTACTTACATATTTTAAAAATAGAATTTTCAATCACTGTTATTTCAAAAATTTCGAGAATAACATTATTTTTATCAACAAATTAAGATTAAATTAATTTCATTCCCTTACGATATAAATTAAGTTAACTTTTGGGATTTAATTTTTATATTTTACAAAAGGAAATGATGTCATAGCTGAGTGAGGTAATTTCCTCTTGAGAAAATGGGCAATTAATAGTTAGAAATATACATTTTCATTACTCATATGAGTGTGATAATAATGTATTGACTCTAATAAGTAATTTTAAAGCATTTGAGTTAATTAAATAAAATAAAAAATTTTATTATTAAATTTAAAGTTTTGTTTGATTGTTTTGCCGGCGTCCTAGTACAGGGTTAGAGTGTCTGTGAGGTGTCTGTGAGGTGTATGAATGTGCCCCCCTGTAAAAAGGAGTTGTGCAGGCGAATGTGATGTGTGTGTAGCTAAGTCGTACTCTTGGCCCTAGTTGGTGCTACTTCAAAAAACAAGAGACGCTCTTTAGGCTTAAAATCGTTGAAGAACTATAGCGTGCTTTTCCATGGCAAGTGCAACAAAGGTTTTTTTTTCACAAACATGCATAATTTATTTCTAAATTGCTTGTTATGTAGTATCAAAGAAAAACAATTAACAAAAAATATAAATTTACCTAAACATTAATATCAAAAAAATATAGTAATATCTAATAAAAATACAACATTTTTTTATAAAATGCATACCGCTCAAAACATTTTTATATAATATATTAAACACTTTCATCATAATAAAATTTTAAAAACACCTCTTTAAAAACTTTTGCGATTGTTTATAAGTAGCAACGGATTATCTTTTCTCAGCCTTTCAGCTGTAGATTGCAAATTCATTCTTCAAATTAGAAATAAACTTTCGAATGAAATAAATAATCATATAATATAATTTTGAAAATAAAAAAAACAATTTTAAAAAATTTAGGAAATTTAACTTTTTATATGACCCAATGTTATCTATATTTGCGTAAAATAAAATTCTAGAATTATCCTATAGAATATAAAAATAAATTTTGACTGAGACTTCTGTAAAATAAAACAGCTTTTTCTTTTAATTTTTTAGTATAGAAAATAGATAGAATAAATCGATTTGCATTTTTCTGGATGTTAAAAAAAGTGCTTTATGAATTATTACTTTCTTGTCTTGAATCACAATAAAAGAATTTTGAACTGATATAACAACATTAATAAATTGATAAAGAATAAATTTAATTAAATATGTTGTTTAAAAACGCACTTTTATTAATGTAATAAATAATAGAATTCATATTTCACTTTAATTACTTTCAGTGTCTTTGCTATCTATAATTCCTTATTATAAATAATATGGAATCTATATAATAAATATTATAACTAAATTTTTCAAAATTGCATTTTCGACGATGGAAACCAATGCTTTAAAAATAAATAAATATTACAAATAAATATAGTAGCTTTGTAAAACATCAATCCTCAAATTTATATCAAAAAATTCTACTAAAACTAATATTTTTTCCTTTAAGTTTTATCATATTACGCGAAAAATGAACATTCACATAATTTAATTTTATATCATTTTTAGAACTGATTAAATTAAATATGTGCCTCCTATTTTAGTTAACGGAAAATGATCACTAAATGGAACTTGCTTGCCTTAATAAATTCTTTAAGGTTGAAAATTATTATGCAACTCTGCATTGTGACGAAATTGTAGTTACGTTTCCTAATCAATATATATGCTAGATTTGTCAGTTACTCTATTTTCATCATCATTACATAGCAAATAGCAAGCCTAGAACTATTACATGAGATTCACATATTTATAGACAATATAGGGTGGCAAAATGTGAATAATTATGAATGGTTTGGTTATTCTGAAATGTTACTTCATTCTTCATTTAAATTCCATCTCCAAGGAAATAGTATGGATTATATAAATATTCCAAAGAAAAAGAAATTTTCTGTTTATTCATGCGGGTCCCAAAGCTGGTTTGATAAATTGTTTTCTAATTAATAAATATGAAAGGTTCTTGGATCAAATCACCTGATACTTCTTCTAATGAATCATTTTTCTTCCGAATTTATTGTCTCATTAACTTCGCGATTTCTTCATTACCAGTTGATAATTAACTCTGAAATAATGATTGAAAGAAGACATATTTGCAAGAAAAGAATCACTCTAGAAGTGATTAACATTGTAATCAAATTAATTTTCTGATCTGATTCATTAGATTAGCACCTAACGTGAGATTAATATTCTGGATACAGTGAAGTGAAAGTCAAACCATCATTACATAACTTTAATTAAGAATAACTGCAAGTGTGATTTTTATCGATAAAGGAAACATAATTTATACATTATGATAATTATTTACCTTTATTTCTTTTACATACGACTTTGTAATCAACATTTTATGTATGAGAGAACAATTAGAAGGATAAATGAAAGACAAAGGACATTTTTCTCCAGTAAATTAACAAATATTTAAGTAAGTTATTAGATGGTTAAACAACCAATAATGTGAATTCGCATTCGTAACACTTATGACATAATTGAATAAACAATGACGTCATTCAAGAATTATGGATATAATATTTATTATAGTGAGTGAGAAGAACTAAACAAATGCTCATATTTCATTTTAAGATAAACCTAATTTAAACATTGTTAATTCCTATTTTAATTAAAAATGTCTCAAATCTTTTAATAGAAAAATTCGGTTTCAAGAATTTTAGTCTTTCATACGCACAACGGATTATTTTCATAAAAACGGCCTTAATATTAAAATTTTCCATAAGAATTCCAATTCCCTCAGAACAAATATTTTTTTTTAACTATTACGTTTCCGTTTCCAACAGATGTACGAAATAAAATTCATAAAAATGTAGTAATTCCATCTTTCTCATCGTCTTTTAACAGAAATGGCAACATTCGTATCTTTTTCTTTCTTTTATTTCATACTTCAGATCTGATTAAATACGAAATTTTATTATCTTAATTCAACCCGATTCGTTTTATGTTCGCAAATCTGGAATATTTAAATCGCATTTTTCTTTCTTTCTTGACATACTAGAGCTTCTAAATTGTGTGTAGCTGTATATTTTTAATGCCACTATGCTATCTTAATAGTTTTTGTAACTGAATGATCTGCCAAACGATTAATTTTATTAAATTTTATTTTTATACTACCAGCGCCATCTGTTAACGAATTTCGAAAAAAAAAATTCTTTCAAGATTCGGAAATGCTTATAATTCTATATTAAAATCACAAAGAAAAAAATTATATAAATTTTTAAAAAATATTTTATTGTATATTAAAAAACATTTTTTGAAATTGTTTTTATTAAATATATATTTCTATTCTATTTATTATATTCTATATATAATACTCTGTTTCTATATATTATGTGAAAGAAGGAAACCCTTTCAGAGAAATCGGCGATGGAAAGGGTTTTTTTTTTCTAAAATAAATTAAATTATGTGTTTTCCAAAAATTTAGTTCAAGCATCTATATTGCCAAATCATGAATCACAATAAAATTTGATAACAGCAAAAAAGAAGAAAATCCTAAATTCTAGATGAATTTTCTTTCTTGGCCTTTCTAATAACTTTCTTTCGTATTCTAATTAGATAAAACCTTCCGTTTCGAAAACGTGCTTTCTTACTGATTCAATTAAAAATCCATAGAATACCTTAATTGCTCTTGAACTATGAGTAATTTTCGCATCGAATTATGACTCTTTTGAATGTTTTACTTTTAGTTTAAAAAATTTAAGAAATAATAATCCAGTACCTGTACCATACACGGGCAAGTCTATTAAGAGGTTAAAGTGAAATTAAAGCTCAAAAAATATTTTAAAATTGCTGAGCTGGATTCATGCCATTTGAATACTAAAAAAAGAAAAGAAAAGAAGAATATTTATGTTATCCTACGCTCGCACCAAGAAATATGATAACATATACCTCTAAATCCTCTAGAAAAATATTCACATCTTACGCAAATAACGAAAAAAAAGTAGGTTCCGGACATTTTGCAAGGAATAATAATCGAAGATTTGGCTTGGCGCCAAAGAATCAGAAACCCATTCAAACAACTCTTTCCTTCCGTGTTCAAAGGTTACACCTTATCGATTGGGGAAGGTTTTTATCGCTACGATGGCGTTTCAAAAAGCAGCCTGTAAAATTAAAAGTGCGTATTTAACTTCTTCGGTTGAGTAAACGATATTAATTGCAACAATTGAAAAGATTCGACGAGTCGTAAATCTAAAGGTGGTCTTTAATAGATAGTTATTTTGAAACATATTTCTTAGTTTCTTTTTGTCACACTTATGCTTATTAAAAAGGTTTTAAGAATAAAAGGGAGAAAAGGAAACTATAGCTGCGGTTAAGCAATGTGTGTTTATGTAATGAACACAATATTTCATTACAATGATATATTTTAAAATTCTTCTCTTTCATTGTTTAAAGACCTTATCATCCTTAAAGTAATTTATTTGGTTTTTGTTCAACTTGCAGTAAGTAACATGAAAAGAATAAATTACCTTCTGAGAAGTTTTTATAGATACGAAAATGGATTTTGAAATTTTTAATCTTTATTTGGTACATTTAAATGTAATATAATAATTTTTTAATGAATTAGACAGTAAATTTAATACAATATAAAAAATTAAAGTTTGCTTTAATACTTTAACCTGCAATGGACATTTAATTATGTTTATAAAAGGTGTTCTAAAATTAATGAAATATTTGAATTTGCCATCATTTGTGCTGTAAAATATAGGTAAATCTATTAAAAAACCATTTAACAGCTGTTAGTTAATAGTTATTAAAATGCAGTTTTTTAAAATAGAATAACGTGTTAACTCAAGATTTCAATTGAATAAAAATAATCCTTTAAATTGTTATATTTTTATTAAATCATAAAGGATAGGGTTATATATGTAATAACATACAGTACAAATGGCCTCTTCGACTTTGCTGGCATACACACACCCTTTTGTCGACATTTTCTATGGCTATTTTGAATAGATGTGGCTGCATTTCGTCGTATTTGCAGTTTTGAATTTCCTCTTTCAATGCACATTTAATTGTGGACTTATTAGAATAAACCTTTGACATCAAATAATCCCATAAAAAGAATTCCATTAATGGTAAATTATGCGATCTAGGAGACCAATTCTCACATTTTCAAACTGTACCAGTCTTTCGTTATTTTTTAAATATTTTTAACAATAAAAACTTGTTATTCTATCGTGTAACGCGACATTTTTACTAACCCTAAGCTATCAGCTGTTAAATGGGGTTTTTTTAATGATTTTGACAACGCTTTACTGCACTTATGGTGGCAAATTAAAATCTTGCAATAATTTTGGAACACCTTTCAGAGTTATCATTATTTCTTCTTACATAGAATTTTGAATATTTCAATAATTTAAAGAGAAAATTGTTGATTTATTCCATTTTTAAATGGAAAATGGAAAATTATTTGATATGAAATTTTTATTATATAACTAACATATTTAATTAAGCCTATTTCAGATTTTTTTTTAATGAAAGTTAAATTTTTTTCAATATTTTTATTGCATTGTTTATTCTATGTAGATTTATAGAAAAAAGTATCATGGAATGTAGGATTAATGCAACAAAAAACTGAAATACTTTTAATCCAGTTAATAAACTTTTTGAATTGATTTTTTTCTTTGTTTTTTTCAGTTTATAATAAGAGGTCAAAATAAATCGTAAAATTTTTATTCCTCCAGTGATTGACATAGAAAAAGAAAACAATTCTTTATTTAACACTAAATAAATATTTCCAGCTTTATTTATGAAGTTAGCTGACTGAAAAAAAAGCAAATAGAATTTTTCTTGCAGAAGAATTTTCAAAATCCATATTAGAAAAGAAAATTAAGTTTTTATGTCTCTCGCATGAAGAGTTTCTCCAATTTACCATGAGAGGCCACGTTCAATTTCGAAATTCCCAAAATACATTTCTTTTATTGAAATAATCAAGTATTCGCTTCAAGTAATACGTCTTTTCTAAGCTACTGTTTGTTCCTCCGGTGTCTTTCAATTTGTTACCTGCAGCATTTTGGATGTTGCAAAAAGCAAAAAGCAAAAAAAAAAAAATACATGGATAGTTTTTGCAACAATTTTTATTTTCTCTCCTGCTTTATATTGACTTCAAATTTTAGAGTTTTATTGTGATTTCTTTGCTTATCATAATCGTATTTAGATGTTTTTCTCTTTTTTTTTTTCAAAAGAAACTGAAAATTGTATTATGATATTTATTTATATAGAAGTAAAAACACCATTTCTTTGTAACTTGTTTTGTTTCCTTTATATTTTTGTCCAAGAAAACTTTTGATTCTTTATAATTATCGATTCTTTATAATTTCTGATTTTGTTTATTTCTTATTAAAAAAAATTTTGTAGATAAAAAAAACATAACACTATATTTCCGTACTCTTATGTATTAAAAAGAAATAAGTTTCTAATTCTGTTTGACATTCTTTTCTCTTTTATTATATATTTTAAATATTTTTTATATATAATTCTTATATATATGCTTAAAAAATCAAGCCTGTAATGTAAATTTAAAAAATGAAATGAAGTATCGAATATTTATTTTATCGGATGATTTTTTTTAATTCTTCAACTGTGCATATTTTTATATAAGGATTAGTTTTTTAAAAAAACATTGTGCATATATAATTGCAAAATTTTTAGGTTTTTTTTATATAATTACTTTACATATTTATGAAAAAATAAAATTAATAACATAAATTTAAATCTTAACATTTGGAATATCAGAGATAATTAGATTCAAATTTATTTTCAAACTGCATTACTTCTTCGGGTCAGATACATTTTTTTTATATTTATAAATAGTTGGCAACAGTTAAAAACTTTTATAATCTAGGAGAATGATTTGCTTTAAATGAAAAAAAAAACATTATCTATTTTTTAAGAATTTACACAACGAAATGATAGGCAATGAACTATCTATTTTTTATGTAATATATAAAATTGGCTTTTTTTTCATAGTTTTAGTTTTAATATTATTTAATATCAATATACAAAATCGAAAAACGATTTTAGTATGAAGTATAAGAATTGCAATTGATGTATCTCTTGATTTAAACATGGAACAAAAAAACAATTCATTTATATCTCCAACATTATTAACCAATCAATTTTAAATATATAGCTGGAATTCAAAAATAAAATATGATTATTGAATTTCTATTCATTCTCCGCTCAATTTCAAGAGTTATTAATGATTAAGATGCTATTACAAACAATTTTTCTAGGTTTTTTTTTCTTCTTTTTTTCACTAACACCTGCTTCGTTCTATGTATTGTTATTTTAAGATAACTAAATTGACTCGGTCAGCATTTGTTCTGAAAACCACTGACGATAATAAAGATCACAGTAAATATATATATATATATATATATTGGCTCTCTCAAAGAGTTCTTTCAAAATCGATTTCCTATTTCATGAGTGTTTCGATTCTTTTTTATTGTGATATGATCCAGAAATCGATTACCATTTCGTCTTCTAAGCTTTTTTACGAGAAAATTGCTGAAATGTCTGCAGCATTTGCTGGTAAAGAAGTGTTAAACGATATCCAACGACGTAAATGGAGTATTAAGTCTTGAGTTTAGTTCATTAAGATTAACCATTAAATGCAAACATATTTTATTTTTAAATTATCGGTCAAAACGAATCATCATTTCGACTCTTTCAAATACTCTGATGAGCTTGACTTTCAGATAGTTATGAATTTTGAGTGCTTTTGTCTTATAAATCTGGGTAAATCGCAGATTGCTTTATAAGACATTATTTTTATTATTATGTTGAGCTAAAATATATTTTTAGAATCGATGTAATTGTTTTTAAACCTTGAAACTCAGCAATAAAACTATTCCTTCATCAAAGCAATTCCTTTATTGTATTTACGCTATACAAAATACATATAAAGGGCAAATAGTAGAATTATAGTCATACGAAAATAATTTGAATGCTTTCTTCGGAAACTTATTATCATGTGAGAAAATTACTTTTTTTCTTAAGGGATTTTCGAATAATTGGGGGCAACGAATAATTGAAACTCGAAATCGCGTAGGTCATCGCTTAGGCAATGAATAAAGCATAAATGGCAAAATTCATTAACATCTTTTAATTGCGTATATTTTTGCCTGCTTTTACCAGTATTGATTATTATTATTGTGGATACTTCTTTGAAAGAAGATGTGTTTTTAAATGCTTGACCTGATTTTATCAGTATTGCTTTTTCAAATTGGTTTAAACAATTTTATTACTTAAAGTAATGAATACAAATAATGACTAAAAAAAACAGTAATATTCTCACATGATGACTTGAAAATTGAAATCGTAGATTTCATCTTTCATTTTTAGTTCATCATTGTATTTCCAATGTTATATAATTGTCCTTGATTGTATTTTTTCTATTAAAAAATCTCAAATTGTGCCTCCAAAATTAATTTTGGTAAAACACAGTTGAATGATGCTTTTATACTTTCTGCTAAAAAACTCTGCTCTTCCTTTTCACTATCTTTTATTATCTATGTTCTTATCTTTCTTCCTCACTCTAAACTTACTCATTACATATTGTGTTTTTCAACAGAATAAGGAAGTGGAATCTGCAGAATGATTTTGTAATCGCACTGCAAGAAAGCAAGTAAGAAATTTTGAGTCAATGGAATTACAATTTTTATGATTGTGTTATAATTTTTCCTCAAAACAGAAATAGAGAAACATCCGCCGATACAAGATTTCTTCTCCAAATAAAAGCATATTTTCGTATTAAATGCTCTTTTCGACACCAGTTATTGACCCCAAACTACTCAATTGGAGCGCGGAAGTCACCAGGGATTGACAGCGTGCTATCATGTTGCACTTCATCAATCATCTGTGTATGACATTGTACGTTTTCGTTCAGACCCCTACCAGACAGCATTGGCTGATAACATAATTTTCATTCAAGTGTGTTAGTCATTGCTGATTGACTATACATATTTCAGAAGCTATATTCTCTTAATTAATTTTAATATTAAATCACAAAATAATGCTCTGTCTGTCATCAGTGATTGGTTCTTAACTTCCTCTTTGGACAGCGCAGATCATTAAGGATTGACTGCCTGCTTTCATTTCACATCTAGTCAGTCATCTGTCATTGACTTCGTACTTTTCTTTCAGACACCATTAGTCACTATTGACTGACAATATAATTTTCATTCAGATGCGTTGATCATTTTGACTGACAATATAATTTTCATTGAAATGAGTTGGTCATTGTTGACTGACAATATATATTTCAGAAGTTATATTGTTTCAATAATTTTTTTAATATAAAGATAAAAAAAATTACGTCATTGGTTGATTCTAAAATTCTTTTTGGACCCAATAGTACATCAGTTATTAACAATGTACCTTCATTTCGCGTCTAGTCAATCATCTGAGACTGATTTTGTACTTTTTGCTCAGACCACATCAATAGCTATTGACTACCAATATAATTTTCATTGAAATGTGTTAATCATTGTCGGCTCACAATATATATTTCAAAAGTTATATTTTCTAAATAAATTTTAATATGAATATCATAAAAAATGCACCTGAATACATTCAGTCTTATCGCAACTTAACAAGAATTTCTGAATGGCAGGATGTCATAACATCGGAAAACAAAAATCGGTTATCATATCATCGGAAAAGAGAATCATGACTCTATAATTTAAATAATGTTTCTAATAC
Source organism: Argiope argentata (assembly GCA_026289955.1). NCBI lineage: Eukaryota > Metazoa > Arthropoda > Arachnida > Araneae > Araneidae > Argiope > Argiope argentata. The sequence continues at coordinate 6,181,616 of JAOUZG010051355.1, forward strand.
GCTATATAAACTCATTTATTCTCTTAACTCGATATATAAATAGATTATAATAAAAGATGGGATTATTGAGTTTATGTAATAAATTACTTATTGAATGTATTTATTTTATTATCTAACCAGAAAATATTATAATAATAAACATTTCATCATTTCTTTTTGAGATGCAAGCGAAATACTTTACATAATCCAGAAAATGAATTAAATATAAGAAAGTTATCCAATTACATAAGTAAGGTATAATTAAAAACTAGACTCTGAAAATTACGAACGAATAAATTGAATTAATAAAAGAAATCATAAAATGCTTTTAATCCCTTGTAGCAATGCATTCTAAAACAAAAATGATAATTATTTTGCAAAATACCTTCCACAGAGAACGTGCATTTCATTTTATTCATTAAAATACGGAGCTGAATACAATTAAAATAATCAAAACATTGTTCTGCTTATTTATTAGGTCCCGCATTAATTTGCGATACAATTTTACGGAAGAATTTCTGCCTCTCTAGTTTAATCTAATAACGAACAACAATTTAAGCGTTGACAGTTAATTTGCGAGCTTCGTGAAAGGTTTTACGCGAGGCTAGTCCTCTACGCATTAACATAACGGAGAAATTATTTTCTCCTTGCTGGTTTTCAGCTACATGAAGAAAAGGTCCAGGAAATAAATATTTGGCACTCGTGAACCTTATAAATTGCCAAGTTGGTAGTAAATTAACAATACTTTCACCAGTTATGAAAATAAAATTCGTATAAAATATTTTTGTTGTCTTAGAAAAGTGAATCTTTGTTATACATTGTCTTGCAATATATTAAAATGATTCACTTTAATTAAATATCAAAATATCAAATATTCATTAATGAATAGCAATCATAAATATCAATCAAATATATCAATTATAAATATCAATAATAAATATCAATCAAATATATCAATTTCAAATATCAATAATAAATTTAAAATATCAATAATAAATATCAATCAAATATATCAATTTCAAATATCAATAATAAATTAAAAATATCAATAATAAATATCAATCAAATATATCAATTATAAATATAAATAATAAATAAAAAATATATAAATGATAAATAAAGAATATCAATAACAAATAAAAATATATCAATTATAAATAAAAATACATCAATAATAAATATTATTTTTATTCAATAATA
>JAOUZG010051355.1:6187504-6197529 GCA_026289955.1 Argiope argentata
TATAAAGAATGATAAGTCATGCTAAATAAAAGCAGAAAATAGGAGATGTATTTTATAAAAATATATTTATAAAGAAAGAAGAACTGAAAGAAATTTTGAAACCACAACTCTCAACCGATTCAATGCTCTAATCAAAACCCAATCATCTATACCACCATCGCAATGAATAGTAAATGCGAAGTCACAATTCAAAAGGATCTCGCTGAAAAGCAACGATTTTTCACTGCTTTCACGGATCGGTGACCGGAATTCCTAAAACAAAAGTGTTCGATTATTGGTTTGCACCGGAATAAGCAAGAAGAATTTAGTCGGGACAATTCAAAGATAGGAAACGATCGAACTCTGCGTCAACCGCGTCAACCAAATTAAGAGACTTGCTCATTAAGTTTAATTTAGAGGGATCTCAGGTTTCTGAACTTTCTGCAAGCTAAGATTAATGGGATTTCTCCACTGATGTATGGAGAAATTAAATAAAATGACACAAAAAATTTGGACAAAAGTTAGTTTCGAAATTAAACTTCAAAAAGCAATAGTAAGAATACTTTGGTTAATAATACAGCCTATTAACACAATATTTAATTAAAAGCTTATTTCTAAATAGTATAAGAGGTAATTGTGGGATTCCAAAGATATCATTCAATTCTGTATATTGCTACAAATTGAAAAGATTATAAATTCGGTTTCCGATATCCTCAAATTCAAGTCTCGTTTTCTTTTAAGTTCCTTGCATCAAATGGTAAGAGGGACAAATATCAAAATTAAATGAAATTTAAATTTATTTAAAGTGTGAAAATTATTTTTTTTAATCATAAAAAAATATTTGCCTTTGTTAATCCTTTTGAATGGTGATTTGCCTGATAACTATTATTGCAAATCGAAAAAGTCTTCAGGTCTCATCGCTTAGTAGCGATATCATCTTAAATCTTGTATTTCCTAAAACTTACAATTTATTGAGAAATATTCAAATACCTTCATCGCACCTCAATTCCCTTACATTATAAATATCTGCATATATCTTTCTTCGGGGATTATATTAAATTTGAAAAAAAAATGTTTTATCCTCTCCGATAATATTTACAGTTTCGGTCAAATTAAATAGCTAGTACGTATCATTAACTTAATCTGATGTAGCCATTGCTTCAAAACAACTTGAATGGGATAAAAACATTCAGCTCATATCTTATATTAATCATTTAATATCAAAATAAACACAGAATAAATTTACTTTATCTAAAGGAACGCTTTGAAAAATGATTAAAACAACATTTAAAACTTATTTTGAAAAAAAATATGAAAAAAAAATTTAATTATCAGCAAAAATTTTAAAAATATATCCTAATTAATTAGACAATATTAGTTATATTTTTCCTGTAAAATTGACTTTATGAAATATTGAAATTTTTATTCCGAAATTTCATAAGCTTTTTTTATTAATTTGTCTACATATTCCAGCTTTATCATTAACCCAAGCCCTAAATAATCTGGTTACCTAAAGTGGCTAGTGTTAATTGCTATAACCTTTATAAAAATAAAAGTTAAGAATTATTATAAAGATTAAAACGAAATATGATATGCATATTTCAATGCATTATGTCAGAGCATCATTTCTTAAACGGTCAAGCACCACGTGCTCGATAAATTATATTTTTATTGAATTTAATTGAATCAGTTTTCATTGAATTAGTCACTTTAGTATTGCAAATGATTTATAAAATTTTGTCTCGCATTTATTGTTTAAAAAAATAACATTTTCCCTCTATATTTCATTTCATATAATCAAGCGCTCAAAATGACATTTTTCAAGGATTTATTTGCTGTAGTCATTCACTTATTTTTTTTTAATCATAGCTTATGTTAATTCAATAGCAAATCGTTATTAAAAGATGATTTTTTGAGATGCTTGTGCAGATAATAAAATTTTTATTTTTCGGCCGCGGATTTTTCTTGATACCCAAGACCTCATCCCAAAAACAACACCATGTTCTGACATGATAATAAAGAACTGCTTCTTAATACCACTATTTTGTATATATATATAATGAAAAACACATTTAAATGATTTGCTGAGAATAAATAGCAGAGTCGTGGTCGAAATCATGGAGAATACAGGTTGAATTTTTTTAGTTCTTTTTATTCCATCACCGGAGCAGGCATTATTTACAAGCGAAGGCGACGTGCACAACACAGAACGACACAACACGGAATTCACGATAGCTAAGTGTACAAAAGGGGAGGGAAATCATTATCCCTGGTCTTAAATACCGAGACTTTGATAGGGATAAATATTTTTTATACAGCTTATAAACTTGGATTTCATTGGGGATTTCCATGTTTCACAGATAAGAGGTAAGGGAAACACAGGGATCTTTTTAAAAGTATTTTGTTTAGGTCAGCAATTTTCATCTCTCCCATGGTAACAGGCGTTTAGCTGTTTCAGCAATTTTACACAGCTTCTCTTGAATTAATTAACTAGAGCGAGTGAAATGGATCATGAAATAAGATAATATTTTAGAATGATATTACTATGGGCTAAATTAAGATAGGGCTTTGGAAATTAATTAAGATTAAAATTAAGAATTTTAAAAATATTATTACACATATATATATATACAATATATAGATATACAACAACATGCTAGTAAAAATAATACTTATAAAAATAAAATAAAGCTGCCACCGAAAAGAATCTACTCTGTCCTGAAAATAAAGTATCTAAATATGAATGCAAACCCTAAATATAACTCACAATTAGAAAGAGTTTCATGAGAAAAGCTATTTTTCACCGCTTTTACTCCTTTGAGGGTCTAGTGACCGGAATATCTAAAACAAAAGCTTGCGATTATCGGTTTGCAGCGGAAAAAAGCAAGAAGAATTAGGGAAGATAGGAAACGATCGAACTCCGCGTCGGCTGTGGCAACCAAATTAAAAGGCGCGCTCATTAAGTTTAATTTAGAGGGATCTCAGGTTTCTGAACTTGCTGTAAGCCAAGATTAATGAGACAGTGCGACTGACGTTTGGGGGAAATTAAATGATACAAAAAAGTTTTCACAAAAGTTAAGGGATTTAAATTTTGGGCTTTTAAAAAAGTGGATGCAGAAAATGTTAAAATTTCGTTTAAGGATTATCTCGTTGAATTACTAGGTATTTTAAATATAAATACAATTGAATTTATAGACCAAATTTATTAAAATGGAACATTATAACATTTATTTCATTGGGATTTTCATTTTATATGTCATTTCTTCTTAAAGAAATCGGGAAGAAAAAATGTTTATGTTACAATTATTATAAATAAATAATAGATCATAAATACATAGAAAAAAACTTGTAATAAATTTGACAAGAGTTAAAAATGTGAAACTTTTACAATTTTAATTATTTGAACTAAGAAATATTTAAGAAAATTCCTGAATCGCATGTTATAAGTTGTAGAAATAATAAAAATGATTTTCCTTTAAAAGACATTCAGATTAAAATAATTAAAAAAAATGATAATAACAAAAATAAATAAAATATTAAAAACAGTTTTATTGTTTACAAATAAGCATAGTTTTTTTTCTTTGCATTTATAGTAATATATATTACGATAAAATAATAATGCAAAGAACTATGAAACGAATTTATTCCGGCATATTATTTATTTTTCATATATATATTACAATAATTGATGATTTTACGTATAAAGTTTCTAAATATAATTAACAAAAATGATTTTTTCATTTATTTAAAACTTTGGAAATAAATAATGCATGAAGAGGAAAACTAAATGCTGCATATATTTCTTAAAACCTAAATCAACACATTATCCTTCAAATTAATTTCTTCTTCCTTGAATTGATAGATTACAAATTATAAATATCTCAAGAAAAAAAATTATTCAAATTTTATAATCAATCTACTTAAGTACACAGCCTAATTTTTACGTATATGACTATAATAAACAATGGTTTTCCACATACATTTTCCAAACAGTATCAACAAAAAGGATTTTTTTCAGTTATTTCATATTTTGGAAAATATTCTGAACATTTTATGTATGCTACATTTCATACGTTTTACATCTAAAATAAATATTATTTTTTTTAAAATTAATTAATTTTTTAATTAATTTCTATAAAATATTTTGCATTCAAAAAACACAATAAATTAAATAAGACATTATCTAAGTAATTTTTTAAAACTTCATTTAACAAAACTGCCTTGTAACACATATACATACAGCAAATTTTTGTTTTTACCAATCAATAATTAATCGATATATTATCAGTAAAAGAATTACTTCTATTTTTTATTTTTCCAATTATTTATAATGAACCCTTTTTGCGTTTATATTGGGCTTTTTTGGGATATATTTTAAAGCATCGTAAATGCTTTGTCGTTAAAAAAATTGATTTCTTTTTTTTGTTGTATTTGTTTTAAAAAAATGTAACTAACCAAATAATTAAAAATATACTACGGAATTTTTAAAAAACAGTTTTAAAAATATTGTCTAATTGTCATAGACATGTCTATAGCAGAAGATAGTCTCACTATTTATCGAAATACTATGATTTTTTTTTCTCCTTTTCATAAATTTTTGGAAATAATCAATTTTTTGTATAAAAGGATTTTTGATGCTAAATGTTTTATAATATATTAAATACGTCATTTGTAAGCAACTTTCTTATTCTTTGCAATTATAGTAATGTATATCAATAATAAAAATATCCTTGCTTTTTTTATATTAAAAGAAATAGTGTCTACTATTTACACAAATACGTGCAGCAGATGATTATTCTTACTTATTCAAAAAATTGTTAAAATCAGCAAAAAAAAATTTTTTTTTCATCTTTCTAAATATTTGAAAATCGAATAATAAAGCTCTATACATAAAATCTTATAACTTTATCAAGCAATTCCTGTTTATATACGAATTCCTTTCTTGTATCTTGGAAGCGGCTGTAAAGATTCGGACCGAATTTAATATTTAAATAAGGTTTTACTTATTTTAATCTATGTAGGTATCTTTCATAAAAGAAATGCTATTTTACATCCACATAAAAAATTTTAAATGATTAACTATTAGAATAGTTTTCGATCTGCTTTCATGCTGACAATATCATATAGCGCCATCTCATGAATTTTTGTAGTACTTACAAAGTGCTATAGGATGATAATCTACTAGTACCTCAAAATGCTGTGAGATGGCGCTACATGACATTATCCATATATGAATTGGTTCACATTATTGGTGGCAATGCAATTATTTTGTTAATCAATCAACTTGCCTAATAAATAATATCATACATCTAATTATTTTCTTTTAAAAAAACTCGATTACACAAAAGAAGAAAGAAAAAACTGCAGAGAAGAGCTTTGTCTCTCAGTTATTCAAACTTTAAAAATCAAGATTTGGCAGAAATCCAAATATTAAATCATTTTATAAATTAGTTTCATTTCCTTTACATTTATAGAAATACGGTTTTGTAAAAGTGAAGCAAAAAAATTATATTATCGATTTTGGTATAAATTTATTTAAAAATATTTTTGCACATATATACACCAAAGATAAATGCACAATTTCAAAGCACTATCAAGAAAAACGAAAATTTCATTCAAGCTTCATTTCACGATGCATTTCCTCGATTCTTTAAATAATAACTACTATAGAAAACTAACAGCGTATCCTGGAGATGCGTTAAAAGTATCTGTCTTTACACCCCAAAAAAATTGAAATCGGTCTTCTAAGCTTTGAATAAATATCCGTTTTATTGCGTCTTAACCCTAAATAAACATCCATTTTATTCACTGAAATGCCCGGATCTCATGAGAAACAAACCGGCTGCGCGTTTCGGGTTTCTTTTTTCGAGACTTTACTGAAGGGCTCAAGAAAAATAACAAAATGGCGGTCATTTTGCTTTTCTACCTGCTTAGTCCATTATCCGTATTGGCGCAGATGGAATTATTCCCACCTTTTAAGAATGGATATTGTTTCAATTTGAGATGCCTCGTATGATACATATAAATTATTTAAATCTCCCATAATGTAAGTAGTAGGCTCAAGAATAGCTGGTTTTCTTTTGATTCGATATGCAAAAGATGATCTACTGTAATTTATTAAATAACTCTTCTTGAAATATCCAAAGCTCCAGATATTCTCCTGAAATATTGGGAAATTCGGTTAACGGGTATTTTTCCAACCAATCCATCATTTGAAGGATGATAGCAGAAAAATATAATAAAATTCTTAAACTTATTAACAAATATTGCCTTGTAGTATGTAACAAAATACTGCTGACTATAATTTTATGCTGTTATTTACTAGATAAAGTGCAAATGGTGCGAAATTATTACAAAGTGATTCGAAGAAGAAAACTTTTGTTACAGTTTTTATTAATTTCTTAAAATGTATGATTCTTTACTCTAAATAATTTCTTTTTTTTAATTCCATTTATAATTTATTATTTATCAATATAATAAAACACTTTGGGTATTTTTTTTTCAAATTCCTTTTCCGATGTCTCTATCAATAATGAGTCAGTATTTAATTTAGACTAAATAATGTTTTGGAAATACTAATAAATGTATTCAAAATTTTAAAATTTTTGCATGATCAAAGTTATTTTTAGTTATTAAACTTTTATTAATTGTGTATTATAATTTTTAATCATCAAACTTCATTAATTATGTATTAATAAGCTTTTTAACTCCCAAACTTTTATTAATTTTATTAATTATGTATTATGAAACTTTTATTAACAACAACTCCTATTCGTTTCCAAGATGCATAATTCTTTATTTCAATCAGTTCTTAATTTTATTTTATTTATAATTCGTTATTATAAAGAAGATTTAAATCCCTTTCTCAAATTCTTTATTAGATGTCTCCTTTAATAAAGAGTTCAAATTTAATTTAAACTAAATGGTGTTTTAGAAATATTAATTATTATATTGAGATATATAATAAATGATATATTTTTTGTCAATGAGTATTCTTTATTTAAATGGCTTTTTTAAATACAAAATAAAGAATGTAAATACATGCCTCTTTGTATAATTTTATAATAAACTATACAAACTGTATGCATTTTATATTTAGTGTCTTCATTTCATAATCATCTTTTTTTTAAAAGTTAAGAATGTAAAAGTCATAAATTAAAAGTTTACTTAACTTTAATTTTATCCAGCAATAAAATTTTAAGAATTATATAGATCTTTATCAAGCTTTTTCAATAATAAAGTTTGATTTTAATCCATATTTTTTATTTTAACATCAACAAGCATTTCTTGCTAGAAATTCTGAATTATACTCTTGTAGATCACTTTATGTTGATTAGTATTTTAGCACAGTGTAATAAATTAAACGCTTTTTTGAATCTGGATATTCTTCATGTAAATTGCTTTTTAAATGTCAAAATAAATACATTCAATATTATATAGAAAATGGATATAATGTTGAAAATGGATATATATATATATATATATATATATATATATATATATATATATATATATATATATAATATTTTCATAATATAAAGTATTAAACATAAAAGGAATACTTTTTATGTTAAAATGTTTTCATTTCATAACCACATTTTTAAAGATGTTAAAATTTATAAATTTAAGATTTAATTTTTTGTAATTTTTTCTATCAATGCAACTAAAAAATCATGCTCAAATTTATCGATTTTTTTTAAATTTTTTTAAATTTTATAATAATAAAGTTTAATTTTAATCATCAATTACTATTTTATTTCATTTTGAAGCCGAAATGTATTTCTTTAAAAAATTACGACCTTGACTTAATTCTGGATCACTTTATGTTGAGTTATGTCGAAATTCAAATATAATAAATGAAAACCGTTCTTCGACATTGAATATTCTTTGTGCATATTTCTTTTTATCTGCCAAAATAAGAAATATAAATAAATGCATTAAGCATAAAATATATAATTTCCTCTTTCCCTATGTATGCTTATGTATTCCCTGTCCCTCTGCATACTTATGTAATATAAAGTATTATGTATAAACTGTATATACTATATAATTGTATAAGTTTTTATATATAAATGTATAACTTTTTATTTGAGTTTTTCCCTTACGTTATCACATTTTGAAACAAGTTAAGGGCTCAGAACTAAAGATTTACTTTGTTTTAATTTTTATTCAGCATTGCAACTTTAAAATTTAAATACACCTTTATCAATTTTTAAACAAATAAATCATTATCTTTTTTTAACACTAACGTACATTTCTTAAGAGAAAATTCTTACCTAAACTGAATTCTAGAGAACTTAATGTTGAGTAGAGTATAACATAACAAATTAAATATTTTTTCGACAATGAGTACTTTTTATCAAATTTCTTTTCATATTTCAGAGTAAAGAAATTGAATAAACGCATCCATCATTACATAGAAAAAGATATTTTTCCTTCCCACATTGACTCAATTCGTGCTATTTGAAATTACCATCACGAAAGAAGTGTAACAAAAGCAACTTTTGGTTGACCAAAAGCATTCCGTCATGTTCAAAGGGTCACGTTTCTGCAGAGAGCCGCACAAAATGAAATAACGCGTGGAGGTAGAAAACAGTGAATTCTAACTTACTCTTTTGAAAGAAAACATTTCCAAAAAAAATTTCTTTTTGGAAACAGTTTCAGACTCGAGAACACATTTCATTAAGAATGCTCTCCCTTCAGGGAAATTGTTCCTTCTTTTTCCAAAGCTTCTGCTTTCGGGTGACTTAATGGATTGAGCTTGAACCACAAAATAAATCAATTTTAACATTATTTCCAAATGTTGCGTTCCGACTGGGTAATACTGCAAATAAGTTAGTACACACTAAAAAAAGAAGCAGCAAAAAGAAGGAGAGTAGCGCGGAGAATAGGAAGAGGAGTAGGAGTTCTCCCACTTCTTGAAGGAGTTTTCGACCACTTCGCTGAGGAGTTTTAAGTCAACAGAAATAAGAAAAATCTTGGGAATAGAGAAAACGAACGTCCCCGAAACTCGTTTCCGGCTGGGTCGTTACTTTTCCTTAAGCTTTTAATCCGGTATCGGAAAGCTCGAGGCGAATAAGAATTTTTTTTTATTTACTTTTCCTTAATAGTAATGATGCTTTAATCGGTTTTCAGAAAATTTGGGAAATGGTGCTTCATCAGCTGCTGGTCTTGGAAGTCTATGTTAAATTACAAATGTGACATTGATCGAGATGTATAATGATAAAAATAATTTTATGTCTAACAAACTAATAAGCTTCATATTTAAAAAAAATAATTCCTTTTTTTATGCTTTTTGTATTTTTTTTCTAACTCAAATATGTTCTTGGTTTTGTATCGTTTATGAATTGGCGATGGATACTTATTTTATTGTTTTTGAAATGTTCCAACTTATGAAAAAGGATTATTACAATATCCCTGATTTGATAAAATATCCCTAAAAATGATGATGATAATAATAATATCCCTTTTTTTCTATTTTGCTCCATGTATTAGAAATATATATATATATATATATACTTCGTTATTCATTGGCTCAATGTTTAACTTATTACGTAAAAAAATTAAACTTCGATGAAATAGTTCGAAATGTCATTTACAGTAAATATATGTGAATTCAATAAGCATATCTTTCTCTGTCCCCCCCTCTCTCTCTGTGTGTGCGTGTTGTGTGTGTCTTTATCTTTCTCCGTCCCTCTCTCTTTCTCTGTCTGTCTGTTTAGGTGTTGTGAGTATCTATGTCTTTTCCCATCTCCCTGTGAGTGCGTTTTGGGTGTCTATACCTCTCTCTGGGTCTGTGTGCCTGTTGAGTGTGTCTATATATCTATCCATTTCCTCTCTCTCTTTCTGTGTGTGTATGTCTACGTGCATATATATCTTACCCCGTCCCTCTATCTATTTTTCTCTATGAGTGTGCTAGCGCGCGCGTGTGTGGTGTGTGTGTGCATGTGTGTGTGTGCGTGTGCGTGCGTGTGTGTGTGTGTGTGCGTGTGCGTGTGCGTGTGTGTGTGTGTGTGTGTGTGTGTGTGTGTGTGTGTGTGTGTGTG
>JAOUZG010051355.1:6225320-6244564 GCA_026289955.1 Argiope argentata
GTGTGTGTGTGTGTGTGTGTGTGTGTGTGTGTGTGTGTGTGTGTGTGCGTGCGTGCATGCGTTTTATACAGAAAAGATTCTTAGATTTTGAACAACAAATATGGTAGAGATGTAAAGATATACGACAAAGAGTGGATACACAAATCGTCTTAAATCACAGCGAACCTTTCAAAACAATGTTCGCAAAATTTAGTTAATCAGAATTTTAGTTAATTAAATTCTAAACAAAATTTTGACGTTTTTTCACCTTAGCTCCAGAGAAAATATTATAATACAATTAAATATGATGAAAATATACTAAAAAATATAATTTTATTCCAATTTTAAAAAATCAAAAAATAGTCTTTTTAATTAAACAAATTTAAAAATCATGAAAAAAAATTTTGAATTTTAACAATTTCTTAAAAAATATTTTTGATTAATTATGAATAATGTGTTACATTAATGCGCTGCAGTTGGAACCGTTTTCATTGTTTCATTAAATATTCAGTTCAGGCATTTTCTTTCTTTCTCATGTTTAAAACAAAAATCTCATAAGAAATATTCTTCAGGATCTCATTTCACCAACAAGATGAACACGCCCTCAATTCTCTGGCAAACATTTTCGAAGTCTCCAATATAATCACGCCTATCATCGTCAAAGAAAACAGGATTCATATTACTCTCAGTAAACAACCATGATTCAAAATTGCAAATACTATTTCTGCAATAAAAGGAAAATATTCGCAAAACATTTATGAAATTCAAGATTAAACGAAGTATCATTTTACATTGACAGACATTTTTATGACTGCATTTCAAGAAATAATGAAAGTAGATCATTGTTTTTTTTTATGATTCCAGGAGATAAGATTTTAAATTTTTCTCAGATTTAGTTGAAATCATTATAATTAGCATTTATGGTAATTTTTTTAAGTTGATGTATCTCCAACTAATCACGTTTATTGTTTTTCCAGTAAAAATGATTCTCCTTATTTCTTTCTTGTCGCCTTTGACTACTAACTGTTTTGCCAAGAATATTGGTTACAACTCATTTCATTTAAATCACTTAGTTATTTTATCGCTAAATCGCTTAGTTATATTATCACTTGATTTTTTTTTTGTTCATGATTCTGTCTAATTATTAGATATTAAGGCAATAATATTTTAATAATCCTTTACATGTAGTGCTCATTATATACATGAACGTTCCTAATGGAGACCAGTTCCATGACTATATTATAAATGCCAATGTCAGGTCGTCTTTTTTTACCTCTTTGGCATTCCCAATTTATTTTTTATTCGCTTTGTTGTTGTTGTTGTTGTTACTTATGGCACTTGCCATAGACAAGCCCCGCTGATACATCAACAGATTTAAGCCGGAAATATACATTTCTTGTTTTACACGTAGCGCCATCTAGGGCCAAGAGTACGACTTAGTACACACACGTCACAACCCTTTTTAGGGGGCGGACTACATTCACGCAAATTTATTCATTCATCTCAGATTGTAATTTAGACCTGGAACAGAGAACGATTACCTCTGACCCAGTACCCCCAGTGATATTACTCTCGATATGGAGGACTTTGCGACCACGAACAGATTTAACGAGCGCCAATCGCCAAACACTCGGGGATTCTTTTTGGCAGGTGAGCATCGAACCCGTAACCTAAGGAGAAAAAGTCCAACGCTCTACCAACCAGGCCATCCCGGCCCATTCGCTTTGTAAACTGCATAGGTACAAACAGGGCTGATCTTTCTTATCTTTGTCCAGAGAGAAAGGATACAGCCTTTAAATTTTTTCTTATATCGACCGTTATCTGGGCTTCCCGGGTTCAAGTCCCGGTTCGAGCATGATTGTTCTTTATATGTTCTCTCTGTGATATATTTAAATGTGCCCTCCTGTAAAAAGGGGCCGTACAAGCGAATGTGAAGCGTAAGTAGCTGTTCTGTATATGATGTCTTTATGAAATGTGTTGTCTACTTCTGTAAGCCCCTTGTGATATTTAGTGATGCACGGGGATTTCTAAATGTTAAATGAAAAAAAAATTTAATGAAACAATAGATCGTTATAGTGTTATTTGAATTATTTTCAAAAGCAGAGTCTTAATACAATGAATTCCTATTTAACGAAGATTTTTATTAAACAAACTTTTCATAGATTCTTGATTTTAAACCGCATCGACACTCTATTTACTCTCCATATTACGAAAGATAATTGCTATTTAACATAGTTTCGCTGATTTCTTTCTTTTTCTTTTTCTTTTTTTCTTTTTTTTTTTTTTTTTTTGAGAGAGAGAGAGGGAGAAAGAAAAAACGTTTGAGGGTAGGGAGCACGTTAAGTAATTTTTCATTTATCGGTATTTCAAAATTTACCAAATTGACTGTTGTGACTTTGCCATCCTTATACTATCTCAAATAGTGTAAAATCAATTCTAAGTATCAAACTGATCTCTTTGTAAATAAAACATACAATTGTTGTCCATTCATGGAAATATTGTAAATTCTCTGTAGAAATATGGAAATATTGTAAATTCTCTGTAGAAATATGGAAATATTGTATGGAAATAACATAAAATATTGTAATTATATGGAAATATTGTAAATGCTCTGTATCTTGTGGAATCTACGTATTGCGCAATGTTACAAAAAATACAGTGATACTGAAAAAATAAACGAAACACAATAATAAGAAGGAAATAAAGAAAATATAATGATAAGTAGAAAATATAACGATTACGAGGAAATAAAGAAAGCGCAATGGTAATGAGGAAATAAATAAAACACAGAGATAATGATAAAAAGAAAAAAAACAATGATAATGAGGATATAATGAAAACACAATGAAGTTATTAAGAAACATCTACAAAAGAGGAATACTAACAGCAATATACACTAAGAAGACTAATGTTTCATGAAAATATAATAAATTAGATGCTTCTATATTCACAAAAGTTTGAAGATTTTTAGGGATGATTATTCATTATAATAGACCTTTATAAAGTCTTTCCCACATTTTAGGATAATTGTTGAAAGTATAATAAATTAAAAGCGCCTATAATCACAAATTTTTGAGAATTTTTAAGGAAGAATTTTCATTATAATAAACCAATATAAAATAAGATTACAGTTTATTTCCTATTTTAGGATAATTATTGAAAGTATGATAAATGAAAAGCTTTTATATTCCTAAAAATTAATTTTTAGGAAACATTTTTCATCATAATAAGCATATATAAAATAAGATTATAGTCTTTCTCAGATTTCAGGATAATTGTCGAAAGTTAATTAACAAATTAAAAGCTTCCATATTCCCAAAAGTTTGAGAATTTTTTCTGAAAACTATTTTTTAAAATAAACCTGTATAAAACAATATTTCTGTCTTTTTCATATTTCAGGATAAATGTTAAAATTAATGAATGAAAGTAACAGGTATATGAATAAAAGTAATAGGTAAATGAATGAAAGTTTTAGATAAATGAATAAAAGTAATAGGTAAATGAATGAAAGTAATAGGTAAATGAATGAAATTAATAGGTAAATTAAAAATTCTTTTGTTTTATGCCTCCGTATTTATAACTTATATTCAACTAAGAGTTTTAATAAAGATATTTTTAAAAAAAAATAACGATGAATTTACATTAATTAGAAACTAGACTCTGTTATGCCCCGTTTTATGTACGGGTACATTTACTAATTTAGACTAAAATTATCATTCGTTTTGCTGAAATGACCCATTTAGTAAAGAGAGATATTTCTAAAGTGCAGTTAGTTTTAGAAGTAATTCTCTGCTGTTGCTTTTCTTTTATTACAAAACCACCCAAAAAAGCAACTATTCCTTTTTCAATGAAAACTTCCCAACAATTCCTCTACATAAAACAACGTTAATCTTCAGTTCAAGGAACATTGAATGCTCGTAAAAAAGGGATTATTCCTGTATCGATAACTATTAATAACCAGCACCACACATTCACCATCTGAAATCTAATAGCCTTTTGTTACGTTTTTACTATACTCCAGGAATCCAGTCTGGCCATAATAACGGATCCAAACTCAAATGACAGCGAACACTTTGTGCTTAGAACGACCACAAACTCCTTTCCCTAGCGGCCAATCAATGCACTAACGGTCACGAAAGTAGAAAAAAACAAGACTCGTTAATGGTGCTCAGAGACTCGGATAATGATTGTGTTCGACCGCTTATCAAACAGTCAAACTAAAATACAAAAAATTTAGTCTAACGAAATACAAAAAAGGCAATGAGATGGAGGATACGACTCGCCGTATCGAATCACATCCTATGGGGGGGGGGGGGAGAAAAGTAACTCTTTAACTGATCGTTTGTGAAAGAAAATGTCCTTTAATGGAGTTTAATGAAGTTTCCACTTACTCCGAGGATGTATATAAGTTTATAAATCAAATTGAATGTAAAAAGCTCCATTGTAATCTTGCCTCCAGAAAGAATTACGAAACTTTGCAAAAAGACTTAATTGTTGTAAATCTAATTGTAAAGCTCGAATGCAATTTGAATACCTTTGCATCTTGAATAATCTCCACTTTCTAAAAGATAGCTATTACTTTAACGGAAGTTCATATTCAAAAATTTATAAAACAAATTACAGGAAGTCAATATTGTGTTCATTGACACTTTATCATCACTTAGATGCCCTTTTGTTCGCTTTTACTTAATGTATCACATATAATTGTAAGCATTTATATATTATTATTGCTCATTTGTAACTTTTACATGAATAAAGATAAGATGTTCATTTCTTGTTGAACTAAAGTATTTATGGCAAAAGTTCACCATTGAATATTCTTAGAAGCCAATACAATAATGTAATACTTTTTATGTTGAATTATTGTTTAATCGAATTGTTTATGTTGAATTATTGTTAATTATTGTTTAATTATTTTTGATTAAAATTTAATACCTTGAAATACATTTTCAAATATTTATGATTATACGTAATTAAATATAATTTATACTAATAGAAATAATAAATATGATAATATTTTAAATAATTTTATCATTATAAAAAGAAAATATTTTTCTCAAGAGCGCAGAGATCGAAGCAAAAGAGGAAAGCATAAAATTCTTTAAGAAATGCTATAAGAAAACTAAATCAAACAAAATATCATATAAAATAAGATATTTTTAGTTGATATCAAATAAAGATATATAATATTCACATTTAAATTCAATATTTAGAGAATTACTACTTATTTTTTAATTCAAACTATCTCGTTCTGACGTCTATATTCTAAACTAAAAAAATCCATTTTTTAGCACGTTAATAAAATAATTTATTAATAGTTTTAATTTTAAGCAAAAAAATAAATTTAAAAAAAGGAAATATATTTGAAAAATTAAATAAAATGTAACTGAATCATCACTCTGTCACCCGAAACGGCAAATTTCTGCAACACAGGGTCACGGTGGTTGTACCATTTTTAATTTGTATCAAGCTCTAATATTCATTGAGATTCAATATAATCAAAATTTAAAACCGCATTCTATCAATCAGATATTTGTGCTTCTGAAATTATTATATCAAATTTCTCTTCTGAATAGTTTTGTAAAAATTAATTTCTCATTCTGATATTTTTCAGATATCGTTTTGAACATTAAAAGAGTCTGCTGAAAAATAATAAAATAAGCAACTTTAATTCTAAATTGTTTCAAATTTATAATGATAATATTTTAAATCATAATTTGGAAAGTAATATAATTATTTTTCAAAAAAACTAATATATTGAAAACTTAATTAATTATTATTATAAGGGATATTTCTCTTATAAAAGAAGACTAATAAGTGTTTAACAAAATATATTTCCTCGGGACTTACATGACAAAATTCACCAATTCTACAGCGAATAAGTACAGATATTGTGAAAAATATTATTAGACTATTTAAAACGGCGACAGAGGGCCTTAGGTGAAAATAAGTGAGAAAACTGAGCCTCAGTTGGCAAATAAGAGATCTAAGAAACTTTCCAATAACAACGTTCGCCATCCAAAACGTCACTCAGTGTTGCGCAGTGAACAAATTTTGATGCTATTAAGAGCTATTCGGTATGCAGCCTCATCTTATATACCCTATTTGTTTCTTTATTTTCTTCCTTTATTTTGATTTTTTTCTGTTTTTATGGATAGTCGTAACCTCGGCATTTGAAAGTAAACATATAAGATTACAAGCAAAAAATATAAAAATACAAAAATTTAAAAAATTTCAGTGAACTCTTCGGCTATACACTGCACAGATTTAGTCACAACTGAGGATATAATAGTTACTTACTTTTAATAGTTGTTTTTAAAATAATAAAATACTATCTCTTCGTTATTTAATGTTAAGTTAGAGGTTGATCCTTTTACATAAAAGGAAATACTTAATTTAAATAATCTTAATTCATGATATTAACTGATTCATTTTCCTACAGGTCAACTTAAAAAGCATGATTTAAGCAATCAATAATTTAAATCAATATTGGATAACAGCATTTTTTCGTCTGTTAATATTTATGTGTCGTCTTAGTGACCAAATTCCAAATATTTGACTGGATCTCAATCATTCAATAAAAATTTGCTCTAAATCAAGCTACTAAGGATTCTAATTCATTATGAAAGTCCAGCTAAACAAAATCCTATATCACCAAAATGGGAAAAATTGTTATATCTATGCATAGTATTTGAATTAAATTCATGGATAAATATTTTACAATTGTTTAATCCTTTAAAAGAAGCATGTATATTGCACAAAACAAATTTAATTTGTATCGGAAGCCAAAACCACTATCCAATATCATTTTTTAAAGCTGAGTTTTCAAAGATCTGTATAGGACATCTTTTCTTCATATTTAAAGTAATACTCTTTTATAATTAGCTATCAACGATATGATTGTTTTCTTTGTGTATTTATTGATTGAAGTTATCAATGATATGATTATTTCTTTATATATACAATATTTCAAATATTTATACTGAATATATAAAATATTTTCTACTGAATTTATTGATTGAAGCTTTCAATGATGTGATGAATCTTTTTCTATATTTAGAAACTCAAACGATTCCAATCAATTGATGGGTTAAAGTTATCAACGATATCATAATTTGTTTTGTAAACACATTGATTCTAAAGATTTTTTTTATCATTTTATTGATTTAAACTATAAAATACTTTAATGTTACCAAAAAATTAATTCATTACATTTTATCGATAATCTGATATTATTATTTTGTCTCAGATAATAAGGATAACAACAACTTTTAAACCAACAACTCTTTTCAAACTTACACAACACATAACCGAAAGCATATTTAATTCCTTTACCGACGAATTTACTAAAATCCAAAATAGTTAACAATCTATTTAATGCAAATAAATGTAAAATTCATAAGCAAGCCTGAGATCTTTTTGTTGGTTTAAAGTTACAATGCTATTATGATTAAATTATAGATTTAAATTTTAGAAATTCTGTAACATGAATAATTCAAATAGTAGCATGTTTAAAATGTATCACATAAATATTATAAAGACAATTATTAATAGAACCGCGTCTCAAACTTAATGCTGTACCTCCTAAATTCTTCTACATTAAAAATAGAGAGAATTCCAATAATTTTCTAAACATTAATCATTATTTTAAAATATATTTACAAAATATGCTTATGTATATTTAATAAAAATTGTATGTGTTTATTTTGTTCTGAACGTAAAAACTGTACTGTATACAATTGTGGATTAAAATAAGAAAAATAACTCTTTAGATGAAGAATCATTCTGTAATTGTTTACTCATACGTGATGATTAAAATAAGCATTTTCAAATAATTGTATGTATATAAAAACAATACTTATAATAATAAACTATGAATCGAAAAGAATAATTATTGCATTTTTATGTAAAAATAATTATGAAACTATGTAATATTTATTCTTTCTCATTTTCTTCTCATTAATTAGCGTTTTAGGAAAAGAAAAGAAATAAATTCCCAAATATGAAACTAAAATAAAGATTTAATACAAAATTGCTTTCCCATTTTTTTACCAAACACAAAATTCTGTTGCTAATACCAGATACAGATTCAGCAAACATCGTCGTGGAAAATGGTTGAAATATCCCAGATGGTTTTGGATAATTTGATTTAAGAAACAGAACTTTTGTAGCAAACAAATTTTATTTTGTTTCATGCATAAAAAATTCAGAGTTAAAATAAAACTTCTACGATAGAATTTGTTAAGGAAAAGCCCCACATGTTTCATAAAACTATAAATAATTTTTTAAACCTTATTTAAGGCTAAATCTTATGTTTAATAAATACAATTAATTGAAATCATGTAACTTTTTTTTAGCAGGAATACTAATTTTCATAGAAATCATCAAAATTGCAAAAATAAAATTATTTGCTTTTTGAGATAATTATATATATTATAACAGTAGTTATATAAAAAAATCAATAACTATTCTTTAAAAAGAATACAAAATATTCTATGTCAAAAAGGAAATGAATTGAAAAATCAAACCCGATATTTTTTGCAGAATACTTTCTTGTATTTTGTAAACATAATTTATTTGAAACCAAATAAAATATTTTCATCGGTAAGAATCCTATTCTTATTAATTTCCTATTATGGATGTTTGATTGATTATTTTCATTTTAAAATTGATTGAAATTAATTCTTTTTTTCCTTAAAAGCGTTTTTTCTTTAAAATTTCAGACATTTTTTTAAAAATTTCGAGGAGTTTTCATAATTTACTATTTAAAATAAAATAAAAGCTATGTTAAAGAAATATTTCCGAATGCATATTACATTATGAGAATATTGAACGCATAACATAATTTAATTTTTTAACAATAAACATAATTTAACTTTTTAAACTGTAACATAACTTCTTAACAGCGCAACATAATTTAACTTTTTAATTGCATAACGTAATTAATAGTCTTTAACTATCTATAAGCTCTGCATTTAAAATAATTATGAAATATGTTATAATAGAAATATATGTAAATTGATATAAGAGTCAAAGTATATTTTTGTTTATAGAGCAAGAAGTATATTAAAACTAAATGTGGTTAAAAATTTAATTAAGATATCCTGTCGTGTCCGAAGGGGGTCAAGTCACGATTTCTTTTTTTTTTCTTTATGACATTGGTGACTTGGCTTCTGAAGGAAATGGGAGGATCATTGGCTAATGGAATTCAGCCAAATTTATTTCTAATGCGGGATCTTTTGTATTTTGGTTAAAAAGTACTTGAATTCGGTGCATTTAAACAATGAAAAAATCATCTCTAAAATAAAAATTTAAAAGCATTTGCGTGTGTAAAATATTTATGAAAATGTTAGTATTTTATTTGTGAAAATTCATTATAACATATGGAAATACAAGTTGTTCAACTTTTTAAAATTTATTCAATTTGACATAGCCGAATCCAGGTATTTTTGTAAACCTTACAATAGAAGATCAGAGATTTTGAAAGCATAGATTATTTACTATTCCATGCATGCATCCAGTTAATCTGAAGCCAAAAATGAATAGTTAGGAGAAAATTTTGATTTTTATTTCTTATTATTTATTAATTAATAAGAGAAAATAAAAAATTTACTCAGATTATACATATGTAGATAATTTACTAAATTCAAGCTGTAATGTCTTTTAGAGTGGAAAAATCATTTTCGTAATTCTTTAGGTCCAAAATTAAGTTTAAAATAAAAATGAGTTTATCTGTTCAAAATTCTTAATATTGTTGTTTCTGTACTTTTTTATTCTTAGAATCAGTTTTATTTATTTATATAACTTGAAGATAAGTTTTATAAGAGATATTTTTTAACTCATATTAATAATTCAGATAACTAAAAATTTGCTATTTCAATTATTGATATTGAGTTTTTTATTATTATAACATCTTTTGCAAAGAAAATATATTGTTGTTTTAATTGGTGTAAAACATTTACATCTATTCATATAACACAAAGCAGTGCATTTATTCATAAAATTCAAAAATACATATCAAAACAGTTTAAAAATCATTAGTAATCTATTTTCGTTCTTCGTTAAAAAATGAATTCTAAAAAACATTATATTAACAAGGAAAAAATTTAATAGCTTCAGAAATAAAAACTTAATCGAAGAGCTGACTAAAATTCATAATGACTTTTAATGCACAGAAGATAAATTCTCAATAATTTAATTTACCTTAAAAAAAGGTTTGAGTGAAAATGGTTTTGCTTTCCGATAAACATTATCACAGATTTATTACCTAATTATATGCAAGAATAAAATTGCATTTTGTTTTTATTTAGTAATAATTGGAGCAAGATGTAGCATCAAATAAAATTATTTTTATGATATTTAATATATATGCCGTCATTATTATTTTATTAATCTGTTTGATATGTCAATAATCTTTTCATAATAAGGCAATCGTTAAGAATAGAAATTATGTTTTTTTAATTAAAAACATAAATTCTACAGGTATATTATCATAAATAATATATTGAAGACTAAGAAAATATATTCTTCAAAAGTATTAATTTAAATTTCTTAAAATATGACAAATGAAATATTTAAAATACATTATTAAAAATCTTTTATGATTATCCTTTTGAAATTTTTATGGGTTATTTCTAGAAATAATTCCCCTTTTTTTATTATATTAATATACATTTAAAAGTAGTATTTTGCTGTTCCAAACAAATATTCATTACAATTGAATGGAAATTTTTATTTGTAATTTATTTTATCTCCTTAAATTAATTATTTTATTAATTTATGTATATTTGAAATATAAATTTTAGATTTCATTTCCTTTTTTGTCATTTATAATGAAATAAAAGATAGCAAAAAATCATTCTTTGTTAATAAATAATAATTGAAAAAGCAAATTTATACAAAAAGAAAATAATGTGACAGATTTCAATCCTTTTAAATTAACGGTAATTTATAATTTTTTAATTAAATTTCAAAAATATTATGCTAGGAAAATTGACTCCAAGAAAAAAATATTAGCAAAGTGAAAAAAAATTAAAAAAATATTTTATAAATTAAAATAAATATTTTATAAAACAAGATAGAGCTTTTATTAATGTTGCATGAATAAAATCTATGCCTTCAAAAAAACTCGATGCAATATTTTTCAAAATTGAAAATTAACATTAATTTATTATTACGTGTTTTGTGTAGTCTTACCTTTCATGATGAAATCCTATTAAAACTTTATTACATTATTACACGGTTTGAATATTTAAATAAAAAAACTCCTGCAAGCTAAAATAATAGCGTCACGAAAGCTGAAGAGTAAATAATTAAACCTAATTTCTCTACATCGTGCATCGCTATTATGAAATTATAATTAAATTTAGCGCAAATTTTCTGCATGTTTCTTCTTTAATATTAATTCGTGAGATAGTGTTTATCTTTTTTTATATGCATTGGGAAAAATTGTTACTGTTATCTCATTTGTGTTAGAAAATTTTGAAATTGTTTTCAGTAAAAACTTTTTTAGTGAAAAATATTTTTGATAGAATCTTTCTTTTTAGACAAAAAAATTAAATTATTTTGAAATAAAATTATAGAAATCAAACATATTTTTTCCCGAATCAAGCGAACTCAAATAATAAACATGTTTATTATTTGTGTTAATAGAGGCATATTTTAATGAAATATCATAATTTTAATTATTTAAATTAAAATCATTCAGGCTCTTACTTTTCTTATTAATTTTTTTTATAATTTTTATATTATTAACATTTCCTTTTCAAATTTTTAACTTGAATTTATAAAAACGTAAAATAGTCTGAAAGCAGTTAATATGTTCAAATATAGATAGAAAATTCAAGATGTATCATCCTTTATGATTATTTTATAGAAATGTTTATATTTTCTTAAAATACATCTGAGATAGATACATTTAGATAGAGGTATAACATTTGGAAGTATTAATCGTCTATTTCTAATACTAGAGTCACAAATTCTCTTATTACAAAAAGAGAAGGAGCTCCTTCCCTCCCTCCGGCTTCAAAATCATACTTCATTTTTATGTAATTTAAACTTCTAAAAATTCCTTTATATTTTTCATTATTTATAAGTATAAATCCCCTTAATACTTATAACTATAAATCACTTTTATACTTATCATTAATTATAAGTATAAATCATCTTTATACTTTCCGATATTTATATGTATAAATGACATTTGTAATTATCATTATGTATAAGTATAAATCACTTTTATATTTATCATTATTTAGATTCATAAATCACCATTTATACTTATTATTATTTAAAAGCATAAATCACCTTTATACTTATTATTATTTATAATTATGAACCACCTTTATACGTATATATTTATTGGGCATGAATAACATCGCTTAAAAGATAATAATAACTCTAGATGGCATTACATTTAAGAATTTGTATCACGTTAATATTGAAACTTGTTTTAACTTCACGAGCTGATGTAATAAAAAGTTTGGGGGTAAAACTAAAACTTAACAATAAATGGTTGGAAAGAGAAAAAAACTTTTTAATGCCAAAAAAGTGTGATTTTCAATACACATCACAATAACACATAAAAATAATTCATATTAATCCAATTATCATTGTGTACTTGATTAATAAAAATTTTCAAAGATTTTTACTTTGATGCGATTATTTTATAAACATCATTTTACGAATTTTCAATAAGAAATAAAATTTATAAGTTTATTTATCTTAAATCATTTCAGTTAAATTCTTAAAGTTATTTTGACTTCCTACTCAAAAATTTAGGGATATAAATTTCTTATTTTTAAACAAAGGTAATAAGCATCAATACGCAGCAATCCCATATAGTAAATACTCAAATCATTTATCAAATTTATTATGTTTCCCAGTGATTTTTGTTATCATTGAAAGTAAAAACTAATTCTTTATATTTTTATTTCAATATTGCCTCTTTTATTTTCTCCCTATTTTATGTTATATATTACTTAATAAAAAAACTAAATAATTCAAAAACTGCTTTTAATTTTCCTCCAAGTTAAATAACCTTGAAATTACGCAACTATTTCGATTTCAGCAAAGTATATAGAATTTCACAATTTGCCATGTTTTTAAGAAGAATTTAAAATATATTTTTAGCATTCTTAAATCATAAGCAAATGAATTTTTTTAAGCAATCTTAAATCAAAAATCATAAACCTTTGAACTTAAAATTGTATTCGTACATTGAAAATAAAATTGAATAATTGAATAATAATACAAACAGAATTTTTAAACATTTAAACTCTTGTATTTGTCTAAATACTTGAATAATGCTAATATCTGTAACATAAATATTTTCAATTAATCATCAGCAGTACGCCTGATGAGTAAATGTCCTTCTCAAACATAAAATAGTTTAATATAAATCAATTGTATTACCATTAGTTCGAAGAAACTTCTAGTAAAATGAAAATGTAGCATTATAGGAAATGCTAAAAGTGCATAAAGGTTTCAATAAATTATTTTAATTCGTAAATATTTTTTTTAATTTAAAAAGTTTTTTTTTAAAAAAACAATACCTAAATAAAAATGAAGAATATGAACCAGAATGCAAAAGAATAATATTTTTAATAGAAAATGAGAAATGGTTTTAAATATACTATTATATTGAATATTAGTAATGAATTAGAATGAATTACATATATAGGAAAAAAATATTTCAGTGTACGTAATGTACAAAGTGCGTAATTTCAATGTGCTTAATGAACAATATGCATAATGTTCACTGTACGTAATATAACAAATTTGTGTAATACTGTGTTTAAAAACTTTTTATTTAATTTTTTTCTATCTATTTGTACGATTCAATGCTTTAATTACTTAAATTTATTGAATGCATTAATTACAGTAAGATAATTCTTTGATAATAAAATATACCTTAAATGATAATTAGATTATATTTGTTATAAATATAATCTAATATATAATATTAGATTATATTTGTTATAAAACTTATGATGAACCCTTATTTTCTTAAGCTTCATTTTTTATATCAAAATGTTAAATTTATAATACTTTAAAATGCCCTCATACGTTTCTGAAAAAAAAATTCTTTTCTGACGTAAAGCAGCATAAATGAAATTTTTGAAATATTTCATATAAAATACTTAAGGTATGAAAAATGTATAGCTATTATCTTTGAATTTCATTCAAAATATATTATTTGAATGCCATTTAAAAAGAAAATATTTCAAGTATTTATTGCTCCTGATATTGTTTATCACTTTAAGAAATAGTTTATTTGCCATTTTTACAGATGAAATTCAAATTTCTTGATTCAGTTTTAACCAAATAAATGTTTTTAATTATATAAGTGTTTAGAATATTGCTATTAATTTATTATCTTTTACTTTACGAAATATATCTTTTTCCGATTTTGCAGATGAAATTCAAATCCCTTAATTCGATTTTAATTCAAATATATTTTTAATTCTATAAATGTTCAGAATATTCCTATAAATTTCTGGTCATAAAAGTAGTTTCGCTGTGCTGTAAAAATATGATATCTTATTGAACAATAAAACTGTGTAGAAAATAATAAAAAATGTAAATTTAACTTCTAATTTTTATCATAGAATTTAGAAAATAAAGGATTTGAAGTATTAACTCTACATCAACTGGCATTTAAAACAAATTTAATATACTTCATATGAAAACTGTGTTTATTATTGTCAATATACTTTATTGAATACATCCAAAAAATGTTTGAAATTGAATAAAGACTCGTTCCTTAAATAAATGCACATTCTGAAATAATTTGCTTCTTAATAAATAGTAACCACATATTTCATGTACAATGCGATCGAGTTCACTTTCTTTATATATATGCATATCAACGCACTTCGAAACATTCAATCAAACAATCAATACGTCCATAAAAATTGAATTTGGGGATTCTACCATTGAAAATAATCAACCACATCTTTTAATAATTCATCGTTCAAGAAAAAAAATAATTAAAATTTATAATTGAATATATTTACTATTCACAGAAATATTTTCAAACAATGCATTAGTGCAAAACCATCGACTTAAAAATCAAAACATTTAAGTTGCAGAATTTACTATAATACATCTACAATCTATCACAATTTTTTTAAATATTATTCACTTTCTTAAAGCGTAGTTTCGAGTGAAAACAAATCCTTTTTAAAATTAAAATAATTTAATTATTTTAAATGCGATATATTTTACTATATATTACTTTCAACTAAGATATTATCGTAATGATAATGCGATATATATGATATTTCTTCATTATTTCAAAGACAATAAACTTAACTGAAATCAGTAAAAAAAATTTGCATCTACCAAGAAATAAAATTTGTACTTATTTATATGCTCTCATAATATTAAGAGTACTACTTAATTTTGACATGATATATTCGATATAACTACTTACTTTGATGAATTTTAACATCTATAAATCTCAACATTTTAATATTAATGAAAGAATATTATCATTAATTAAAATATCTATTATTTTTATTCGACAATTTGTCTTTAATTATTTCGAAAAATATAAAAAAAAATCTTATCTAATATAGAAACCATATATACGAATTTCTAAAATTTAAAAATGAAACCAATTATTTAAATATCCATTGCCTATTTCTTTTCACTGCAAAAAAATTAACTGTCTACTAACTAAAAATAAATTTTAACTAATCCATCTAGTTCTATTCTTACTCTGGAGGAGATATACATGATATATGACGTGATATATTCAATTTAACTATTTACTTTGATGAATTTTAAAATCCATAAATCTCAACATTTTAATTTTAATGATAGAATATAATAATTAATTAAAATATCTACTACTTTTAACTACTACTTTAATTACTACTTTAATTATTTCAGAAAAATGTATAAAAAAATATTATCTAATATAGAAACCATATTTATGAATTTCTAAAACAAAAAAAAATAATCAACCATTTAAATACCCATTGCCTATTTCTTTTCACTGCAAAAAAAGTAACTCTCTGCTAACTAAAAATAAATTTTAACTAATCAATCTAGTTCTGTTCTTACTCTGAAGGTGATATACATGATATTTGACGTGATATATTCAATATAACTATTTACTTTGATAAATTTTAAAATCCATAAATCTCAACATTTTAATTTTAATGATAGAATATAATAATTAATTAAAATATCTACTACTATTACTTGATGTTTTATCTAATTATTTTGAAAAAATTTAAAAAAACAATCTGATCTTATATAGAAACCATGTATATGAATTTCTAAAATTTAAAAACGGAACCAATCATTTAAATATCCATTGCCTATTTCATTCTTCACTGCAAAAAAAGTAACTCTCTACTAACTAAAAATACATTTTAACTAATCACTCTAGTTCCATTCTTACACTGGAGGTGATATACATGATATATGAGATGATATATTCAAAATAACTATTTACTCTGATGAATTTTAAAATCTATAAATTTCAACATTTTAATTTTAATGATAGAATATAATCATTAATTAAAATATCTACTACTTTTATGCGACAATTTGTTTTTAATTATTTCGAAAAATGTATAAAAAAGAAATATTGTCTAATATTGAAACCATATATACGAATTTCTAAAATTTAAAAAATGGAAGCAATTATTTAAATACCCATCGCCTATTTCTTTTTCACTGCAAAAAAAAGTAACTCTCTGCTAACTAAAAATAAATTTTAACTAATCAATCTAGTTCTATTCTTACTCTGGAGGTGGTTCTTCTTCCAGGGACTGCGCCCGGGCCATCACGCTCCTGATGACCCTTCTTTCCTCCTCGGTGAGGTTGGTCAAGTCCAGGTCCTCCGGCATTTCGACAATAGACCCTCTCTTCTCCCCCGCTCCTGAGGTGGAGGGTCGCCGGCCCATCAGTTGGGGGCCCGCACTGCCACGACGGCCCATACTCGCAATCGGCGGCTCAGGGGCTTTCGGCCCGGGCAGGGGCATGGATTGCTGGGACACCAGCTGTGGGGTAGGCCGCTGCTGCTGGGGTTGTTGCCCGGCCCCCACTTCTTCACCTTCTTGGCTCGCTTCATTCCCCATAATCAATCACACACTTAAAAAACAAACCGACGAGTTCCTTTCCCGGTATATAAATCTCCTACAAATTCCTCAGACTTTTTTATGACGCTCTGGTCGAGAGCGAGGAAACGCGAACATAACGATCAGTGTTTCCAATAGATCGCCGATCGGACTCCTCAATCCATTAGGCGATTTTGCACGCTTTTCCACCTATCTAAGTTGCGACCCGTATTCCGGTCTTCTTCTTATTTCTGCCGGAGCTGGCGCAAAATTGTTCTTTTTTTTTATCTTTACCCAACAGAAGACATGCAACTGTAAATGTTTGTTGGATATTTTGCTTTTGCAGATCTAGAGGCGATGGTGCTAGAATTTTTATAGACTGCACCAGTGCGCTAGTGGATTTCAACAGTTGAGGTGTTACGGCCAAAAAACCGAATGGTTTTAGGTGTCAGCTACACACCGGTGGCCGGTAGAGCTGTGACGTAGTGGCTTGAGTGCGGGACTGCCGCGATACATTATCGATGGGTGCTGCGGACTGGCTGACTGCTGCGCCAAGGGGGAGGAAGGATGGCTACTTTCTTCCCTCGTCTCTCTCTCACGCTCGCTCTTTCTCTCTCTCTCTCTCTCTCTTTCTCTCTCTTTTCGTTGCGTTCTCTTTTCTTTGGGATGTAATTCATTCACGTAATCTTGCACGCAAACTAGTTGCTGCTGGGAAATTTAAAGGGTAATCACAGATAACTATTAAAAGACGTGTGTTTGGGGAGGGATTCGGAAAGTACACACGTGAATTGAAAAGAAAAAAGTATTATATTCTTGTATTAGTTAAGAAACGTAGCTGATAGAAAACAGATGGGGGAAATTATATGAAACAAAGGAGTAAAATTTGCGATGTAAGTAAAAAAAAACTTTCCAAAGATGAAAAATATTTTTCCTTAATTGTGAGAGATAATCTCGTTTTAAGTTTATATCAAAGGTTGAAAAATTTTGATTATTTTAGTTCGAGAAAAAATTTAGAATTGGTACTATCCGTACTGATAAAATTTTAATTTAATCCTAGTATAATTTGGGTGATGTAGAGTCCTTGTTTTAGAATTTTAGTAAGAATCGTTTCTTAAATTATCTATCAGTAGTTGATCTTCATCCGTCAAAACTTTTTAAGGGGCTTTATATAGTTTCAAAGTGACTTTTATCATAAGATTTGTTTTCTTTTAGGTTTCAATATAAAATAATATATTCTAGTAAGTATTAAAAAACTTGCTAGAATATATAATTTTTATATTCTAGTAAGGTCTAGTAAGATTATAGGTTATATAAACCTATAATAAACAACTATTATTTGTTTATAACAACAGTATATTATATTCAATTAACCCTTTGCGCTCGGAAAAGTAATGTCATGCCTAATCATTAATCTAATATAAAAACTGGATTATTTCTTCGAAAAAAATACATATAATTGTTGAAAGTTAAATTCTCTTTTTTAATGTATTTGCTTCTTTTTACTATTCTGAAGGTATTTTTAACAATCTAAATTAAATAAATAAAATGTCAAAATGATGCATCGTACTGAATGGGGAGTCAGAGTCACCTTTCGTATGCAAAAA
Source organism: Argiope argentata (assembly GCA_026289955.1). Lineage (NCBI taxonomy): Eukaryota > Metazoa > Arthropoda > Arachnida > Araneae > Araneidae > Argiope > Argiope argentata. The sequence goes on from JAOUZG010051355.1 coordinate 6,243,979, forward strand.
AAAGTAAATTTTTCAGTTCAAAAATTCTCCGTTTTTGTGTTGTTTCTTTATCTATGCCTGTTTTCCTACATTTACCAGTAATAGTGAAGATTGTGTGTGTTTCTATTAGCGCTTGCGTTTCTACTCTATTAAGCACGTCGTTAAAGTTAGAATTTCGACATTTTACACAATTATTTAATTTGAAGGATAATTTTAAATTATCAATTATTAGAATTATGTTTAGAAAAATATAGTTAAACTTTGATGTCTCTTCATAATAACTTCCTAAAATATTAAGCACAAAACAGGTTTTTACAATATTTTAAAATTTATAAATGATCTATTTTAAATATACTAATTTAATCTGGGAAACCTTTCCTGGATATTGGTGATTTTTTTAAACATTTTTTGCAGAGTTTTAAGTAATATATTTCTTTTTTGAATTGAACTTCACGCCATTTTTTCATTATTCCGTTAAATATTTGAAGATTACTGACTTATTTATCAGTTTGTAATTATTTCTTGTATTTAGTAAATACCAAGAGAAAAAAAATTTATATTTAACCCTTTCAAGATTGACGAGACATTTAAAAACATTTAAAGCAAT
>JAOUZG010051355.1:6284948-6300357 GCA_026289955.1 Argiope argentata
GTGTGTGTGTGTGTGTGTGTGTGTGTGTGTGTGTGTGTGTGTGTGTGTGTGTGTGTGTGTGTGTGTGTGTGTGTGTGTGTGAGTGTGTGTGTGTGTGTGTGTGTGTGTGTGTGTGTGTGTGTGTGTGTGTGTGTGTGTGTGTGTGTGTGTGTGTGTGTGTGTGTGTGAGAGAGAGAGAGAGAGAGAGAGAATGAAAGAGTGTGTGTGAGAGAAATTGAATGAGAGAGAGACTGTGTGAGAGAAAAAGAATGAAAGACATTGTGTGTATGAGAAAGATAATGAGTGAGTGAGTATGTGAAAGAAAGCTCAAGTACTTTCATTGGAATAGAGAAAAATCATTGAAGGAGAAAATCTCATTCATTTCATAAAATATACAATCAGCACAAAAGACACAATTGGTGGACTTTTAAAAACTTTGGCTCCCCGGCTTTCCTTATGAATGAAGATTTAGAAAAAGATCATTCAACTCAAAAGAATAATCATCTCCGTATAGTGACAACATTAGAGTTAAAAGTTTTCTGTTACTTCCAAAAATTCAAAAGATAAAGTTGGAAAAGAATAGAGATATTTTTTTAAAAAAAAAGACTTTTTCTCCTATTCAGACCTTAATATTTTGAACTTTTTGATAATTTATTGGAGATTTGTCGTTATTTGTATTGTTTTCCAACATCTCTCATCTTCATAAATATAATTTTTGTAAAATTTAATGAAGAATAAGAAAAAAGAAAAGAGATTTCTTACCTTTCCGTCAATACGAAGTCAGCTTTTGCTTTCTGGTCTGCTGATAGAAAGTTTCTGCAAAGTTAACTGAAATTTTCACTCAATGTTTTAATCTCAAAATTAAGCATGGAAATAATTCGTGAATATAAAACGATTCCAAATAAAATTAATAAAAGTGACGAATATTAAACTGAAATAAAATTATATGAGCTTCAGCGTCCATTTGGAGGTATATATTAATTTTTGCTTAAAATAGCAGTATCTTCTACAGATATATATATAAATAAGAGAAAAATCAGTCTAAAAAAATAATACTTCATCTTTTAATTCCTTCTCGGATCAGATTTCGGATCTTTTCAATGAAACTTGGCTTTTTGAGATTTCTTTATGTCGCTACTGATATAGCAGAATAATGCCTCAAGAAGAAAAATAAATACCCATAACGATACTAAAAAGTGGAGAAAAAATTTTAAAAAGGCAGAAAAGGAAAAAAATCAAACAAAATGGTCCATTTTTAAATCTAAAAAGACCTATAATTTTAACGTATTGCTCGCAAATCTGCAATCGAACAAATATACTCAGTCTGACATTTCGTCGAATAAGTCCTTCACTTTCAGCCATCTTTTTTTCTTTTGTGCAACTGAAGAAGAAAGAATATAGAAAAAGAAAAGATTATTGAAAGAAGCAAAGTTTTTTTAAAAGTCATTTTATGTTATTGTTATTGCTAGTACATTTATGGAATACACAAATTCCCATTCAAAATAGGTCATGGCAAACTTCAAAAGAAACTTCAGTTGCATATTAAATGAGACGAAAATAAACAACAGAAACGAAGAAGATGTTGAAAAATCTTAAAATTTATTCCGTTATCTAAAATTTACAAGATGTTTCTTTTCTTTCTCTGTTTTCGAATATTTATATGTTTTCTTCCAAATCTTTTCCATTACAAAAATTTCACTTCAATAAGAACAGTTATTATGAAGAAACTGTCACCAGTGAATTAATTCCTTGTTCCGTTAAAATTGATCATGAGTATGTATAAAAAAAAATAAAAAATATGTTTAAAAGTATGTTGTTAGTATAAAAATTTAATGAAAGAAGCGAAAAGTTTTTTTTTCTGAAAATCTTTTTATGTTATTGTTTATTCTTGGAATACCCAAATATCCATTCAAAATAGATCATGGCAAACTTCAAAAGAAACTGCAGCCCCATTTATATTATGTGAGACGAAAATAAACAACAGAGCCGAAGAAGAATAAACAACAGAAGATGCGGAAAAGGTCTTAAAATTTATTCCTTTCTCTAAAATTTTCAAGATTTTTCTTTCTTTTTTTTAATTTTACTTTTTTATTTTCAAATATTTAAGTATTTTTTTCCAAATCACTTGTATTTCAAAATTTTAATAGTCAAAAGCATAGGTATTACATGTTAACTGGCATTAAAGATTAAATTCTTAGTGGCGTTATAATTGCAACATTATATATCATCAGTATGTCCAAATTTTTCTTACACCAAAAAAAACTGATTAGTTAAAAATTTTGTACATAAAAAGGCTAAGATATATTCAAAAACAAGTTATTAGGGTAAGAATTAGATAAGGGAAGCAAAAATGTATTTCTATGGGTATCATTTTATGTTATTGCTATTGTTTTTAAATTTTTGGAATGTATATTAAAAATAGGTCAATAGCAAACTTAAAAAGTTACAGCAGGTCATACTACGTGAGATGAAAATAAACAACAGAAACAATGAAGATATTGAAAATCTTTAATTTTATTCCCTTTTCTAAAATTTACAATATGTTTCTTTTTCTTTTTCTTTCTTTTTTCCGTTTTGAATATTTATATGCTTTCTTCCAATATTTTCGAATATTTATATCTTTTGCATTTTAAAACATTTTATTTTAATAAGAATAATTATTATATTGAAATTATCACCAGTCATTATTTTCTTGATTCTGTTATAATTACTTAGGATTATGTCATAATTTTCTTATACAAAAAAAAACAATAACTATTTAAAAAGTATGTAAAACTATATTTAAAAGAGTGTTGCTATGGTCAAAATTGATTGAAGGAAGCAAAAGGTTTTTTCTGGGAGTCATTTTATGTTAATGTTATTCCTAGTACAATAACAATAGAAAAAAATCCATTCAAAATAGGTCATGGCAAACTTCAAAAAAAAACTGCTGTTGCATATTTAATGAGACGAAAATAAACAACAGACCCGAAGAAAAATAAGCAACAGAAGAAGCAGAAAAGGCTTAAAATTTATTCTGTTTTCTAAAATTTATTTATAGGATGTTTCTTTTTTTTTCCTTCTTCTTTTTCTGTTTCTAAATATTTATGCATTTTTTAACAAATCTCTTGAAATGAGCACAAATTTACTTTAATCAGAGTATGTACTATGTAGAAACTGTCACCGATGATTATAATCTTAGTTCTATTATTAAAATAATTGCTCAGAAATATTATCATAATTTTCTTCCGCTGATGGAAGTACTGATTATTTAAAAATTATGTATATAAGAAGGCTAAAGTATGTTTTTGTTGTAAAAGTTTAATAAAGAAAGAGAAGTTTTTTTTTCTGGGAGCGATTTTTTGTTATTGTTATCGTTAGTAGCTCCATGACACATTATATAAAAAAAACTGCAGCTGCTTAGTAAGTATGTCGTAAATAAATATCAGGACCAAATGAAAACTGAAATTAAAAATGCTCAAAAATTTTCTATTCTCAGTACAATTTTCTTTTTTTTTCAAGTATTTATACATTTTTGTTCGAATTTCTAGATGAAAAAATTGAACTCGGATCAGAGTAGATTTTATACGGAGACTGTCACAGATGATTAAAATTTTGATATTAAAATAATTGTAGCAAATTTTTCTTCCATAAAAGAAGTTCTGATTATTTAAAAAGTAAATTTTGTTAGAAATTTATTGCTTAAGAGCCTATATGTGTGCTCTACGAATAACTTGAATTATCAGAGATGAACACATATTGTTGGCAACGAAAGCAATGCATATGTTTCTAAATAGGATGTAATAATATTTCCAAAATTGATATAACCATCTTTTTCCCTTACAAAGGCTGCAACGCAGTATCAATCTTTGACCTGGAGATACTTTCTCGTGCCTTTACAATCTGGACCTCATCTCCTCTAATTTCCACTTTTTGTGGGGCATTGAGGGGGGGGCACCTTCAAAGCTTTTCTTTTAATTATAGATTTGAGAATTATAACGTAGATAAAATAATACTTATCATCATACGAAATATCATTAATCTTTATGAAAGTACAAAGTAATCATTCTCCTAATAATAATGAATAATCCCAATTACATGAATAATAATCTTTATGAAATACAAATAATACATTGTTAGTCAAAGAAGATAGTAGTTATAATTTTTCAAACCAGACATTACAACTCAATTGAAAATAAAGCAATTGTTTCTTTTACCCTTCGCATTGTAACTGTCTTGTTGAGTTGGGTTTCAGAGTACGTTAAGTATATATTATATAACTGTTTTTTTATGTAGAAAAGAAATTTCATTTCCTTCAAACATAAAAAGTACGACAGTTTCATTTTGTATTCCTTGTCTATTTAAAATATGTTTACAAAGAAAAAGAAAAAAAATTAATCTTAGTTTTTACTTTCTCATATACGAAATGCAGAAAGAGTATTGTTATTTTCTAGAACTTCAAGCATGAGCTTTTGTTTAATCCTTCTTTTCCATATCAAACTTCCCAAAATTCGAAAAACAGATTTTTGACATTACAATTGTTGTTGTTGTTACTTATGGCACTTGCCATGGACAAGCCCCCGCTGATACAATAAACAGATGATTTAAGCCTTGGAAATGCGTCCTTTTGTTTTATAAGTAGTGCCATCTAGGGCCAAGAGTACGACTTAGCTACACTCATATCACAACCCTTTTTATGGGGCGGACTTCATTTATGCAAATTCATTCATACATCTCAGATCGTAATTTAGACCTGGAACAGAGAACGATCATCTCTGACCCAGTACACCCAGTGATATTACTCTCGATATGGAGGGCTTTGCGACCACGAACAGATTTAACGAGCACCAGCCGCCACACACTCGAGGAATCTTTTGGCCGGTGAGCTTCGAAACCGTAACCTAGGGAGTACGAGTCCAACGCTCTACCAACCAGGCCATCCCGGCCCTTACACTTGCATGTCCGTCTGTCGTTTGTAAATGAAATAACCTAAAACATTTTGTAATATAAGAGTAAAATTTGATATAAACCAAATGTATAGATTTTTATCAAATTTATAGCTTATTGTTTGAATGTAAACGAACTTAATAATTACAAAACGTAAGCAACCGGAGAAATGAAATTTGATTCACAGGATTAGCATTTAAATAAATGATTCTTATAAAATTTTTAATTAATTCTGTCAAAGATTTGCCAAAGTTGTTTAATGGATATGAGAGCTTGTCATTATAACTATAGTTCTGTAAAATTTTGGTTTCCATCGCTTAAAAAAAACTCATCCATAGTACATATTCGCACGATATATTGCATAAAAAAATACATTTCGCACCATAAATTCAATGCAAAGATCTATACTCAGGAATTACTGGTCAATCATGGCATTCTTGTAGTCAATTTAATGTATAAGAGAAGGAGGACAAAACCTTTTTATAAAAAATACGAGAAAATCTCGTGTGGCATTACCTCTGGTTTAATGTTATCATTAAATTATTTTTGACTTAATATCTTAATTTTTTGAATTCAAATGATTTTTAAAAACAAATGTCCAAATAATCAAACTAAGATTTCAGCATTAATAAAAAATATTTATGGCATTCGTAACAGGAATAAATCTGAAGTTTAGTTTAATTATACTAAAGTCCCATTGTAAAGCAATACTAGGGCTATTTTGGGACGGACTTCGTAATTTTGAACTATGTTCAAATGCTGAGGGGGACACCTGAACTAGAATTCAATTTTTTAAATATTACAATGTTATAAATTCTCACAGCTTTAAAATAAAAAAATTAGAATATATGTAAAGTCTTTTAATACTTTCCAGTTCAAGTTTATTTAGGTCAAATTTGGTAGAATCGGATTTTTAAAAAATTGTCTGCATATTCTTACACAGATTCACATTTTTTTCCAACAATTTCAAAATATATTACTACAAAAAAAACATTTTTGTACCGTTTTCCAATTTAAGTAACTAATTTTGCCTTTTTTTAGAAAACTAAATAAAGATCAATTATATTTCTTTTTATTTCTCACAAATTTTAATAATTAAAAAAGTTACCAATGAGTTACCAATACAATAATTTTCACTGTGTTACTTACTAGGTTTATACTCAGTCAATTTAGATATCTAAAAAGTAAATTGTAAATATAGTAACTATTTGAAAGCAAATTGTAAATATAAAATAAAGATAGAAAAATCAGACCTTTAGATATTAATAAACTATGAAGTTATGGATTTTGAGTTTTAATCCCCTTTATTTGTTCCAAAGTTATGAATGAAGAGGTAATTCAATAAAATATTTTGAACTGAAATAAGGTGAAGAATGAATATATTTTAAAATTTATATTTCTTGTCAACTGAAAAAGTAGTTCCAAATAGTACCAATAGATGGCGATAACAGACAAATTTAACAAGTGAAGCCTAAGACATTTTTTTGTTGTTGTATGCATGAAGGTTTTTTTTTTTTTTCAATGTTTTTGAGTACCTATTGTTTATTTTAAATGAGATTTTTTTCTCTTCAAATTAGATTTTTTTTCGTAATTTATCAATATGAAGGCAATAAACATATGAGTGATGATCAAACTTTTAAGTGCAGATAGACACACAGATTGCCTGTTATCTTTTATAACTCACAAAAACCAGCCGCCTTTGGCGTCCAGCTAGTTCATGGAAATATTTTATTGCGTATAAGTTAAATTAATTCTCTGAGCAAAATTTCTGATTCTCTGAGCAGAATATATATAAATTTCATGGACATTTGTGCAATGCTATTTTGGGGATTTTATTCCTGTCGTATTTACTATTATACGAACTTCTCTATTTGAGTTAAGTTAAACAATGATGTATTTGTACGCAAAAATAACTATTAAAATTCTCTAACAAATACTATATAAAGTTTAATGCTGTAATTTTTTTTATTTGTTGTAAAAAAATAGTTTTTTATTCCAATATTAAAGTATTGAAATAAAAAAATTTTACAAAAAAACATCTTAAGATCATCAAAATTCAGAAAACATTTTAAAGTCATTGAAACTAATATTATTTAAAAGTAATTCTTTAAAATTGTAAGAAATCCTTTTGTGTAATAATATTCCTGCTATGATAGAAAAATGGCAGAATGTTTGCTTAATTTTTAATTAAATAAATTGAAACTATAATTGCAAATATATTGCTTCAAAGCTCATATTCTTGGGCTTTAAAAAAACATGTTCCAAATTTCACCCTAATTTTTGATTTAAAAGGAATTTAGTCCATGCACCAGAAAAATCCTGTTTTGTTGTTGTTTTTTCATTAGAAGACGTTTGTTCTCTTTCAATGTCGTTGGTTCTATAACAAATGTTTTCTTTGTTATATTTCAGTTATTCTATTTTTATCCGGTTCATCTATCAAATATTATTTAATGCAATTTGATAATGATTTTTTCAGTTCTTATTATTAGCTCACATTCTCCTTATATAAATATATATCTAGTTCAAATTTTCAATCGTCAATAAAACACTTTTTATTCGTCCACTCAAGTTCAAATAAGTTTTTTAAACTTGTAGTAGTGTTGCAAACTTGTACACTTGATATTTATACAATTTTTTTCAAATATCATTTCATTCATTTAATTAAATTGATTTTTAATATTTTAAGTATAGTTTTAGCAGTTCTTATAAAAAATGAAATCAACAGGGTGTAGCTCATCGGTAAAATGCGAGGATTTCAATATTTTTCGCTTAAATGTGAAGAATGCGAGTTCGATTCCTGCGAAAATCAATATTTTTTTGATAAATTATTTATATTAATTGTAATTGATTAATAAAAAGTAACTAAAACGAAAATTTTCTTTGCTGACCTAAGTAGGAACTAACTTTAAAAACTTTTTTTATGACACTTTTTTCGCTTACCATCAACCATTTATTTCCTAATAATATTTAAATTAAGCCATCACAATAATTAAAAAGTTATAAAATGTGCCCTTTTCTGCTTTTTTATTGTTATTGTTCCTTTTTTTATTATTTTTATTTAAATCCAGCTTTAATTCATCAAAAATATGAAAACATCAGAATGAAGCTTCCATAATAAAGAAACTTTAATTTAAGAAAATATCCAATTAAATTAAAATTGCTTCTAATTCCTTCAAATGATGCCAATGATAATTCCAGAGCATCACCTTTGGTATTAAACATTTCAATATTTTATTGAAAAGATATTTATTTGCATGGTAAATGATCTTCTCCTAACCACTTTAAATTAATACTTATAATAGCCTTTAAGATTTCAGACGTTTTTGAAAGATGCATTAAATTCAGTCAAGTTCTTAAGTTTATTAACATTTTCTGAAGTTCCCCTTCAATTAATTTAAACGGATATTAATTATTTTCAGTAAACGTAAGAGAAATAATAAATTTTGGCACTCATTTAATAAGTTTTTGAAGAACATTTTGAAGCAAGCGTTGAAGCGTTAATCTAAAAATAACGCATTTAAACCAGCGAAATATTCTTTCAATGTGCGTGACTTGTTCAATGCTGATATTCCTGAAGTTGTTTCCGTCGTTATCAGTAAAAACTTTTCCTGACGAAAGTTTATTTAACTCATTTATTAAAACGTATTTTGAACATCTTTCTTATTTGTCGTCTAGAACTAAAGAATTAAATAGATTTGTTAATATATGTGGATGGCTAAAACTGTGGAAATATTTTTCGGAATATTCCTACCGTTTTGCAACTTTAACTCTGTTATAGTGAAATTTATTTTTAGTGCATAAATATGTGCGCTATCTTAAAGTATCCGGCCACTTTCAAGAAAAAGCATCTTTTGTTGTAAATTTTAGTATTTATAAAAACTAAGATTGTTTTAAGGGGAAAAAATTGTGGAGTCTTTCATTTTTCTTTGTTAAACATGCAACACGACTTAGAATGTAACTATTATCTAAGAATTATATAAAATAATATTTTTAAAAAATTAAAATTAAAATTATATTCATCAAAATTAAAATTATATTCATCAAAATTAAAATTATATTCAAAAATAAAATATTTTGTGTGTAATGTATGAAATTATTTATGAAATTTTTAGATTTTTTTAGTAATATTTACAGTAAATAGTCCACTTCTGTGGCACTTCTGAAGCCTTCAACATCAAATCCACAGTTCTTTAGCACTATTCATAAATTTCATTAAAATGATTATTTTTCGAGATATAACGATACTCGTACAGCAGAATTATGAAAAAAACTCGTTCTTTAAAAAATAAAATTAAAGTTTTTCAATGCTTATAAATAAGCATCATTAATATAATTTGACTTCTAACTAAAATAAAGACATCACCGGATACAAAAAGGTGTATATTTTTTAAAACTGAAAAAAAAAAGAATTTTTATCCAAAATAATACTTTTTAATGGGATACCGACAGTGATGGCCAAAATTGAGGACATTTTTGAACATTTATAAGTTTTCTAACTTTTTGACGTATAGAAAATGTTACGTTAAAACAAAACGCAAAATCTTGCACATCATTGTTGTTCTCTTTCCGCTTTACAACTGAAGGAGGAATGCAGTAGTTTCTGAGGGAACGAACCCCTTTGCACCCGAGAACAGAAGTCTGACTTCTAGCTCACACACGTCACAAGTCCTTTTTACGGGGCGAACTTCATTCATTCATCAAAGTATCGTAATTTAAATCTAAAACTGAGAACTATCCCCTCTGAATCAGTACCTCCAGTGGCATTATTCTCGACATGGAAGATTTTGTGCCCACGACATATTTAACGAGCGCCAATCATCACGCACTCAGAAACTTTGGCTGGTGGGTGCGAACTCGAGGCCCAAGGGATGTGAATCCAATGTCCTACGAACACGGCTATTCCAGGCCTTGCGCATTATTTTAAAGAGAATTTAATATTAATTTAAATATACAAAAATATCGAATATTTGCAATACAAAAAGTTAAGCTGCTATAATTATCAAGATACATGAGGTGCTGATGACATCAGTGAGTTATTAGTATTTAGTCGAGTAGCATTTATTTAATTTTTACTGCTTCACATGAATGTTTCATTGAGATGACGAGAATTTTAAGCTCTTACTTTGTTATTACATGATGCCACGAAACAATTATAGACTCAATAAGTTCTACTTTATTTGATGGACGCCTCAATCCTATAAGAGTTCTCAAACAGTGTCATTTCTCCAAGTAGTAACTAAGACTGAAATCCGAATTTTAAAAAAAATTCAATTCAATTGTAGAGTACTCACTTATTCGTGTAGATAATGTCAATGACAATGGAAATTGAACATCATTGAAAAATTTATATGCACTTAAAAAATTTAGTTAAAGGCATATTTATTTCTATGCTTATTTCAATATTTGCCATTTTAATGTTTCTCCAAATAAGAAGGCATATCTTTTTTTGTTTCAGAGATATAAAAAAGTAACTTTTCAATTATATATTGAAATTTAATAAAAGGCTATCTAATATCTAATAAATATATTGATATATCTAATAAACTGAAATTATATTAGAATGAAATACAGAAATGAGGAACTAAAAATGCTTTTATATAAATTTTATGTATCTAGCTTCTAAAAGTTAATAAATATGATTAATTCATACTTATTAATGAATATTTAGATTTAATAAATACTAACTAAAATACAACGTTTGATTAAAAATAATTGAATTTATTCAAAATACTTATTGCTTACAGGTAATTAAATTATGTGACATATAATTCATTAGCAATTATTTGTTCTTAGTCATTGAGTTCTCTACAATTTTTTTAAATTTCTTTCTTTGTTTATACATAGCATAAGAATTTCAAATGTAAACGAATAAACTAAAAACAAAAACCTTTCAAAAAACCCTTTTTTTTTGTAATACTTTTTTTACAAATCCTATGTTTTATTAAAGGATCCTATTTTTCAAATTTTGTCTTTTCCATTTCTTTTAATATTACAATAACAAATATTAAATTATTTCAATGCAGGAATCCTTTAAATAAACCCTTCTATGACAATTTTTAAATCAATATTCTAAAATAAATTATATTTTAGCTATTCATAAAGAATTATCTTTCAAACTTTTATTTTCTGAAAAAATGAATATCGACATTTACGATAAAAAAAATTTAAAAAAAGCAGTTAGATCGAATTGAAGTACTTTATTTATTCTTTGAAACAAACTTTCAAAACCATTTTAAAATAAAATATCAGAATTTTACTAAAATAAAAAGTTAATATTTCGAGTACAGTGGCTTAAAAAATTCATATTTTCGTAATCTGCATATTATCGGAATTTAAAAACTGTTAATTGGATAATTCATAAGCATTTTTATACCCTTTATTGTTATCTTTTCACTTTCTTCTTATCCATCAACGAAACTTTTTAAAATATTATTTTCTAAAAAATTGCTCTCGTCTCTTTAAATCATCAACCTGAAGGTAAGTGGAGAGGTAAAAAAACAAGTCTAACATTAAAAGCTACTCCTTGAAATATTTAAAGAAACCCAGCACTTACTCTTAACGTAAAAAGCTTACGTGACACTTTTTTAGTTAACTCTTCACCATCTTGAGCTAAGAATTTAACACAGCTTTTCCTCGAAGGAGAAGCTATACTTCTTGATTAATGTTTTCAATCGATATCTTTAAAAGGTCACTCACCTTCACACGTGGTACTATCGATATTATTTTTCCTTCAAAAACCATCCGATGAAACAGATTTTTTTTTTCCTTTAGAAGATTAAATTAATTTTATATTTATGTCTTTTTTTCGATTCTTTTCATAATAAATGGTCCAATGTTATTTCAATTGATTTTCCTTTCAATTTCTGGGTAGCTATTGCGCTTAAAAATCGAAAAAGAAAAATTCAGGAACATTCTTTCTTTTTTTCGGATATAATAAATAGGAAAAGATTGGTATTTCATTTGTAACCTCAAAAAAATAATACGAGCAATAATTCAGAAAGATATCATTTTCTGATATTTATATACGGCTATTCATATAATGGTTTTATTTTTATTTTAGAGGTTTCTTTACGTTGAGATATTTTTGGTCTTTTACTGAAGAAAATATGACCTCTATTGTTTTTTTGGTAAAGTCAATGTGAAAAATAAATTTTCAATTGTAACTAAGAAACAGATAATGATAAAAAAATAAATACGAATTGAAATTTGTTTACAAAAGTCACAGATAGATAGAAAAATAAATGGATATATATTTAACTTAAATGGATATATATTTAACTTCTAATAATTATGAAGTGTTCTATTATTTTATATTTTACTTAGTTAAAAATTAAAGGCAATTTTGGCGTTTTTTGGTTACAACTACCGAAAGAAGTGCAAATCAAAATTTATTTAAAATTTAAAAGATTATACTAATTTAATTGTTGGACTTTTTTTTAATTTTCGCAACTTTTTTTGCATAATTCTGAAAAATAGTTTTCATTGTGGAACTAAAAATCAAACCATTTTTACTATTAAATCAAATATTTAATCGTACATTTTTCTGTCATTATTGAAAGATTGTGCTTCATATATGTGTTGTTTATATGAAAAATAGGAAAAGAAAGTTACTGTATAAATATTTATTATGGACTCTTAAATTTCATGATTTTAAAAACAGTCTTTTATTCAACATGTAGCTTTATGTATAATTCATATATCATTTCTTATAAACATTATAGTCAAGAAAAGGTGAAACAAAATTCCCACTTCTAACAATATTAATTGCTCTCGTCACTCAAATATTCCACTATTTCAATAGTTTAACTTCGAAATTCTGTGGATGTTGTTATCCTTAAATTCGTCTCATTTTCCTAACATTTTTTCAATAAAACTATCATAGTTTTCTGTCTTGCCTTTGTCCGGATGGTTATTTAAATTAGGACAAATTAAATATGTTCTTTTTTTCCTCTGTCCCCTTCATGAAATTTAAGAAATGAATACCGTTTATGAATTTTACCTGATTTGAATATTATCTTTAAAAATTCATCTCAATGTTTTTTTCTACTTATTTCAAGCATTTTTTGTCAGGTCTTTGCAAAATAAGATACTTTTGATCAAGAACTTTTATGAACAAACTTTTTCATCAACCCTATCTGAATATACAATATTTGATTTTATCATGTAATTGATTAATCCTACGACTTGAGCTGAACTGAACAACATAGGAGCATTTGGATAATACAGACTGCAAATACCGACATCATTTCCTTGCCAACCAGAATCAGGAATTTTTAAATCAATTTAGTAACCAAAGTAAAATCAATAATAAAACATTTCATTGAGGGGCCTTTTTAATAGCAACTAGATTCAAAAACCAGAAATAAAAAATAATAATTTAAATCTGAATGTAACTTCTAAACAAAACGGTAAAAAAAATTTAAAAAAATTTTTAATTTAATCTAAATATTCTTAATAAATGCTATCAAATTTATTTATATACAAATTGCTTAATCAAATATGGAAAAACTTGTAATAGACTGTCCTAAAAGCGAAGTTGAATATATGAAACCTACATTAATAATAACGTTCTGAAATTCAAACGAATTCCGATCATTACTAGTATTATTTTATGATCTTTATAAATCAAACAAAGGCCTTAAATTAGAATCTCAAGAAAATACCTTCACAAACACACTCTTAAAGAATTTCGAGATATACCCCCCTTTAATATCTTAGGACTCGAGGCAATTTCATAATTTGTCTTAAATCTAGTTCTGTCTGCTAAAGGCGCATGAACAATATTTATTCAGCACCCATGTTCTTTCTGGTAATCAATCTTTTATTATTAATGACATTGCTTGATTTTTTCCCCATTAGTGCAAGGTGCAAGAATATTTTATGAGGTCCCTTTGCTGGTTAGGGAGATAATCAATTATTTTTGAGTGCACACAAATTACCTATTGATGTTTGTAAATTTAATCTTCTCCACATCATAGAATCATATTATTTTTTAATTCTTCAAAGGATTTTCTATGCCAGAAAAATAGTATTTTTTTTAATCTCATGATTCTTCTTCCTGATAAATAATATTTTCTTTAAAGTTAAACATATAATAATTTAGCTAGATGTATTAAATTCCAAAATGAAAGTTAATAGAGAAAATTATTTTCATACATGGAAACAATACAAGGATTCTAAACAAAAATCATTTTAAAAAATTACCAGTTGGAACAACTCTAATTCACAAAACAAAAAATTTCTCAGATGTAATCTTTTGCCGGTTATTGCCATCTATTGGGCATATTTTGAACTATTTCCTTCAGTCGAGACAAATGAAATTTCGAATTGTAATCATTAAGATGTATAAATTTCTACGATACACGATATATATATGATCACGATATGTAATATTTCATCTCAATAAATTTATATTAAGTTCTTTTTCCTAGCAATAAAAAAAGTATATTTGCACCTTTCTCAAAACAACATTACGACATATGATTTAATCTTGATACGTCTATATTTATTTCTTAAAATGTATTCTTAATAACCTGGGCTCGGCAATGTGCATATATTTTTCAAAATATTATTTCAATCAAATCAAAATTATCTTGTCATTAAAAATTTATTTTATACCAGCCGTTTTTGGTGACCGATGGTTCTCCAAAATTATTGATTTCATAGAATTTTAAGTGAATCTTTTTAACATAATTTATAATCAAAGAACTCTATAGGCTCTATATTTTTAACATTCGTCTATTTTACCTAAAATCTAAAATTTAATTTCTAAACTGAATGCGATTACAATTCAACTTATTAAATGACCTTGCTGATATCCTAACAAGCCAGTAAAAAGTGCGAGAACAAAAGGAAGAATCCTTTGGTATTTAAATTTTGTATGTGCTATAAAATATATTTCATTATTTACGTAATATAACAGAGAATTATTCAATAAAAAATAACAGAGAAGGATTCTCATTTTGTAAAAATAATCAACGTTCTATAACAATAAAAAACATCAAATTAAAAAAGCAATTATATAAATTAATTTTAATATATGCAAATTTAAAAGAAATTCGTCGTAGATGACTTCTTGATAAAAAATATAAGCTAAAATTAGCATAGGATAAAAAAATACTAAAATCGCGCTTTGAATAGAAAACAATTCAATTTTCATTCCCTTTTATTCTTAAAAGAGATTTTAGCAAAAGGCTGAATAAACCAGCAAAATAAAAAGCATTGTATAATATAAAAATATATTTTTAAATTTACAAGTTATAGAAATAAAGTTGGAAAGAAATACAACTCATTTCGTTTTTGTGAATTTTAAAAGCGGTGCAAAAATTATTTTTGAGTAATTATGTGATCCAAAATTACTGCGGAAAAGGTGTTACCATTTCAATTAATTTTTAAGTGAAGATCTAATTAATACTTTAACAATACAGTTATTTTTTTAATTTGGAAAATAAACAATACACAATAAACATTATACAAATATACAATAATGCAAAAAAAAAAAAAA
>JAOUZG010051355.1:6320357-6373272 GCA_026289955.1 Argiope argentata
ATATATAGGGTATCCGCTCTAATCAGGTTCCAACAACTAATTTCTATAACTTTATTAATTCAGGTATATATAAACGTACGTCTAAATGAAATTAATAATCATATTTAATGTAATTTGAGTCAACCAATGAATAACGAATTTTAAATTTTTATAGAGATCCTCTGTGCTGTGATTCTCATTTAATAAAACATTCTTGAGACACCAATGTTTTAAATAAAAATAATTACACTCCAATCAAGATTATTTCGCAGTATATGATCCCTAGGTATCAAAGGGTTGTTGGTTGATCCGTAGAGAATATCAACCCCTTCGCGTACTTTTCAAAATCGCCAACTCCGCGCCCTCTTGCGTGTTATCTCCCGGAGGAAGATATCCTCCAACGACAACATCGGGTTGCCATATTTGGCTCTAAATATCCTTGGCGAAAAGGGGTGATTCTCTCTCCTGTCGGAACGGGTTGTTTAGTACTTACACTTCATAATTTTTTGAAATATATTTGTAAACTAAAAAAAAATATTATTATCGACAGTGTTTGTATTCTTTTAAAGGTACTCTCCTGTTAGCCGGGCCCAAGTGAAAAATCGCCAAATAATATAGGATTCTGTCAAATTTCTTATAACAGTTGAAAAGTGAAAAATTTCTAAAGAGTGCAGAGTTCCCCCACATTTCTTACAATGATTTAGAAGCGAAAAATCACCAAATAATGTAGAATTCGAAATTTCTTTGACGATTTTTCTCTTGCGCTCGAATAATGGAAAAATAAAGCTAAAAACTGAATTTTTTATTGAATTGGTGAAAGTTTTCGTTGAATAGGTTTTTGAGATATTTAAAACTTATGAAAATTATTTCAGAATGCACACTAAACTTCAATCCCGAATGATCTACTTTCGATTCCTATAATAAAATATAAAGACATGGTTGGTTTCAGAAAAGAAAAAAAAAAGAAAATGAGAGAGAGATAGACGTTGCACAATGAATAAGAGGCTTTAACAGAAATATATTTTGTATTGCATATTTCAATAGGAAGTAGTAATTGTTTTTTATATGGGATAAAAATTTAACGATTATTAATATACAATAATAATAATCAAAATTTAAAAAAGATTATTTTTTTAATGAAAAATTATTTAGTTTAACTTAGTTTTAAGCAACAGATATTATGAACGATAATCAAATTTAAAGTCTATTTGGTAATGGTTTATTTTTAAGGCTCCATGAATATATTTTATTCGAAAAAAGTAAATTGTCGCCAACTCCGTACTAGCAATCTCGTCTCAATCATAGAAGTGTCACACCCCAATGAAACTTTGTAGCGAAATTTTGACTTTTTATGCTGTGCAGTTTGTAGCGATTGATATACGCTGAAAATAGCCAAGTAAATCCTATATCGTGGCGATTTTGGCGTAATCATCTGAAAATCGCAAAGTAAAAACAAGAATGTGGCCATCTTCAGGAAATCTTGGCATCTTTTGCCTGTAGAAGCTAGGAAATCTGGCGTAGGGTAAAAACAGGCAATTAAACCCATCATTTGGTATTCCTGGCGTAATTGAAAAGCTAATAACAGCAAAAATAACAGGTAATAAAAGTATTATAATTTTCTTTCTCTTTATAACATAGGATAAATAGAGTAGGAAGGAAGAATACTATCAACAATTGTTTTATAAGTAAGTAATATGAATTAAAAAGAAATATTCTATAATATTGATACTAAGTAGTTTTGGCACTTTTCCGTTAACGGAGCGAAAGCGTAAAATCGCCAAATATTGGAGAATTCCGCTAAATTTCTCACAGTGATTTTAAAGTAAAGAATCGCCAAATAACTCCACGAAATTTATTTGGCGATTTTTTGTTGGCGCCCGATTAACGAAAAAGTACCGTAGTTTTAAAGCATGGGATTTTTTTTCCTGAATATTTTTATTTATATTAATAGTTCCTCTTGATTCATACACCGCTGAAATTCACACCAGTATTTCTCAGGTTCCTTAAAAAATGTTAAAGCGGTTATTATCGTAAATAGGTTTTGCATTTTAAGCAAATAAATCAAGTCTTATAGCACAGAAGCCAGTTATTGTTTCTGACAAAATGGCGCTGTAGTCGTTAAGTGGATAACCGAAAAATCGCTTTTATGTGCATTCCATGTTTGTTTGTTTATTCTATGAGACGCATAAACTGCATATTTATAGAGGTATGGAAAGAACAATATTTTTAATATTTGAATATTCAACCATTTTATCATTTCCTGTATACGATCCATGTAGTCATTTATTCTCATCTCATGGTATCCGCAATTTTATTTATGGTACATTCTTTACAGCGTTAGAGTCTGATAAGTCAAACAATCAGCCTATAAATTATGCATGTTTCGCCCATCATAAAAAAAATATTTCAGTTTTTTGCTTCATCAATATAGAGTAGAAAAAATGTGTTTTATCTAGAACCAAAGAAAAAAAACAGCAAACTGTACGGGTGAATGACAAGAATAAACCAGTATGACAAAAAGGGAATTAGTCATAAATAATGTAGCAGAAATAGGGACGATAATTTATAAGCAATTCGCTGCTTTTAGTTTTGAATGTTCCTTAAAAAAATAGATCCTTTGCATATAGATTATGCATATATGGATAAATTATATGAGAAAGTTAACACCGAAAAAACAAATTTGAATATTCATGGAAAACTTGAAGCATTAGTTGTAGCATAAGACAATTTGCTTTTTTAAATGATAAAATTGTACTATACTTTTTTGTATCAATGTCAGAGAAATTTTATGATTTAAATTGTGTTATAAAAGCACGGAAAAATGAGAAATATTTGCACTGAAACGTGTGCAAAAGCATTATGTTTATGGGGGAAGGGAACAGTGGAAGTGGTCTTCTGAAAACTTTCTCGCAGATTCTCTAATAAACTTATGATACTAGAGAGCATCTTATCTACATTGTCGTACAATAGTTATGAAACATTAACTCTTGGCGAGAATTTATTATTTTTGCTGAATCTATTGTCACATTGGCGAGATTTTCGGCGAATATAAGATGGCATGCGTTAATAGTATCCAAAAAGCGATATTTATTCACAATCAATTAAAACAAAAATTTGACACAAAACTTCGCTAGTTATAAAATCCCATGCAGAAATCGATATATTCAAGTCTTTGCGTTTTTTATTTATTTACATTTATATACTTCTGAAAGTACAGAGCAAGAGTGGTCAATCTATGATAAGATCAAAATTTTAAAAATGTCTACTCTATAAATAGTAAATCTATGCACCGAATTTTATCTTTCTGACTTTTTTCAATTTGGAGTTACCATTTTAACTTAGCTATTTTTCCGTTAGCCTGAAAGTAGCGAAAAATTGCCAAAATTGTAGAATTCCGCCAAATTTCTTAGTGATTTTAAAGCAAAATGTCGTCAAAATAATGTAGAATTACGCCAAATTTTTTGGCGATTTTTCGCTACCGCCAGGTTAAAGGAAAATTACCTTAACTTATATTCAAACTGGCGTTTTGCTAATGATTTAATAACACATCTGCAAATTTGGTGAAAATACCCTTTACAGAATTTTATCCATCTATCCCGAAGTGTTTCGGAATTATGTTTGTCATAAATAGATGAACAGTTTCTAAAAATGTATTTTTCGAATTCAAAGAAATCAAAAACACAGATATTAGTCAAAATATCGACTTCAAATTTTTTAACGATTACTGTGTTTTTTCTATTCTATATATAGGAGAAGGTAATAATGTATAAACTGAAACCTTTAAAGAAAATATAATTTTTCAGATGACAAAGCAAGATCATTATTGGTTTACATATAAGGTAATATTACATAAAGATTTCAAATTTTAAAAGTCATTGAAAAATATCCGAAGTGATTTTTATAAAACTATTCGAATAAAATGTAATGCAGGCTCATGTTGATCTCCGCCTTTTTTTAGTACTGAAAATAATATGAAGAGTTATTATTTTATCCTCTGTTGCTGTTCTCGAGTTCCGCTTTACAACGGAAGAAGGGGTAAAGTAGCTTCTCAGGGTATGGATATCTGAGCACCCGAGGGTAGATTTCTGACTTCTAGCCGACGCCAAAGACCCTTTTTACGGGGCGGACTTCATTCATGCATTTCATTCATTCATCCACAGATCCTAATTAAAATCTAAAACAGAGAATGAACACCTTTGACCAGTATTCACTCGGCATGGAAGACTGTGTAGCCACGACTGATTTAAATTATTCCAGCCACCACACATACAGAGAGTCTTCTGACTTCTAGCCTTGAGCATCAGTTTATGCATCAGAGATTATTTGAAATTAAATAATATCAATATTCCCGGCGAACCAACTGGTCGCTAATGACAACTAATTGCTAATATAAGCATCTTGCGTTTCTCTTCTATTGATGAAAGCTAAGGAATAGAGATTTAAGTTGTTGTTGTTTTTCGTTGAAAATTAAAAATAGGAAATATTAGCGATTATCATTTAGTAATATCGAAATGACTTTTATTTTCATTTTTATCAAGTGTTTTTTTAACGCAATATAGGAAAATTTCTTAAAAAATTAAGAAACTATAATAAGAAATGTAATTAAAATTAAACATAATTAAAGGCGAACAAACACCAAAGACAATTAGGTAGGAATAAACTTATTCACTTAAGTAATGTGATGAAACGGGACAAGGAATTTAAACTGTCAGAAGGATAATTAGATAAAACGCAGATTTTTTCTCTAAGGTAGTAAAAGTGCGATAGGTCCTAAAAGTATAACGTTAGTACTAACAAAGGAAATGAGTACAAAGACCTCTCTCAAATAGAAATCTGAAAAGCAAATAAGTGGCTTTTTGTGTGGTTTTTGATTCGTTGTTTTAATATTGTTTTAAAAAAAACGTTTTATTAATAGCCTTCAGCTAAGTAGATAATAAACAATATTTCCGCAAAATTCTTTTAATGTTCAGAATTTAAAATTTCTATCATACTTAAGTATCTCAATTAAACATTATTGTTCATTGAGTAATCTATACCTCTCTTATAGTTGAATATTGCAGGTACCCAATGAGAAGATCCCTATCTTTTAAAAATATAAAGATCAAAGGAATAAGAAAAGTATAAGAAAGTATTTCACAAAACAAAATTTTCACATTTCCGATAAGAAGATCTTTATCTTTTAAAAATATAAAGATCAAAGAAACAAGAAAAACAAAAGAAACTATTTCACAAAAAATATAATTTTTATATTTTGAGTTAAAAAAAAACATTACATAATAGCCATTAAAAAATATTTATTACTTAAATTTACAAATATATAATTCGTCATTTACTTTTAAATGGACTTTTTGAGAAATCCGAAAAAAAATTTTAACATCCGAGATCTTAAACTTACACACAGTTAAAAGCCTTCTGCTAAAATTTTAATGTGTTATTCCATGTAATTCACAATGTTTAACTAAAATCTTTTGCAGCTACATTGCATTGAATTTTCATAAATCATTTTTTTTACTTTACAATGCTATCAATCATAGTTTAAATACGTTATTTTATAATAAAATTTCTGATATTACTTCGAATTTATATAAAAAATTAATCTAGACTATATGAAATATAATTTAGATTGCTTGACATATGAATAATTTTAAAATCCCTTTTTCATGAATTGTTTTCTTTTGCAAAAAACTTTATTTTATGTTCTTTTTTCTCAATGAAAAGATTCCATTCCGAAACGTCTTCAAAATGCTCCGATAGATGGCTCTGCCTGATGCTTAAGTCGCTGTTATTTTCTCCTTTGTCAGTCGTGATTTTATTGTTTGATTTTCTCTTTGTTCTTTTACTTGCTTTATATTTAGTTTCTTTATGAAAACGGCGATTTTTCTTGTTATTTTCAGTCTCTTTATGCTGCCTTTTGCGATCGATAGATCTTTCAGACGCCATTTTCATTGGTGGAGTTTCAAAAAGTGAGATATCTTCTGAATTTTCTTCTAGTTTCTCGGAACTTTCAACATTTGCTGTAGTGGAGATACTCTCCACGCTGGTCACAAAAGAAGTTGTAGTAGATATTAAAGACCATAGTTTCTCACTTTTGGAAATATTTTTTAATTTGCGTTTGCTGTAAGTTTTTTCGGCATAAACTATTGACGGTTCGAAGTAACTAAATGCATCGCCGACAACTGTAGGTTGATGTTCATGTATTGGTGACAAGCGTTGAAAATTCAAAGATAATCCAATGGTTGTTATTTGTGGGCTATCGAATGGAGTGGAAGTAGATGGGTACAATATCGTATCTTCCAATGATTCCAAAACATTTGAGACAATCTCTCCTTCCTTTTGTTGGGATACTTCATTATTATCAATTACATAGACCTTCGTTTGGTTAATAATCGATTTATTTTCAGGATTTAATGCCTTCTCTTTCTTTGATTTCTCTTTATTCTTGAAGTCTTCAGTGGCGGTTATGTCTTTTTTCTGACTTCTTTCTTTTCCCTTTAATATGCTTTCTTGGAGAATTTCTTCATCTTTTTTATCTAATTTTGAAATTACTTTATTTTCTGTATCTAACGATAGTCTTAAGTCTCTTGTCATATTTAATGGCACTGATACATTTATTTTCCAATCCAATGAGTATTTATCAATGCCGAAATGTTTTTGGTTTTTCTTTTTCTTCGAATGATGAGTTGTTCCAGTTGTAATATTAACGTTAACCTTTTCTTTTTTGGAATTTATTCTGCTGTCTTTGATTTTTATCCTTTTGGCATCAGATATTTTATCTCTATTACTCAGATTCCCTTCGTCTGCGGATTTTTCCTTAATACATTTATCTGAATTTTCAGTTTTTCTCTTTTCATTTATACAAGTTCTTTTCGTTTTTTGATGTATATGTGTCACTATCTTTGGCTTCTTTTCATTTATTATTGTCTTATTATCCTCAAAAAATTGTAGAAGTTCTTTGAGGCCATATGGGTCTTTTATAGCTTCGTCTCTTTTATTTGAAATATTTTCAGAATTTAATTGATTTTGAGTTAAATCCTCAAATAACTCGATCTTGTCTGAAAATCTCACCTTTTTTTCGATGCTAGAATCGGGCCGTTTCTGCTTTCTTCTACTGGTAATTTCATCCAATGTATTTGATCTTACTGTGCCTTTAATTTTTTGGGAAACGGAGTGTTTATTTTTAGCAGTAAAATTATTTTTAAAAATCACATCTGCGTTGATTGAAACATTAATTTCGTTTCTGTTCGCTACTTTGACTTTATGGTCATTTCTAGCACTTAAAAAAGGAGAACTAACTTTTGAATTACTGACCAAAGACATCCGTGAATTGAAATTGGCATCTCCAAAACTTCTAGAATTTTGATTCTTGGATTTGTCAAGTGAAATGACATCTTTATTAAAATTTGAGTATTCAAAATTATAATTTTGATGAGAAGATATATATCTTTTACCATGCCAGGACTCTGGATATATAGGAGACACATCAGAAATTTTATCGCATTTCTTGAAAGCATTTAAAGGTTTAAGAGCTGAAGTTTTTGTGCTTCTGCGAATGCTTTTTATAAACGCATTTAAATTAGAACTTGATGGTGTTGTGAGATTCTCCTTATAGTTTTCGTTATTGGTGTAGTCTTGATAAAATGAACTAGATGGATTAATTCTTTTATCTTCATTCTTCTTTGTCGTTCCCCAAAAATCATTGTAAAAATTGCAACGCTTATTCTTTTTATCACTTCTTTTGATCACATTTTTTTGTTTAAAAGGTGGGAGAGGTTTATTTATTAAGTTTTCTGAAATTGGGGTACTTGTTTTTAGTGATTGCATGGTTTTACTATGACTCTTAGCCGGCTGCATTTCTAGACATTTAGACGTTTTATAGATTTTTTTTTGGTAGACAAAAGATATATACACGTCAATAAAAACAATAATTCTGATGGTTAACAATTATATTACCAACTAAAATTGTCTCCTACACTTTTATACCATTTTGGAAGAATTTTTCGGTTTCTCTATGATAAGTAAATACTTAAATCACAAATGAATTTACTCACTCATGCAGCAATGAAAATGAATGTATGATTTCTTGGAAAAAGCATAAAATATTTATTTTTATGTTATTTAAAATAGTCGAAATAATCTTATTAATATTAAAAGTCGGCATTATTTTATTCCTCTTAAATTAACAAGAAAAAAATACCTTAAAGCTTCAAAATAAATAAATTATAACAAAAAATCTCGTTATAAGAAAGTCAAACAGCGCAAAGGCACGCAGATGTAATGTTTATTCAAAAAATGCATGCGAAACATCTTCATCGTGCATGCGAATTTCTAGATTTTAATGAAAAAAATTAATTAATTAATAAGTTCAACCATTCGGAAATAATTAGACGCTTGATTTACTTCATCAAACCAAGACAATATTTCAAATGTACATTTTTGTATCATTGACGTGTATTATATTGCGAGTAAAAATATATAACGTTTGTAGGTCACGTGTTGGACTGTATTGAAAACATCTGTATTACTATGACAGAAAGGTACTTTTCCGTTAGCATGGTGCCAGCAAAAAATCGCCAAAGAAATTTGGCGGACTTCTACATTATTTGGAGATTTTTCGCTTTAAAATCGCTGTAAGAAAATTGGCAGAATTCTGCGTTATTTGAAGATTTCTCACTGGCAGCAGGCTAATGGGAAAATACCGGTAGAAACTATAGCCATAAATCAGGCGCATGGCATCTCTTGTGGCATTTTTAAGACGAAAAGTCTTCAAATGTGACAACCTTTTCTTAAATTTCTCATTATATTAATTTGGCCCGTTTTGGTAGGTTTGGGTAGACTTTTTTATCCTTTGTTGAGAATCTGGTACCTGATTCCTTTGTATTACCAATGCATTTCGTACAATGCAATCCACTAGTTACTCGCTAAATCTATACTACTGTGGCGCTAGCCTTATAAGCCAGATAACATCTACGATACTGAAGTCGACTTTTGGTGTAGTGGCTATGTTAGCGGCTACTGACCCTAGCGTCGCAGGTTCGTATCGCGACAATGGTGACCTTGACAATCGTAACTTTCTGATCTGTCGTGGCGCCATCTATGGGCAAACAAAGCTTTCAGTCACTCGACTCAGCAACCAAAATACCAAGCCGTCGCTCTCTCGACGCACCAACGAACTCATACGCTTGGCACAATACAAAATCGTTCGTCTCTCGTCCGACTCACTGGTGGGGGCTGAACTGGGGCGCTAGCCTTATAAGCCAGATAACATCTACGATACTGAAGGCGACTTTTGGTGTAGTGGCTACGTTACGCGGCAACCGGCCCTAGCGTCGCAGGCCCGTATCGTGGCACTACTATTGTAAATGTTGAAGTTTTGATGGATGGATGCTGTTAGTCATTCACTCCAGAACAGCAGAACGAAATTGGTAGGATTTAACATAGAAATAGATTTTAGTCTAGAATAGAATATAAGCTACTATTTATTCCGGTTAATTTAGTGGTTAATTTTTCATTAATTAAAAACTAACTTTCCCTCCAAAATTCTTCATTTCTCCACCACCAAATGAGTAAGACTGCAGTTTGTTTGTTTGTTTGTTTGTTTTCCCACGCTAATGAGATTAGGCTGAACATGGTTTTGACCTATTATTTCAAACGATTCTGTTTATTTTCTCAATGTTTGAAGCATTTGAAATTAAACATAGTTAATTAATCGATTTTTCGAATTTATTTTGAAGTACTTTTGAATTGAAATAAAACAGAATAAAGGAAATTAAAAATTTCTAATCTGTATTGCGTTACCCCTACTGGCGTAGAAAATTCAGGATTTGTGCTGCTGCAATTGGCGCCAAACTTTCAGTTCTCACACACATGTATCAAAACTTTCACGCGTACGAAGTCGCGGGTAAAAGCCAGTAACCGACTGACCATCATCTCATTATCAAAAGTTGAAAAGGAACCTACGTTAAGTGTATGATGCCAACCCATAATATTTTCAGATATTCACAGTCGAGGAATCTGATTCGTGCCTATGTTGAAGCAGACGATCGGGATCATTACATCCCATAATTTTTTCAACATGATTACTGCGCATTTTTTTAACTTGATTACCAAATAAAATAAAAACTAACCATTAGTTTCAAACAAGTTCAGCAGGGCATTTCATCATATTTAAACATCTCCTCAACCGCAATTTGATCCGTGTCTATGTTGAAGCAGAAACACGGGTTCGCTATATCCATCATTTTTCCAGCGTAATTAGTATACGATAAAAGTTCTGGTACTTTTCCGTTAGCCGGACGCAAGCAAAAATTCGCCTAAGAAATTTGGTTCAATTTCTCATTCTTTGACGATTTCTCACTTTAAAATCACCAAAGAAATTTGGGGGAATTCTACATTATTTGGCGATTTTTTGCTTGCATCCGGCTAACGTATAAGTTCCAAAGTATTAATCTTTGATTTATATAAAGTATTTCGATTATATACGCTTTCAGTAATTTGATTCGTGTCTGCTTTGAAGCAGAAAATCAGGATCATGACATTTATAACTGTATCAATATTATTAATGCACCATAAAATAAAAAAGTAATTTAACCAAAAGGCGGCAAGAAAACATTTTTCTTTTTAAAAAATTTTATTCACATTACAGTCTGTATTAAGAAGAAAAATATGACATAGCCACTTCTTTTAACTCTTCAATTTCTTAATTTAAAAAAAATAATTTAAATAATAGAAATGTCGCTATTTTTTTAACTATTCCAATTTCCTCATTAATAATTTTTTGAAGCTCATTAGGTTTTTTAGCATTGAAAAGTCTGGTTTTTTTTAAGTCTTTGCTTGTGTTTGTTGAGCAGGTACATTATTACATATAATTTTCTAAGAGAAATTTCTTTTCCTATAAAGAGGCTGACGAATCAGATCCTGTCTTATCTTTCTATAATTGGCAGTAATTTCTTTAGGTCTTTGTTCCTCCAAAAATAGACGATATTTTGTATGGGTTACTGATTCTGATATTCGATTCTGTTGTAATGTTTACTGAATGGATTCCATCATTTTTCCCCCTTGATCACAGCATAAAAACTTTGAAATATATGATATTTCATTCACACTTTCCACCTCGATATTTTTATTAATAACAAATCCTCTTTCAATAGACGTTTGTTCAGCAAAAAGATTAGAAATAATTTTCAAAACCTTCCACAGTTTTGTAAATTCACTACCATATAAAAAAAGGATTAAAAAATTATCAATCTCCTTTTTCTGACATTAAATTTCCTAAAATCAAGTAAGGATGTTGTGACAATATTTTTGAAGAAATTTATATACTTTATTGCATAGCATCACATTTATCTTTAATCTATTTGTTTTTTCTAATACAAGTTCAAAAGATATCACTTTATTTTGTTCCATTTTATTTTTTCACTCAAGTTTTCTCTGCCATGTATACTGGTTTGATACATATAGTATTTCTTAAAAAAGCATAATTTATTGAAGATTTAATTATTACACATGCCAGCATTTTTAAAACCAATTTCTGACAACCATGCTTGAAAAGCAGATGAATTTTATGGAACATTTCTTTTTTGGAATGTGATTTTTCCAATAATTTATCTTCTCTTAAACTAACACTCACTTAATCAATTGCAAAATAGTACTCATTCACAAAAGAAGAAAAAATTAATTTTACATAAGCATTTACTAAAAAAATTAAATCTAAAAAAAATTTTATTTTAAATGTTTTTAAAAAAATGTAAATAATGTTTTACTAACTTATAAATATGTTAGATGCACAAAGAAAGCGACAGTGGGACCATCACTCTGTGTAAATCCACAGTAATTTGAATACACATTTCCCAGACATAATGTAAACACTTTTGCATGAAAATTACATACAGTAAAAATGTTGAAACATTACATCAATAATTTATAAACAAACACGTTAAAATATAATAAATATTCTGCAGAAAAGTAAGCATTAAAGTAGAAGTGCAAAAGTGAGTTTAAGTAAGGGCTAAATCAACTTTATATATGTATTCCCGATCACAGCATAAAATTATTCCTAAAGAGATATTTTTTTCTTCTTTCCAATGCAAGCAATAAAAGATAAAAATAAATGTTAGGTGAATGAAAGAGATTTTTTTCCTAATACCTGCATACTATTATTGTTATAGGAGAAAAAAAAAGTTTTAACCTTTGTACACATTAATGCAAATGAATCATCAACCAATATCACTTTCTTTTTCATAATCAACATTTTTCATAAAAGGATGAGACATAACAAAGAAAATTAACTCCCATACCTGGACAAACCCAACTTCAAGAAAATTTTATCTTCAGAAAGAAAAATTTAACTTTTAAGGAATCCTTATATAAGAAAGAGAATAAAAAAATAAAATAAAATAAACAAGCAGTTTTTAATGACTTCTAATGATGCTAAACACCCTCAGTAAACTATATAAGATCAAAAATGATACTGATGCTTCCTTTAACTCTGCATCAAAATAACATTGGAATAACTTTAGCATACCTGGACAAACCCAACTTCAAGAAATTTTATCTTCAGAAAGAAAAATTTGATTTTTAAGGAACCCTTACATAAAAAAGATTAAACACACACACACACACAGTTTTTAATATCTTCTAATGATGCTAAGCACCCTCAGTAAACTATATAAGATCAGAAATGATACTGATGCTTCCTTTACTTCTGCATCAAAATAATATTAGAATAAATTTACTTATTCTACTTTAAATAATATTCAGAATCACCTGATTGGCCTTTTATTCAAGTGAAGTGACAAATATGTACTATATTATCAAAAAAATTATTCAAAAACTAGAATTTATTCAATAATTAAATAAAGTGTTATATATAATCTATTTATAACAAATAATAATATTATTTACACCTTTATTAAAATAAGAGAAATAAATTCAAGAAACATTAAATTATTATTAGTTTTTAACTGTGTGACCAAAGCTTTCTTTTCCAAAAAAACTTACTATGTGTTCATATTGTAATTAATTATTTTCAAACATGATTAATTTTGATTTTTAATCTCACATATAATTTAATAATCACTTTTGTCATAATAGGGATTTCTCATGTAAATATGTAAGCACTGAAAATATATGTGCAGACATGTTTTAGACTGAAGCCATAAGCATTATTTAAGATTATGCAGTTATAAAGAAAAGTTTCTAATAGAACTTTTTGAAAAATGCCATGTAGAAAAGTAGTTCTGCAAAGTTTTATAATTTCAAAAATATTATCTTTCAAAAATTTTAAAAATAAAAATTTCAAGTTCATTCTATGCCACATTTATGTAGTTACACAAAGTAAACACAGTTTCTCTCCTCATAATAAAGTAGAAGTAAATAAATAAGAAATTTCGCCAGTTAAATATAAAGTATCAACCCGATTTTTTTTTCAGAGTTATTACATGAAATTCTCATAAAGCTCATACTACTTTTAAAAAATCATAAGTATTTAAAATCATCTTAAGAATTAATAAAATATACTAAATAATTAACAATTCAACTTAATTTCAAATTTATGTTCAGGAAACTATCTATTATATAGCAATCCGAGGTAGTTAATTTTTCAACTTTTTTTAGCTTTCAGCAATTCTTGCTTTTGCTTCAATTATCACAATCTCATATTTAAAAAATTTTCTATTTCTAACAATTAAAAAATTTAACAACCCTGATTTTTAGTTTTAACCTATTTTGTTATTCATTAATTTAATATCACTATTAATCCTTTTTAACACCTTTTCAAGACACTAGAGGATAAGTGGGATGAATTTTAAAAATGTTAATTCATATAGTCATCTATACAGTTAAAAATTCTCTCTAAAATCTGATATAATAAAATATAGCAAACAATAAGGAGATATGAAAAATTAAATCAAGGAAAACTGAAGCTGAGAAAGGTTAATTGATTAAAATATCTTATTTATAAATATTTCTAAAACTAAAAAGTACCTTTATGGGGAGGGGGAATATAGAATAATTCAAAAATCTGGCTTTTATATAGATCATAGTTTTATCATATTCATGGGGGGAAAAAACTTCTATGTGGGAATGCTTGTAAGTTAGTTCTTTTAATTGTCTTGCCATTACATAATTACAGTAGCCTTAACAATTTGATTAGACATCAACAACCTTAAGACATCAAAACTCAAAGTAGCTGATAATGTATCTTTCTGCTTGGAAAAATTTTACACATGTCATACATTAATAAGTTAACAAGAAAAACTTTCAAAACCACAAATATATATTTAAAAATTTGTACACTATTTATAACCCAAAACAAATAGGATTTAATTTAAACATGTTTAAAATTAGTTACAAAATCACAATATTTAACTACATTATGGCCCAATTATAAGAAATTTCGATCAATAGAAAAATAACTCTAACCCAGGTAGCACATCCTGTTACATAATATTGTATGATATTAAACAATATTGCAAATAATGATCCAATATTATACAATATTTGTGTGCTACTAGGAAAATAAATTTGACATTTGAAAATATTTTACACTACTCTTATTCAGTTAACAAATTTAAGAGAAAGTTCAATTTTGTTACATGAATAATTAAAATTTCTTACATAGCATTTTTATTAAAAATAAAATATTCATGGGAAGATGTCTAAAGCAAAATTAACCTGGTTCAACATTAATAATTCGCAGACAAATTCATTATTGAATCTGAAGGTCCCCTTCCATCCGAGTACTAGCTCAAATTTCCAGAAATGGATATGTGCACATTGCATACATTGGTGTTCAAGGAGAAAATATTAAATTCTGAAAATTTATGAAGCTCAAGAATGGATTTTGGGACAATTTTTAATAATCTCTTTCTTTCAAAGTACATGCTTTTAATAAGAATTTTAGTAACCAAACACAAGATATACTAACATAATAAAAATTTACAATGAAGTAATTAGTAACAGCCTTTGAATTCTGCAATTATCTTCATAAAAAAAATAGAATTTCAATAATTAGAAGAAAAATACCCCAAGAATGAAGTCAAAATCAAGAAGCCTTTTATTTTAAGAAGTCAACATAATACCCCTATATACAGCTCCATTATGTTTTCTAAAAAGTTTAAGACTATTTTATTTTTTTCTCAGCCTTTTTAAATTAAATAATTTACAGTTCATTGTTTTATGAACATACTCAATTAAAAGAAATTTAAACTTATAGATTAGAAATTCATCCTATTACACAATTTCAATCAGTAACACGAAATACTTTAAAATGCCAAACTATGATATAAACGGAAATTTCTTTTAAAATAACTAATTATTTTCAAACAGAAAAAGATTTTAGATGTTTTAACTTTAAACAAGTTATTAATTATCAAGTAAGAATACTTAAGTAGATTATAAAATCAGATTTCTAACCGAAATGTCATTGACAGTCTATAATATATTAAAAAGTAGGTGAAATACCTCAATATAGGAAAAAAAATTACAATAGTAAAACTTATGTTTTAGTAAATATAGAGAATCTCTTTAAAGAAGTAACTTAAATATATACAAAGATTCTACAACTGCAAAATATGAACTCAAATCTTGACAGCTTTTAAATTATGCTTTTGCTTTCCTGCTAAACTTTAACATCTTATTTAAATTATGATTTTTAAAAAAATTCCCAATTTTTATTGAAAACAAACTTGTGTCTTGATAACATAATAGATTATGTATAGAAAAGTCCAATAATGCATAGAAAATTAAATGCAGATAATTCAAAAGTATCTTCATTGAACTTAGTTATTCATAGTCAAAGTAATTATGACTATTTATCTATCCAAGAAACCAAATCATAATTGCACAGGAAAAGATGAAATGACTTTCAAGTTTAGGTAAATTTGAATTGGTATGACTGAAAAACAAATTTGTATAGTTTTCCCATACAAATTATTGTGGCATTTATATTACTTATATAAACATTCTTAGATTAATGTAATTATACAGTGTAACATTTAGAATTAAGTTAATTTTAGCTAATCAAATTCTGGAAAATGGAATGTTTTAGGTTGAAAAAATTATTCAAAGACCATTTAAACACAAACAAAATTTATTACAAGTTTAGAAAATTATACAGCAGCAACAGATCGGTGGTTAATGGCTTAAACAAAATTTAACTTTTGGATCTTAGAAACCAATAAGCACTTTAAATGCATATTCACTTCTAAAATAAGTTAATTTTATGAAAGTCAAAATTTAGGCAGTTTCATTAGCCACATCCTCCTCTTCAAATTCGCCTTCATCGTCAGCAGTAGCCTCTTGATATTGT
Organism: Argiope argentata; assembly: GCA_026289955.1. Lineage (NCBI taxonomy): Eukaryota > Metazoa > Arthropoda > Arachnida > Araneae > Araneidae > Argiope > Argiope argentata. Next base: position 6,336,643 of record JAOUZG010051355.1, read on the forward strand.
TGATATTCTGAGACCAAATCGTTCATGTTGGACTCTGCTTCAGTGAATTCCATCTCATCCATACCTTCTCCAGTATACCAATGCAAGAAAGCCTTACGACGGAACATAGCTAGAAAAAGATGTAAATGTGTTAGTAACAATTTGCTTCTAATCTTTTGATTTAAAATTTAAATATTCAGTTTTAGAAAGTTTAAAATTTTCATACTAGCTCACAGAAAACTAAAGATTAATATTCTACTGGTCAACATTTTAAAGCTGAAATATCTAACACTTCAATCTAGTTTTTTAAAATATATTTACAAATATCTAAGATTCTTTTGTCAATAATCATTGATTATAGATATATTTTAAATTGTTTTCTCAAATATAAATTTGATTTGATTGATATAAGTTAATGAATATTTGGATATTGTTCTTTTGGAATATTTAAGTTTTAGATTTGTTATTTTAAAAATTTAAATGCATACTAAAATGAACAATTTAATAAGTTTTAAAACTCAAAAAGAAACAAATGAAATTACAATATTAGAAAATAAGTAAAGCTAATATTTCATTTACAATAAAAAATCTTAAAATCTCAATATAAAAATTAAAAATATACCAGTAAATTGTTCTGAGATTCTCTTGAAGATTTCTTGAATGGCAGTGCTGTTACCAATAAAGGTGGCAGACATCTTAAGACCACGTGGTGGGATATCGCAGACAGCAGTTTTAACATTGTTGGGGATCCATTCAACGAAGTAGCTACTATTCTTGTTTTGGACATTCAACATTTGTTCATCAACTTCTTTCATGCTCATGCGGCCTCTGAAGATGGTGGCAACAGTGAGGTAACGTCCATGTCTAGGATCACAGGCAGCCATCATGTTCTTGGCGTCAAACATTTGCTGTGTAAGCTCAGGAACGGTAAGAGCTCGGTACTGCTGGCTACCTCTGGACGTCAAAGGAGCAAAACCAGGCATAAAGAAGTGAAGACGAGGGAATGGTACCATGTTGACAGCAAGTTTTCGCAAATCAGCATTCAACTGGCCAGGGAACCTGAGGCAAGTAGTAACACCGGACATAGTAACAGATACGAGATGGTTAAGGTCTCCATATGTTGGGGTTGTGAGTTTCAAGGTTCTGAAGCAGATATCGTACAAAGCTTCATTGTCAATACAGAAAGTTTCATCTGTATTTTCAACTAGTTGATGGACAGAAAGGGTGGCATTGTAAGGTTCTACAACTGTGTCAGAAACCTAAGAAAAAAAAATTTACTTCAGTTTAGAATTTTACGAGTGACAACAAATAAGGCAAGGGATCAAACAATAAATCTTAACTATGAAAGAATCTAAATTAAGAAGAAAAAAATCTCGACAAGTTCTTGAAATAAAATCACTTTATTTTATTGAATTGTACAAATTTAGCACTTAATATTAAATTGAGCTTTAAGTTACATTTTCTACTTATGATTAATATAAATCTATGTTTCTAAAGTTTCAGCCTGAATGTAGAATTAAAAGCTTAAAACTTAAACAGCTTTGCAATAGTAAAAAAATGTTAATTCTTAAGAATTTACAATTAAAGAATATATAGAAAGCAAATCTTTTCAAATTAGAAAATTATATAATCAACCAAGTGTTAGAATATTTTTTATTATAAATAGATCATATTTACAAAAATAAAATATTTTATTTATATGCAAGCAGCAGTTAAACTAGCAGGCAGAATAAATTTATGTAAATATATCGTAATAATTTCAATAGAATTTAAGAAACAGGCTCTACAGGATCTAAATTTCATCTTGTAGGCAAAGCAATTTCCTTATTTATTAATAACAATTTTTATTTGTTTTAATAAATGAAATTGTTGACTAGTTTTACATAACATTTCTAAATAGATTTAAAAGAACAATGAAACTGAATATAAAAAAATATTTAACTTGTTGATATAAACTTGTTTATATTTATAAGTACCTTTGGAGATGGCATAACGCTGAATGTGTTCATTATTCTATCGGGATATTCTTCACGAATCTTTGAGATAAGTAAAGTACCCATTCCAGAACCAGTTCCTCCACCAAGAGAGTGGGCCAATTGAAATCCTTGTAAGCAATCGCAACTTTCAGATTCTTTTCTTACAACATCAAGAACTGTATCAACTAATTCAGCTCCTTCGGTATAATGGCCTTTGGCCCAGTTATTACCAGCTCCACTCTGACCTGTAAAAATAAAGATTTAAATTGTAACAATTTTTATTAAAAACAAAGTATTAATGCTTAGAATTTTAAAGTTTGTATATTCTTAAGTCTAGAATAACCTGGAAGTCTGTATACATTGATTTAATTTCTTAGAAATTACATGTACAATACTAATACTTCTGGCTTATATACTTAAATATATTAATTCTAAATAATATTGATTCAAACATTCCACAGTTTTTAATATAAGAATATCTTAGCGAAATAAAAAAAAAGAATTTCCGTTTAAATCTAAACTATTTAAACCAATATAAGAAAACAAAATTTAATGAAGATCCTTCTACAGAAAAAATAATCTTCAGTAAACTCCTACAAAATAAACCAGCTTTCCCTATTCTAATACGATTAGACAACTCCTACTTCAATTTTATTTTTACTTTAAACTTAATTTATTTAGAAATCCTCCAAGTATTAAAATATTGGCATTCATAGTTTTAAATTAAAGAAAAATTAATATTCTACCTAATAACAGTCAACTTCTTAAATAAACTTAAGCTTATTTTGTTACAAAATTATAACTTCCAATAATTTCACATCTATAAAACTTGACTGATAAAATAGCAATTCCAAATTATTAAAAATTAAACATAACTTAGTAGTCTGAGTTAATTTAAAAGAAATTGACTAGGTTTGCTTGATTACTAACAAAATTTTCCCTAAATATTTAATTTTGTTAATCCAATGGTATTTTAAAGTTATTAAAACAAACTTAAAAATTCAAATAAATCTTTAAAAATCTTATCTTAAATTATATAATTAAAAAATTACTAGTTAAATTTTAATTTCATTTCAGCAGATATTTTATAAATACCAGAACACAATGAAAAATTTGAAAAACCTCAGATCTATTTCCCAACAAGAAGCTTAAAAGTAGTTATATAATAAAATGAAACCAGAAATTTTTAATAAGTGAATTATTAAATTAATTAATATTAGCAAAATAAAACAAGTAAATATTAAAATGCCTTCACTATTAAAATCAACATCTTAAGTACTATTTTATTTCAATTCCATTCAAATTTATAAGAACAAAATTATACATAAATGAATTCTTATATTAAATATACTGTTGGCAGCTGTGCAAATATAACAATATACCAATATATTTTTAGCAGTCGACATAATCTTAATGTAGTTGGACATAAAATTATACAAAATAGTAAATTAGTAAAAAATAAATCAATTCCTTACAGTTAAGAATTAATATCTAGTAGTTTAAGAAAAATTGGTGTTCTCTAGATTGATATTGATTATAATATATGATTGATTAATAGTTTATCATTAAAGATCTACTATTACAAAATTTTACTAATTTTTTTTTGTGTTTAAATTTTTAAAAACCAATACAAAATTAAATTTAAAAAATGTATTATCATAGAATGTAAAGGCAGCTACTTTCAATAAGTTTCTTTATTGTTTGAAATAGTTATTATCAGTAGGAAATCTTAATGTACAGTTACAAGTAAAAAGGAAATAATGTTTCAATAAATAAAACCAAGAAAAAACTTTTAAAGATAAAAGAAATATCAAAATTCAAAAGTACAACCATATTTAACAACAAAATGAGCAAAATATTAAAAACTAGCAAGAGGAGAATCTGGTACTAGGTTTTTAAAAAATACAAAAGCCCAATAAAACCTGTTATAATGTATCAAAATAAAATGCAAAATGTTGGATATCTAAGTTTAAAGGATATAACGGCAAATTATCTTATAATTACAACTATACAATGTTACATACGCAATATGTTTTATTTACTTTATTGATCTAATTAATGACCATGAATTGCTAATTTTTTAATTCAAAGTACTCACAAAAAAATAATTTAAATGAGAAGTTTGACTTTTCTAGACAAAAAATAGACTTCAAATTATGCAAATATTTACGATTTTTGTATTGCTGTTAACTACCATAAGTTACAATAATTTAGTTAGAAAAGAATTAAAAACATTAATATTCAAAACTTAACCCTTAAACAATTACAGAATGTTACTTATGAATATAATATTAGCAAGAATTTTTTCAAAATATTTTACAAGGTTTTATTTTCAGAATGTACAGTTTCTATCTAATTTTGAAAACTTATAGGTGCCAAAAATAATTAAGTCAATGGAATATACAGATTGGCTAAAATATATCAATTATATATCATAAAATTGGATGTATACTAAAATAGGGTTTAGAAGTGGTATTACAGTAGGCCACGCCCATCTTATAAACATGTGACCCCAATAGGACAAAGATGAATAGTTGTCACAGAAGGACATTTTGCAACTGTCTGAACATTTTAAATATACACATTTGAAAAATATCAGAACATTATTGTAAACAATAGCCAACTTTAATACACTTAAACATCAGAATTCTACCAAGCATAATTTCATGTTAATGGCTCTTATAATAGAAAAAGATTAACACTTGTCACGTTTTAGAAATGCTACTATACAAGTTAGTTTACATTAAAATCTGTTATTTTGATAAAGATATTCAAGGTAATTTTAAATTAAGATAAAACAATTCTTAGAATTCAAATTAAGTTTCTTAATTAAGTGTCAACTAGTTAAACCTACTGAAACTTAATTTATTAATTTAATAAATTAATATATCGACATGTTTTCAACTAGTCTTAAGAGGTTTCATTATAGCTACACTCGTTCTATATATCCCTTTTCCCCCACTTTAAAAAACAAATGAATCAAGCACATTAGAATTTAAGAAACACTTAAAAATTATTGAAGTTTTAATCATTATATTAAATTATTCAATACTAGTATTTCTTACCCAAGATATATTTGCCGTTTTTGAAAAATTCTTTAAAAGCTTTTAAGCTGAACCAAATCTTATTCTTTAAAACAGTTTAAACAGATTTTATCTCGGCTTTTCAAATTCAAAATTTCAATCGAGTAGTTCTACCAAATGAAACCAAAATGTATTGAAAAATATTATGAAAAATCTAGTTGTTTCAGATTTTGGATAAATATTTCCTTCAATCAAGATTATACAAAGATTCAATATAATTGAATAAATTGTCACAGTAACAGATATTAAATTAAAAATTAGATAATATTTTACTTATTTTAAATGCATGAGAAATTTTCAAATATAAACAAATAAATTACCAAAAATGAAATTGTCAGGTCTGAAGAGCTGACCAAATGGACCAGATCGGACGGAGTCCATGGTACCAGGCTCCAAATCCAATAAGATAGCTCGAGGGACATACTTTCCTCCTGTTAAAAATAAATCCAATATAATAAACAAATATAAATTTATCAAACAAACTTATGTTAAGACTTCTCAAAGAAAAAAACAATCAGTATATACCTGAAGCTTCATTATAATACACATTTATTCTTTCTAGTTGAAGATCAGAATCTCCATGATATGTACCAGTTGGGTCAATGCCATGTTCATCAGAAATAACTTCCCAGAACTATAAAAAGATGAAACATTTTTTTAAAAATTACTACAATTTATATTATATAAACTGTACATTTTACCATACAGCTTTATTTTGAAATAAAAATTTTTATTCAATTCAAAAGGCATTCATTCTTATTATAGATAATAAATATTTCTGTATAGACATTTCTTACTTAATGTCAATAAAAACTTGCATGATTTAACATAATGGTATATGAAAATCTATATTACTGACGAAACAAGATGAAATGCAAGAACAAGGTGCGAGTTTATTGCCGCCAATTTTCCAAAATGGCGCTTCGCTCTGAACAGAAACTTGCATACCTTGGCACCGAAAATTATCCTTCAAAGGGATGCAAGTTCTCGGCTATTCATTCTAAAACTAGAGAAAACGGAACAGAAAAGCAAACGAGAATTAGTTTGGTAATAATGATCGAAGAATGAGGAGGGAAATGCGGCTACAACACGTAATGCGGATAAAAATAAAGAGGGAAATGAGTAGTATACTTCCAATACTATTTTTAATATAGAAAAGTGGTATTCAATGTTAAAAAACCTTGAAATACGGATAAATAATACAACAATTTAGGACTGAATTAAAGCTAAAAACAATAAAGATTAAAATTAAATTTGAATGGTAGCACTGAATCTTATAACTTCAAAATCGCATACATTATTTTTGAAATAAAATTGACAAAAGGTTAATATGAAATAACGAAACCGGTTTTGCTTTATGTTCCAGTTTCCCTTCAATGGTATCAAAATACTTCCTAATTAGTAGTTTATATTTCTCCTCTTTAGAAATTAGCTGAAAACCGAATTTATCCATGCAAAAAATTTATCTTTAAACATGACAGGAAAAATGCAATTTAAATGCAATTTTTAAACATGCTCTGAAGTCTTAAAAATAATCGCTGAATTACAGATGCAGGTAGAAATGACCTGCTATATTTTTCCATTACATTTGAGAAAGCTTTTTTTAAGCAATACATCACATTTTTGAATATGTCAATTTCAAATGCATATTTAGTGCTTAAAAAGAAACTGACAGTTTATACAGAGCGCCATTTTTATTAACCGGTCACAAAAATATTCATAAGCAACAATTGCGAGAATAAACCATAATAAATATAAATTTATACTACTGTATACATAAATGAACAAATATTATATTTAAAAACTTGTTAATTAAGGAAACGTATTTCAATTATTACTTGAATAAGCTTTTTGGCAAGCTCATTCTAACTAAGGTAAAAATCAACAATAATATTAAGTACAATTAAATAATTTCAAAACTTACTTTGGCACCAATCTGGTTACCACACTGGCCAGCTTGAACATGTACAATTTCACGCATTTTTAAGATATTAAGCGAAAACTAAACTCGGTTAGAAAATGATCCTCGATAGTCGAAATCCTTTCTTAGAAAGAGACGCTGAAAACTGGGCGCGCCTTAAATGCAACGGTTTCAGCCAACTCACAGTCTACGAAACTGATGACGTCAAGGAGTCGGCTACCCCTTCCCCTACTCTACGGCACTATACAGCAACCCCGACCAAACCAGAATCCAAGAGCAAAAACCATATTCTCCACGTCAGAGGAGAAAAAAAAAAGCATCAGTTTATCGACCCACGAAAGCTGCGCCTCTTAAAATTCTGTTAAAATATTACAGAATATTTTATTGTTTGAATAAAAAAAGGAAATTTTAATATGAACTTTCAGTAGATATTGTATAAAATATCTGTTTTGTTCATTTAAAATATACATTCATGTTCATGGTTAAAAAATATTTAGTTTTCTTTTTTGGAACTTGTCAATAACAGAGAAAAATTGTCATTCGCAAATTTATTTTGTATTAATTAATAACAAAAGAACCCATATGATAATGCTAATAATTTTAATTTCAATGAATCTTTTTTTTTTTTTTTTTTTTCGATTTTGTTTTCAAATTTCCCTTGGTCCGAAATTTTATTCCTTGAGCTGGCTGGTTTGTTTGCGCATGCGTCTATCGACAAATTTCAACCGCAGTGGGGCAATTCGCGGACCATTCAGGAGCCTCTTCGCCAATCACCGAAACTGATTCGCCCACAGGTTCCAAACCAGACGTAGTGTAGGTGAATGGGAAATGGAAACTAAAACAAAAAGTAGAAATTAGAACGCGTGAGGCTGTTGTCCATTTAAGGAATTCTCCGCGGCTATTTCACCGGTTCACTATTCTTCAATTTTCTGTCATTTACAGGCCCACGCAAATAAAGTGATTCACCTCATAATCTGATGTTTTGAAAACATCTGCTCATTTAATAACAATTTAAATAAAATATTTCAGCTTTTAAACCAAATTTACTTTCACAGCATGAAATTCAAAGAAGAAAATTTAGTTTGATTATTTGTATTTAAAAAGAAAATGCTTTCTATTCATTTATTTTTCTCATAAACTTAAAACTTTGAATTGTTTTTCATCAAATTAAAAAATAAAAAATATTTTTTTATTAATATTTTAATTAATCGCGACCTTTCTTTTAGCTCGCTATTATAAGTGGTTTAAGAAAGTTTAGTGGTGCCTTGTATGCGCTTTTTTTCACTCTCTCCGATTTTGCATTATTAAATTAAATAATGCAAACTTAAAGAATGAATGCAATATTATTTTGTATTCGCTTTATCCTGAGAGATTCGATTACAGAACTTCGCCTTTTACCCTCTGAAGTAGCATTATATATTTCAATTTATTTTTTCTTTCAATGCTCACAGAAATAATTACAAAACATATTAACCAGAACAATAAATGGAACATAAAATGCATCTATACATCTAGAAATTTATTTATCGTTTTAGTGATTCAGTTTGAACGTTTCTCATGCATTTCAATAAAATAAATTTTACAATTAGATTTGTGAAAAAAAGTTCTGATTTTTAATATTTAAAAATTCTTATGAATTCACTTTAAATTAGTATTTTAAAATGGAGTCGAATAATTACCAAAGAAATTTCTAAAAATAAAGTGAAAAACATCATATAACATAACATAACTTATTAATAATTTATGACTAAGATTTTATTTATAATGGAATAAATATTTTTATTGTTATATTTCGTTCAGATGATATGGAAATAGAGATTTTATATTATCTGCTTTCTTTGCTTTTTTCTGCTTAGCGTAAAAATGATGAGTAGCTAAAATTACTTGATTCTCTTTAATATCTACTTCCTATTTGTAGTATAGTTGAATAAAATACATTGCTGATACACAAAATATAATAATATAGCAACCATTAAAAAAAACTAATTCACATTCGAGATTTTAATGAATCTTCATGTTACACAACTCCTTGAATTCTTAAAGACCATTTTTGTAATTCTTTTGATTTGTCTACAATTGAAGGCAATAATTAACAAAATTCTACAAATAATAAATATGGAATTAAATTAACCTTTAAACCTTAAACCCTTAAACTAAAATTACAAAATGCTATCAAATCGTGGACGAAACGTATCAGAAAAAAATTTATATGTTCGTCTACTCGTGTCATATGAATAAGATAACTAAAAAACGCAAGAAGCTAAGTGGATGAAATGCATTATAGATCTGTACCAAATTTTGAAATATATCCATCGAAGAATCTATCATTTGTGGGTCCGAGAATTTGTAACGTTGGAATAATTCAAATTAATGCAACTACTGGGGTAATGATGAAATTTGACATTAAATAATATTTGAAACTAATCGCCTTTAAGAACCCTCTAATTCGACAAGTATATTATTTGTTTTTAATTATATGGCTTATGCATAATTTAATGTCCATGATTCCCTTAATGAAGAATTTTTGAATATGGAATTATGATAGACAGTAAAATTGGGTTATTTTACTACCTTTTCTTATACGTTAGTCTTATACCCGTTCTATTTATTGGGTGAATAAACATTGCTGTCGCCTTTCTGGCACAGAGGTAGCGCGTCTTCCTCGTGCTCTGGGAGTCCCGGTTCAGGCATGGTTGTTCTTCTGTGTGCTATCTGTAAGATGTGTGATTGTGCCCCCTGCAAAAAGGGCTGTGCAAGCGACTGTGATGAGTGTGTAGCTAAGTCGTACTCTTGGCCCTAGTTGACGCTACTTGAAACAAGAGGCGCTCCTTTATGCTTAAATTCTGCTGATATAATCAGCGGGGGCTTGCCCATGGCAAGTACCATAAGTAACAACAACATAAACACTGCTAAAAAGTCACATGACTTTAATTCAAGCGTACCAAAAGTGTCGCTAAAATCATCACATTCCGCCATCTAAATGCACGTTGGCTTTGAAGATACTACAACTTCACTTTCTAACTTTTCTCGTTAACTGCAAAGATAATAAGCAAAATTTTTCTGTTTTAACTTTCATCAATAAAAAATAAAGGACACGATTAAATATTTGATGATTATATGAAAATGGCTTGAATTCCGTTGCAACAAAAAAAAAATGTAGTGCTGGAAATTTTGCAAAAAAGAGAAAAAAATGAAATAATAGTCAACATTTAAGAAAAACTGTCGAGGCAATAAAACTATGATGATTAAAAAAGTAATCGTTTTAGTTTTAAAACGGCGCAAAAAACTGTGTGTATACTAATATTTTCTTATATTATAGCAAAAAATAATATTGTATCCCAAATAATATTAATAATGAAATAATAATAATAATTCAAAAATATTATTGCAAAATGTCTTTTGATTGGTGATTAGTTAAAATTTCAAAAAAAAGAAGAAGAAAAAAGAACTGTTTCTAGATGTACATTTTTAGCTTCCTAAAGCATATTTGTGCTAAATTGAATGACTCGGCTCAAAAAGGTCTCCATAGAGTGCTAGCATCCGCACCCACAGACATACATTTTCTCATATATTATTAATTGAAATGAATGACATCACGCTTATGACATTTTTCCCCTCTACCTCTTCGTGGAATTTTTATTTTTTTATTTTTTATTTTCTCAGTTGAATGCAGTAACGGCAAACATACTTTGTCTGCGCCGTGCCCTTTAAGAGCGCCTGAAAAATCGATATTCCTCCCTTCTCTACGCCACTGGCCGAGCGTCTGGAGTTCGACACTAATAGCCCCAGCAGTGCAATAACATGAGCAGAGAGGATAAAGAGTATTTTTTACCACAAGAAGATATTATTGTCCTCGAGATTATGCAAAACTAAGAAACGCAACTAAAATAGCAAATGAGATATTCCTCTATTATCACCTTTCTGGTCTCTATAAGTCAAATTTATTTTAAAACTAGCCGCCTTTGGCGACCAATCGGTTCGCCAGTATTAATGCTCGCTAAAATTTTCACATAATATTTTATGTAGCTGTGTCTCATAACAGGTTTTTTTACCAAAATATTTTTAAACCAAACAAATTTTGATATCTTATAATTCATTTGTAGTATTATTTTCTTCAGATGTTCTGTTCATTGTACTACTCATCTTTCTCTTTCTATTCGAGCAATGATTGCCCCCGAATTGATATTTTACTTAAATGGGGGAGATGGAGAGAAAGGTCTAAAATTCTACGTTTTTATAGAATAATAGAGATTCAAATTTTCATAAATGCAAACACACTAAACAAATAAAGACACGACTGGTTTTCAAGAGAGGCGAAAGTTTAATAACAACTTGGAAAATGCCGCGCACAGAGGAAATAATGGTGACACACACACACCCTTCTTTTCTTTTTTTTCTTGCAAATCCTTTTTTTTTCTATTATTTTTTTTTCTTTCTAAAAACTCTTTTTTCCCTTTATTCTTTTTTTTTCCTTCCCTGCCCAGACTTTATTCTGGATTCGTAAAAAAAAAGGGATATTTTTGATATATATAAAGCCAAATAAAAAGAAATCTACCATCAGATATTTTTCTAACTTGCTATAATTTAATAAGTAGATAATTATACTTTATTTTTAAAAATCACTTTAATATTACTTTTGGTATAAATTGAAGCCATAACAAAATATTTTCGTCCTTTCCAAGTAAAATATATTACTCATTCAAAATATATCTTTTAGAAGCACTTATTCTGTTACATCTTAACAAAAACACTTACAATTGAGTTAGATTGACTTCCATGAAAACTACTCCAAGGTTGTTATTGGAGCGTATGATTTTTCATGACTGTACGTAGTAACCATGGTTACATATGATTCACGCTTGCCGGTTTCTACCGGCTGGTGTAAAAAAAAATATAGTTTTTTTTTTTTTTTTTTGAAAGGGGTAAATGAAAAAGCGGATGAAAGCTTTTCATTTGACGGCAAATTATTCTTTTAGTGTCCGGTAGATTTAATATACCTGTCTGTATCCATGACGAAAGATCGTCCGTTCATATCGGATACAATATCGGTTAAAACTGATAGAACGGTACCAGAGCCTTTTCCCTCTGAAACTTGGTTCAGAAACCTCAAAATAAAAATTCTGAATTCAGGATAAACCCAATATTCTATCGAATTTCTATAAAAGGTTCTACGAATTCCATTCTAAGGAATTTTGACTGTCCAGCTATCCTAATTCAACAATTAAAAAAACATAAAACCTAGAAGAATGAAATTTGGTGAGCAAGTTCAGTAAATTAAATGTTGATCCTTATCAGATTTAGAACGAAATCTGTCAAGGGGTGACCTCTGTGATCGGTCTTTTCACATGCATGTAAACACAATTACCTAAAAACGAGTAACAAAAAAAAAATAAGTCAATTCCCAGTAAGATCAACAAAGAAAATTTTTATTTCAGTTACTTTTTATTATATAATTACAATTTTTGTTCTCGTGTTCCACTTTACAACGGAAGGAAGGGTGCAGCAGCATCTGAGGGGAGGGACCCTAAAGCAACCGAGGGCCGAAGTCTCAATTCTAACTCACACACGTCACAAACCCTTTTTACATCATTCATGCATTTCATTCATTCATCCATGGAATGTAATTTAAATCTGAAATATAGAACGATAACCACTGACTAATTACTTTCGACACGGAGGATTTTGTGACCACGATAAATTTAATTTCCACCACACACGGAGAGTCTTCGGCTTGCGGGTTCGAACTCGCAGCACAAGGGATGCAAACCCAACATCTTGCCAAACAGGCTATCCCGGCCTAATAGTTGCAGTTACTATAAATAATTTATCAAAAAATTATACTATCGATGAATTTTCAACGCCAATTGAGGCAACGGAAAATGCATGAATTTTCTATGCCAATTGGGGTAAAGATATACAGATTAAATTTTTTTAATTTTCTTTATTCTGAATTATTTTAATTTGAAGGTACTCAAAAATGAATCCGAAAAATTCTATTAATTAACAATGTTTAATTTTAAATTCATTACACATTAAGAAAATAAATATAATTGTTTGAATTAATCGGCTGAAAACATATCAAGCAAAACTTCACTGGTGGGGGGGGGGAACAAACTCATATCTTTATTTAAAGGTGGGGAAATGGAGTTTTTTGGCGAGAAAATTATATTCTCAAATATCGAGAGTGTTGATTCTCCAAGCAATTAACTTTTTGATAACTTGGCTCTTTCTGTCATGTAAGCATGAATTGACCTTTTTTTTTATTATTATTATAATTATTTTCAAATTAATCGGAAATGGTCAAGGGTCTACCAGGCTTTCAAATTGAACTGAACCCAAATTACTTGTCAAAGATATCTATCATGATAAAAAAAAATAATACACGCATGTCTTAAAAATCCTTCAGAACATCACGAAAACAAAATTAAAGAAATGAGAACACAACTGTCGATGAATATGTTCTGATTATTTATACTTTTCGTGTTAAAAAGAAAAGTGTCGAAGTATGAATCATAGAACGTGATTGATAATTACTCTCATAAGAACAAGAAAATTCCGGTTTATCAACGAATAACTGCCTTACAGTATTGAAGAGTCCATGTTTTACCATTATTTTAAAAGATCATGTTCGCGCTATTTTCATGGCAAGTTAATTTTGCTTTTGATTTTACAGAACTCGAAATTATTTAAATCAAATCAATAGGAACTCAAATTACAAAATATTATTCTTAACTCTACAATGTATGGCCTTTTTTTTACAAAAAAAACAGGTATTAATAATAATGCCTGTTTGCGTAATTGTTTTAAACAACTGCATATGATTCAAGAAGGTTATTTTTTAAATTAAAAATTGCTTTATTATAAATTAAACAACATCCTTGGGGCACAATTATCATAATAAAATTTCTGCAATAAAAATAAATGTCCCTTTTTACTAATATATTTTTAATGAAGTAAAAAAATAGTATTATAATTTATATAGTATAACTATTCATACAACGGAAGTCATGTATTTTCTTAAGTTTGTAGTTAAAATTTAATTCTAGTACTGCTATTATAACCAATCGATCTTGGGTGCAAATTTTCAACAGAAAGCATTTTAAAATGAAATTCCAAACATTCATTATAGCCCTTTAGAACAGTAATGAGAAATTTATAAATTGAAATAAAAAACATATTGCCAAATGGATACATAATGCCCTGAAGAATTAAGTTATTTGTGTGTGTGTGTGTGTGTGTGTGTGTGTGTGTGTGTGTGTGTGTGTGTGTGTGTGTGTGTGTTTCCGAATTCATTTACAGATCATTAAGATCGGACAGTTTCCGAACTGTGATTTACTGACCAAACCACAGATCTTTTTTATAGCTTTGTATTAGTATTATTGTATTTAGATCAAGGGTTCCCAAACTGTTTATCTGCACGAATTTTTGTTGGTTGGCGACTAAATTTAATCATATGTAACTTTCCAAACTTTTTAAAACTGCAATTACGCCCATCAGAAAAGTTTATCTGTGAAATAATGTTATTATCTTTTTTTTTTCCTTCTCAGAAGATTTTTTTTTTTCTCTTTTTAGTGCATAAAGGCTGTTTTGCACTAAACTACTCTTAGGCCTCTACTCTTTAAAAATTCAATGCACCTAAGATAAAATTATTCATTTATTCAATAAATAATTGTCTAGAGGTCTCATAACATTGAGGAGACCATGTAAAAAGATTTTTCTATTATATTTTGGGGGCAAATAAAATTGCCTTTGATTTAACTGAATTATATATCCAAACTTATTTAAATTAAAATCAACAGAGGCTTTAATTTCAGAGCATTATTCTTATGATTTTTTTCCTTGTTTTCGAATTCGCTTGCAAATTAGTGATATCTAACATTTTCCAAATTGTGATTTTCTGGCCAAATTAGTAATCAGCCCAAATTGAAGATCGAAATGAATTTCTGCTGGTTAACGACTAGATTTGATTCTATATATATTTCCATCAATTTCAATAATTAATTAGACACATCAAAAATTTTTATTTGTAAAATCACGTTAATAATAATAATTTCCCCCCTAACATGTTTTTTTTTTTTTTTTTTGACGGGAGCATAACACCTTTTTGGGAAAGAACATGTACTCTTTAATTCATGAAAAATACAATCCGCCGAAGAAGTTGGTCACTCTAGATTCGGTTTCTGAAAGGTGGATAGCAACGTTTAAAAGTCTGGAAGATTATGTTAAAAAATATATCTTTTTAGATTATCTTAAAAAATAATGCGATTTTTTTCCTTATTGTTTTAATTTAAATGTTAAACTCTTTTAATGAAATTTTTACGTATGCATTACTGAACCAGTTCTTGTATTACTGTAAACAGTTCTCTTGAATATAACCTCTATTAAATGTCTTATCTTTTCATAATATTTTTTTACACAGTTTAACCCAACATTTTTTTCGTAAGAACTACTTAAATAGAGATGAAAAAATAAAACCGTTAAAAAAATATTTGTTTTTGGAAGCTAGGACCTTTTTTTAGGGCTATACAAGTTTCGGGGAAGGAGGAATCCGAACCTGCACAACTCTAAGAATTTAACCCTAATCTGACCCTTCGCCTTTACCTTTTTCACCTTTTTCCACGTTATTATTCAACATGTTTCCCTTCGATGAGAACCGAGTTTTGAATAGATTTTTCATTCACTTCCTCATGCACAAATATTCATGTACAGCTTTATATTCAGGAGCTGTGCAGTATTTTAATATTTTCGAAATTTACTATCAAATCAGATTTTTGAGAATATGAATGAAATCAGAATTTGAATTGAATTTGAATTTTCAAATTCATTGAAGAAAAACTGGCTTGTTCTAACGCTGTTTTTCCAAAATTTGGTGTTTCGGTGAGAACTAAAATTATGTTTTCAGTTATTCCATGACGTCTAGTGTCAATAACCCCTCTCCCTAAAACTGCGAAGGGGATGCTGGTTCTCTTGTCTTCAAGGTCACGGCTTGGCTACTGCCCAAAAATAGATTCAACGCTAAAATTTTATTGATTCTTTTATTTTTGTTTGCTTGTATGATGCTGAGTAGCATGGCGGCATCAAGAAAAATGATCGTCATATGTTTGAGAATTTAATGATCTTACAGTTCGTTTTAAAATGATTTTTTTTTACCAGAGTGAATCTGCTAATATCTACAATTAAGAGCTATGATGAACATCTGCTATCAAACTATGTTCTAAGAGAACAAATGTAATATATTTGTATTGTATGTTTATGTTATGTGAGTGAATATGTTCTAACAGAACAAAAACAGAAGAAAAAACATAGAAAAAACAACCCTCGTCATTGATTGAAGCATTTTTTTTTTATTGTTTAGCAGATGGTTCTAATAGAACAAAAACGAAATAAAGAAATAAAGTGGAGGGGGACAAACTATCATCATAGATTAAAGCATTTTTCTAATGTTTAGCAGACTGCATTTTAAAAATAAGAAAAGAAAATATTAAAAGGATAGATTAAAGAAAGAAAAAAAAAGATAATATTTATTCTTAGAAATTAATCAAGCGAAATAATCGACGGAATGTTCCATGAAAAAATTATTTAAAAGAGTTCGCAATGATTATGATCAAGGAAACATATTACAGTCTAAAATCTTATAAATAAATAAATAAATCTTTTATTTTTATTCGACTTTCACTGGTGTTCAACATACGGTTGATGTCATTATTTCAACTCTATGGTGTTCCGAAAAAGGGGGGGGGAACTGTAGAACTTAAATTAAAAATTCACGAAGAATTAAATTTAAACTAATGTAGCAAGTTAATCATAATGGGCATTATAACAAGAAAAACAACAGACATTAATAAAGATTAAGCTATAATAAGGTGAATATTATAATTTTCTAATTGCTTCATATTATTCATATTCTCCTATATGCAATAAAATTAAGGAAATATGGAAATCGTCAAAAAAAATCGGTTTCGAGACTTGATGAATTTTTACCTTTAGATTCGAAAAGCACATTTCTAAAATTATCTCCATGAACACAATAACTCAAAAACACTTCTAGCTATTTTGGTACACAGATCTCGTATCTAAAATGTAGATCTGAACAGGGCCTGACTAAGGGAGGGGCATATGGGGTAGCTGCCCCGCTTTTGTGGGGCCCCCCAAATTGAATAAAAATTTTATTTTGTGTTTTTTTCTTTAATGGATGTATATTTCATTTGAATTTGTACTGCGTTTATAAAAAATATATAAACTAAAAATGATTTTTAAAAATAATTTTCAACTTAAACCTTTAATCTGAAAATTATCAACTTAAAAATCAATGAATAACAAAACTAAAATCACTTAATCGGTATTTCTGTTAAAAAAAATATAATCACATTTCAAATAAATCGAAATAATTAAATTGTTTTATTACTTCTTCATTAATTTTTCAAAAATGATACCTAAAAAGCAGAAATAAAAACTGATATGCAACAAAAAGCGAACTTTTTGAATTATAGACATTTTAAAACCAGTGAATTTATGTTTTTTCAATATTGCATTGTTTAAATTTACAAAATAAACACATCGATATTATATTAAGCGTATTTATGCATAAATAATTGCCTACTAATACATAAATTATTAGTTACATGTTAATCAAACATAAGCAAATACTAATTAAGTTCACGTGTTCGAAGATCTGCTTAGTCAACCTCAGCTGAAAAAAACCTGACGTTGCTCTTTCTGAAAATTATCAGGTGGCCTCTTTGCGCGTAGGTCTTGGAATGACCTCGAAAATCATCCTCGTCTTGGGCGTTTTGAGTTAACCCGATGCACTCTGCTGGTGAATCTGACTCACCAAAAATAAAAGTGCAGCATTTTTTTTATCGGTAATTTTCGAATAATAAAGAATTGTGACAAAAATTGCGCAGCAAAGTAATATAAGGTAAATATATTAGCTTAAAAAAGTGTGTGTGTGTGTGTGTGTTAGCTTTCTTGCTTTTTTTTCAATTTTTCTTCTTTTTTTCATTTATAACTCTATAATTATATCACATAACTTTGGGTCAATAATTACTGCTTTAGTGATAAGCGATTAAACTTTTTGGATTGATTTTTAAGAAATGAATGAAGATTTAAACTTTTGAAAGACTTCAGCATGATAAAATTTTCAGTTATTTCGTCTGGTTCAAATACGTGAGAGCACAACATACTTTTACTTGATAAATCCGACTTTTAATATAAATAACATATTAATGAGAAGGGCAAACATGTTTATATTTTTACACATAACAAATGTTTTAATTTAAATTAAAAGCAAAATGTAATCAACAAAAAAAGTCTACATTGAAAAATTTCAGAAGCATTTTAAATTAACTTATGCAGATTTTGAACATACAGAAAATTGAGAATACAACGATGCAATTTTTCTTATATCTCTCATAGAAAGAAAGTGTTAATACTTAGTTGCATATCTTTTAAATTTTATAATGACCTTCAAGCGTCGTGTTATCGATTCGACCAATTTTCGACATTTTAACACATCCCCCCCCCTTCATGTTTCGAGTATGACCCACAGATTTTCAGTGACATTAATGTCGGAAGACTGTGGTGGTGAGCGTAATTGCTGTTTACGATGAAAAAGGCACCATATTTTGACGTGACGAGTATGTTTAGGGTCTCTGTCCTGCAGAAAATGAAATGAGGGCGTAAATCCACGTAAACCATGTGGTTCATAATGCCATCTATAAAATCTAAAAAAAATTTCCTCAGATGAAGCCATACAACCCCAAATTATGATGGAGTCATAACCATGTTTAACTGTAGAACGTAAATTTTTTGGAACCTAACTAGTATTAGGCTTTCTCAATATAGTGCGTCGGTTATCATTCCCAAAAATATTGAATTTTCTTTTATCACTAATTATAACTTTCCTCCGAAAGTTATAAGGCTTGTAGCAGCCACTATTGACTGTAACCGGAACTGCTGCGCCACCTAGACTAACGAGCGCAAACCTCCAAAACACCAGTAAAGCTCAAGCAACGGGCATGGACGCATCTCAAACTTTTCTATGTGTTTGCGTAATTTGTTAAAATTATCTTCTTGTGTTGTGTGTGACTTACCTTTTTTCCTAATAAATAATTGTTACACTAAACATACTTTATTAGAACCCCCGAACACCCCCACCACAACTGGCGCCCAACCGGTTTATTTAATTTTAACGATTCCGTTGCTTGGACTTTGCTCGCAATTTTTTTCAGCACTCCGTATCCAACGGAAGAACAGCTTTGAAAACCTAATCCATAGGTTAATGATTATAGGAAACCTCATCCGTAGGTAATTCATTCTCTTGCATATTCCTGATCCGAAGGATAATTTTGGTAAGTTTGAATTTCTTGTGTCGAACAATCCTTGTTCTTACAAAAAAAAAAACAACCCTTAATTGCAAAGTCGCAAGAAGTATTGATTTATTTGAAATGATAATAAATCTTATAAAAAATGTGTAATTATAAATAACAATTTATCTTGGAGCATTCAGTGCTGATTTTGAAAAATATGTATGAGTATTTTGTTACTAATATGTTACCAGTGTTTAAAAACATAGAATTGTTTTATTGCTGTGTGTCTTAAACATATTTTAAAGAATTGGTATAATTGATAATTTTAGTATAAGCATACACAAATTTTATGAAAGTGTTATATTTTTAAAGATTTCTCATTCTTTCTGAAAAGAAAATAATCAATTTTATAATGTATAATCATTGAATCATTTTAAGTAAGCGTAGTGCAGTTCGATTATAACCTTGAACTCACGCCAGAGCATAATTTCTGGCTGACTCAGCAATACTATTTTCTGAATAAGACATAACTCTCTTCAATTGCTTTCCTTTGCGCTGAACTTGGAACTCACATGATTAATATGCATTTTCGATGCTGCTATTTTGTTATCGTATTGAGTAGAGTATATCCATTTAGATTTTTTTTGTATCTCTCTTATATGCAGAAAGTATTCTTGTCATAAAGTGAATTTATTATAAGATGGAAACAATTTATGATTGTGTTCTTTTCAACATAAATTTCTCAAAATGTATAAAAATTTCAACTAATTTCAATTGTATATAAATGCAATCTAAATATTCTCATCAATTTGATTTAAGAGTATATTTATTCTCTTTATTTCCAACTGATTTTTGTATTAACGGTGTGTTAGAATATATATATTTATATGTTTACAAATTTGGCATCACTTTTACAAGATAAAGTGAAATAGTGGCTTTAAAAAATGAGTTTTCTGGGAAAGGGCAAAAAGTGTGATCTTGAAACTTTAGCTCGTGAAATGAATATCGACATTCCTCCAAATGCTGTGATTTTAACTTTAAAATCCCTAATAACTACATCCGAACAATACAATGAAAATTTTGTGCGCGAATGTTTAAATAACATTATTGAAGAAAGAATATCCAAAGAACGCGAAATTATTTCTATTCGTGAGAAAGCTGAAGAAAAGGAAAGAAATGCTCGTGAACAAGAGAGACTGGCACGTCAAAAAAGTAAAGAGAAAGACAGACAAGAATTTGAACTTCAAAAAATTCGACTTCAGATAGAAGCTCAACAATGTGCTTCATTGCCTGCTGTTGCCAATGTTTCAAATAATCTGCAATTACACAATTTAATTCAAACTTTTAATCCCAAAGAAGACGATATGTCACTTTTTTTAAATTTATTTCAACGGCAAGTAAAATTTTTGAAAATAGAAAAAGACTCTTGGGTAGCACATTTGCTTGGTGTGCTTCCTAATGAAATAGCACAAATAATTACTCGTGAACCTGAGGAAAAAGCTCAAAATTACGAGCATGTGAAAAATTTACTTTTGCAAAGATTTAAATTGAGTCCAGAGAAATTGCGACGTCTTTTCGCAACTCATAGAAAAACTCCGGACAAAACATGGAAAGATTTCCATTTTGAACTGAGAAATTACTTCGAAGGATGGTTGGAAGAACTCCACATCCAAGATTTCGATAAATTAAAGAACTTGATGATCCTAGATCAAATGAAGAAACGGGTACCACCAGAAGTAAAGGAACATTTCTTAGACATATGGTGTGATTGGGTTACCCCTGATGACCTAGTAGAAAAACTAGACGCTTACGACAACTTGCGAACAAGCAAGAAAGAATCCCAAATGCTGAATAGCTGTGTGGATAAGCCATATTATTCAAAACAAACTGACCAAGTCAGGCTTGATAAAGGCAAAAGAACTTTTTACCCCAAAGATCCAAAATTGCAATATCAACAAACTTTTGATAGAAAGCCTCTGTCTGGGTTCCCCAGTCAAAGTAGGCGGGATCCCGGAGTCCTCAGTCAAAGTAGGCGGGACTCCTTTTGCAATGACAGAACACAGAAAACAAGCCCTGACATGCTACAAGAAGCTAGAAAACCATTAACTTGTTACGGCTGTGGATCTCCTGGAGTAATCAAATCTAAATGCCGCATATGCAATCCAAAACTCCAAGAAAGCGATGATTTCCCTGCAAATCTTAATCAAATGACTTTCTATAGTTTTTCAACAGATGTTCACCCGCTGACCATAATTGAAGTTTCAATCTGCAATAAAAAAGCAGCCGTGTGTGCTGACACAGGTGCTACACATTCTGTGGCCGGTGAAAAACTGTACCTACTTCTCAAAGAGCATGGTATGAAATTTGAAGAGAAAACAATTGATATGACATTAGCCGATGGACATATTCGAAACACAGAAATACTCACAACCATTGTGAATATTATTGTAAAAGGGAAAAATATTCCTACAGAACTGATAGTGTTGAAACACGCCAAAGGAAACCGAACTCTTCTCGGTGTTGATTTTTTAAGTGCTGCAGGTATCGTCCTAGATATCCAGAAGAAACATTGGTACTTCTCTGAAACCCCTCAAAAGAAGTATGCTTTCATAGAAACGCCTCCTAATATAAATGCTCTCCTAACAGTACCCACTGTGCCTCAACCTTGTCAACTTCGTAATCATGAAGGTACACATCTTTCTCCTCAACAGCGACAAGATTTTAATTACTTACTGAAAAAGTACGAGACATGCTTCCAGCCAGGGGGAGCGCCAACACCTTTTATCCAACACAGAATCAATACCAGTGACCACCTTCCAATTGCAGTGCCACCTTATAGAATGAGTCCTGCAAAGAAAGAAATCTTAAGACAAGAAATTAATAAGCTCTTGGAAGAAGAAATTATCGTAGAATGTGAATCCCCATATGCTTCGCCTGTGGTATTGGTACCAAAACCTAATGGTACAATGCGCCTGTGCATCGATTACAGAAAGCTGAACTCCATTTCAATTCCTGATTCCTACCCACTTCCACGAATGGATGATTTGCTGCATGACGCAAAACCTACTCCTTTCATGTCAACTATCGATCTTCGAGCAGGATATCATCAAGTTGAAGTTCATCCAGACGATCAAGAAAAAACTGCATTTGTGTGTCCTTTTGGAACATACAAGTTCTTACGAATGCCATTTGGTTTAAGGAATGCCCCTGCAACCTTTCAAAGGTTAATGGACCGTTTCCGAAATGGTCTTGATGATATTCTCACCCTCACATATCTCGATGACATCATCATTTTGTCAGAATCATTTGAGAAACATCTCTCTGATTTACAAGCTGTTTTCGAAAGACTCTTACTTTTTAAATTGCAAGCAAATAGAGATAAATGTCATTTCGCTTCATCTCGTGTCAAATATTTAGGATTTTGGATTACAAAAGAAGGAATTGAAATTGATCAGGAAAAAGTTTCCTCCATTCAGAAAATGCCACCTCCCAAAAATGTTAAAGAAGTACAATCCTTCCTTCAAACATGTTCCTGGTTCCGCAGATACATTCCTAACTTTGCAGAAATATCACGACCTCTTAGTGATCTTACAAAGAAAAAAGCTTCATGGGAATGGGGTTTCACCCAGCAAAATGCTTTTGATAACTTAAAAACTTGTCTCGTAACACCTCCCGTGTTGAAGCAAGCTGATGGAAATAAGCCATACGTTCTTCGGACAGACGCTAGTAATTATGCCCTTGGTGCTTGTTTACTTCAAGGCTCAGGCTCTGAAGAACACCCTATTGAATATGCTAGCAGATTGCTTTCTCAAGCAGAGCGTAACTATTCAACTACAGAACGAGAAGCTCTGGCTGTCGTATGGGCCCTCAAAAAGTTCCGTGGTTACTTAGAAGGTTCAGAAGTAACAGTGGCATCTGACCACCAACCTTTGAAATGGCTTTTGACTCTTAAGTCCCCAACAGGAAGACTTGCTCGATGGGCTTTAGAAATTCAATCGTTTAACTTGAAAGTTCAATATGTATCTGGAAAAGCAAACGTCATTGCGGATATGCTTTCACGGCCAGTTTGCGAAGAAGAAATTTCCTCTCGTGAAATTTGTAATATTGTGATAGCAGACATGCCTGCGAGAACTTCAAAGGAAATGCGTGATTCTCAATTGAAAGATGATAATTTGCGTCCAATAATTGAAAGCTTTGAATCATCACCTAAAGATGAAAATTTTGTAAACTGGACCGGAAGAGGGTATTTGATGAACCAAGGAGTCCTCTATCGCTTTGTTCCTGATGCAGATACAGAAGAGGCACAACTTGTTGTTCCATCTCATGAAATTTCAAACGTGTTAAAACAATACCATGATGCACCTACTGCAGGTCATTATGGTGAAGATGGAACTTATCATAGAATAGCCCAGCGCTATTACTGGATAGGAATGCGGTCTTCCATTGCTGCATATGTAAAGAAATGCCCGGAATGTGCTCGGTACAAGTCTACTAATGTGAAACCTGCTGGACTTTTAAGGACACCTATCCAATATCAAAGATTTGAGACACTTTCAATTGATTTGTTTGGACCATTACCCCAAGGCGCTACTGGTAAACGATGGATCTTTATCATTGAAGATTGCGCAAGCCGCTGGATAGAACTGTTTGCTCTGGAATCAGCCACTGCTAAAGAATGTGCAATCACACTGATAGAAGAAGTATTTCTAAGATATGGTATTCCCAGACGTATTATAAGTGATAATGGCCCACAATTCATTAGCGCCGTCCTCCAACAAATATGTTTTGTTCTTCAAATAGATCAGTGCCTTACTCCAGTTTATCATCCTCAGGCTAATCCTGTAGAAAGGAAAAATCGTGATCTAAAACCTCGATTGGCTATTCTTGTGGGAAACGACCACGATAGTTGGGAAGACAAACTCCCGTATATTCGTTTTGCTATGAATTCGGCTGTTTGTGATACTACAGGACATACACCTGCCTTCCTGCAATTCGGAAGAGAATTAAGAACTGTAGACGATGTAGTTCAAGATTTTAGGACTGTTGTCGAAAACGATAATTTCGTTCCAAAAATCGCACCGTATTTGAAAAGATTTGCAAACATTACAAATGTCATACGAGAACGTATCGAAATAAAACAAGATCAACGAAAAAAATACTACGACAAAAACCGACGTCAAAATTTTTATTCTCCTGGTGATAAAGTTTGGGTTACTTTGCACCCCATAAGTAACACCAAAAACAAAAAAACTTCAAAATTTATTCCAAAACGGGACGGACCATACTTGATCCTCACCCAGAAGTCTCCTACTTCATATGTGATAGCCAGCCTTGATAAGCCGTCCGAACCGATAGCGACCTACCATACATCTGCTCTTTCGCCCTTCAGAGATGTGGATACTTCTCCAGTTGTCCCTCTTAGAAAAAGAGGTAGACCGCCAAAATCTGTCGTGCCACCACGTATTACTACTCAACAACCTCCTTGTGTGCCCGAGTCATCTACATCAAATCACCTTGCCCAGAAACTCAAAAAGCCACAACAGATAACACAGACTGCCAAAAGACCTCCCAATATTTTTAGTCCTGTCTCTTCGTCGGGACGTCATCAGAGACAGAGGGGGAGATTGTAGCAGCCACTATTGACTGTAACCGGAACTGCTGCGCCACCTAGACTAACGAGCGCAAACCTCCAAAACACCAGTAAAGCTCAAGCAACGGGCATGGACGCATCTCAAACTTTTCTATGTGTTTGTGTAATTTGTTAAAATTATCTTCTTGTGTTGTGTGTGACTTACCTTTTTTCCTAATAAATAATTGTTACACTAAACATACTTTATTAGAACCCCCGAACACCCCCACCACAGGCTTTAATTTATTGCAAATTACTTGCAAACTCCAAATACTTTTTCTGTTTCTGCAACTTGACGAACGGTTTCTTTCTGACAGCTATACACACACACACACACACACACACACACATATATATATATATATATATATATATATATATATACAGAGAGAGAGAGAGAAGAAAATTCTATTGTACTGTTGGAATAGTTTATATCAGCTATTAATTTGTTCTTGATTAAAATGCAACTTAAATTAGCTAAGTATTAAATGATATTCAAATTCTGATATTATAAAAATGTTGCAACAATACTGACAACAGAACACATTTAAGAACTCTGGTACATCAGAAAAAGAGAAAAAAATTATCAGTATGAAATATCTCTACAATATGTAATCTGTTAAAGCGTGTAAAATTACACTGAATTACTACAGAGGGCAGAATTATCACTTTGATAATTCATGTCAGATTTATTTATTTATCTTTCCCCCTTTTTTTAGTTTTGATAAATTTAGATACAATTATCTGATTTTAACGACTTTAAGGTTCTGAAAGTGCAAATAATTGTTTTTTAATAACGTCAGTGTGCTTATCAGAATTTTTTAATAGTCTCGTTCTGACAGTGCTTAGCAATTTTATTCTTAATCGTAACCATGACAACAGGCTTATATAACTTATTATTTCCACTCAGCAATAAAAACTGTAAATGGGAATGAAGAGAATAACTTAAAACACAATAATTCAAAATGTATAGTTATACCTTTCAAAGTAAATGGTAAAAATGGTACAAAAATATTTTTATAATTATAGTGCTTTGACATGACAATATTTTTACCCTTGTACTCTATCTGCAAATTACATATTGTAAAAGTTATTAATCACGGGATATGAAGTTCTAATGTCCCAAATGTGACCAGTTGCTACTTCTTGATTAAAAAGAACTTCTATAATGCAGTTTTTAAAAAATAGATTTTTAGTTAATTAAAAATTAAGTGAATTTTAATGCCTTTTTCCCTTTCTCTTTAGCTTCAGAGCATTACATATACATACACGCACACACACACGCGCGCACACACACACACACACACAAAACACCTTTAAAATTCAAAAAGTAAACTTGTTAACGTTTAAGAGTTAAGATTCTAGTTTCTAGCAAGAGGTGAGCGGCCACCTGGTGGTAAGGTCTCGCCTCGTGAGCCGTAGGTTTCAGGTTCGAGACCCGATTCCATCGAAAACCCACTATGTAAAAGGATCTGTTACACGTTAAATTCGTGGGGATAAAATGTCCTCCCATTGATGTGGTAGGGAAAGGGGGTGCCAGATCATGTAACGTCCTCGTCATCTGACAGCGGCTGAAAATTATGTCCATCCCAAAATATCCCTAGATTTGCTTTACAACGGGACGTTAATACAACAAACCAAACCAATCAAGATTCTAGCTAAGTACGACAAAAGCATACTAATTATCCAACCACTTACTATAAGTCCTTCATCTTAGGTGGCAACAAGTAGGGCCCGACTTAGCTTAGTTGGGGCCCGGATCAAACACTTTTTTGTGGTCCCTCTGATTCACAATTTTAGTAATGAACAACATTAATTAAAGAAGAAGACGTAAAATAAAATTTCTAATGTGGGGGCCCGGCAAACTGCCCGTATGACCCTGTTTTAGTCAAGTCCTGGAAATAAGAAATAATAACAAACAGTTTGTAGGGTTGCGATAACAATTGTCAGAATTATCAAATTTGCCAGGATATTGTTTTAAAACATTCATCTTTGGTGAGTGGACATTATTCTTTTGATTGGCCCATATTTCAGTGGTGTACCATTCTTATACCCTTGCAATTTTAACAGATTTTTAAATTTTAATTTTAAACACATTTTCGACAATGGTTTTATTGTTTATTTGTTGTACATATATATGTTCTCATATTTTTGTAATTAAATTCGAAACCAAAATTGCTGTTGCATTAAACTTCATCCACGTTCCTTTTTAGCAATATGAGCATTACAGGGGGAAAAAATGTCTCCAACGCATATTATTTTCGAAATAGAATTCTTTCTTTCCATTTTTATAGTTGAATCGGGGGAAATGCTAGAGTGAGGGAAAAAAGGGCTAGGGTTATTTTTAGTTCACTCTACCCACAAAATGAAACTTCCTACCTTTTCAAAAGAACGAAAATCACATTTTTATGTCAATATTTGAATTCAGTTTTCATTCAATATTTCAATTTCCATATATCCATTTTCATGTCAACAATTATTTTACGATAAAAGGGATTTTTAAATAAGAAAATTCCTTAAAAGCATATGTTTTCAGCTTTATTTATAGGTATTTCTTGTTACTTTTTTTATCATGTCAGGACATGATGTGGTTTTTGGCATGAGGTTTGTGGCATCAACAAAAATCCGTAGACGAAAAATAAAAATTTTATTACCTGCAAGAGCATCTAAAAAAAATCAGCCTTTTATAACGTGTTGCTCTTGCATTTACAAAAGCTCTCATAAAAAAATAAGTTAATGACAACAGCTAATAAAACCTAGAAAAATGTCATTTTGAGCACGTGATTATATGAAATGAAATAAATAGGAAATGTGATATTTTTTGAAACAATCAATGCCAGGCAAAGTTTTTTGGACCGTTTGCACTACTAAAGTGACTCATTCAATGAAATCATTAAAATGGATACAAATATAGTTTAACTTGCACG
The DNA here is from genome assembly GCA_026289955.1 of Argiope argentata. Classification (NCBI taxonomy): domain Eukaryota; kingdom Metazoa; phylum Arthropoda; class Arachnida; order Araneae; family Araneidae; genus Argiope; species Argiope argentata. Next base: position 6,364,466 of record JAOUZG010051355.1, read on the forward strand.
AGCACGTGGTGCTTGGCCATTCAAGAAATTATGCTCCGACATAATAGATTGAAATATGCATAGCAGATTTCATTTTAATCTTTTTATTTATTATCATGTCAGAACACGATGCTATTTTAGGAATAAGGTAGACAAAAGCCGTAGGCGAAGAATTGAAATTTAATAATCTGCTCGAGCGCTTCAAATAACCAGCTTTAATAACGCGTTGCCATCCCATTTACAAAAGCTCTGATTAAAACAAAATAAGTTAATGACAACAGCAAATAAAACCGAGAAATTTGTCATTTTGAACACGTGATTATATGAAACGAAATAAATAGGAAATATTATATATTTTTAAACAATAAATGCTAGACAAAGTTTTTTATGATCGTTTGCAGTACTAAAGTGACTCATTCAATGGAACAATTGAAAAGAATAAAAATATAATTTAACTTGCACGAGCACGTGGTGCTTGACCGTTCAAGAAATGATGTTCAGACATGATACATTAATTGAAATATCCATAATTAATCCATTGATTAATTGAAATATCCATAATTAATCCATTGATTAATTGAAATATCCATAGCCGATTTCAATTTAATCTTTTTTTTTCTGATATTTCCACATGCAAATATTTTTCATCTAAGGCTTTTCTGTAACATAACATAAAATTATTTATCAAATTTATAACTTTCGTATGCCTCATTTTAGCTAAAATTGGATATCACTATTTAAAAACATTTTCTGAATTAGTTGAAATAAATTGAAACCCTTTATTTATTTGATTAAAAGTTTTAAAGAACTTAATAGGCATTGTAGCCCATCTTTATGTTATCAAAAACGAGGGGTTTGAACATAACCAATTGATAGTGCGATTTGTTAACTATTTGTATAAAATCTTCAATATATTTAAAAATCTAATAATAAATTTAATTATTGGTGTTTGTTAAATTGATTTTAAAGGAGAAATTTATCAATGTCTGCAAATCTTAAGTCATTTCGTTGAGTTTTGTTCACGAAAAACATAAAAATGGATGCATCCCTTTATTTTCCAATTCGTTTCAGCCCAAGATGCCGAAAAATGTTGACCCGGCAGCATTCTGAAACCTACCCAGTTTCCCCCACGGCAGAAAACCGGGCAATGTGATTGGCTTGCGCCGAGGAGACGAGTGACGTCATTTCTGCTCGCTTTTGGCTTGGGGAAAAGTAGCAAAATAAGACTCGCCTTCGTTTTCTGAGTCATAAGCAATCAATGACAGCTCGATTGCTGAAAAATCAATGATGTTACAAAAATAATTTGAGACCTACATCCATTGTCAGAAGTTAATTTTTCTATATTTTAACGGTATTAAAAGAGCAAAATGTAATACTTCTTAAAATGCTGTAAAGAAAAAGGGGGGGGGGACTTTTTTAAGCAAACATTTACAAGCATTGTTAGAAGTTAATTTATCTGCAATTAAACAAAATAAAAAGAATAATTAATGTCTTTTCTTTAATGTCTGTTCTTTCTCTATACTGGAGGACAGATAGCTAGTCAAAAGATACTTGAAAAAATATTTAATTCCATCATATACATATAGGAATGGTCTCCCCAAAGTCTTCTCGGATACTCTTAAATAATTAATCATGGCAGAGAACGCCTTCTTTGCCATTAGCGTATTATAGATTACAATATATTCACTTTTGAATGAATTTAGAATTTTTATTAAATTTATCATAACATCTTTGGCGAATTTTTGGCGATTGATCTCTGGTAGGCCGTTAATAGTATCTGAAAACAGAATTTGTGCTTTAGACACGATTTTCGCAACCAATTTTTTAAAAAATGATTAGATGTGGAACTGCATTTATAATCACAAAATTTCATACAATATATTCGTTTTGGGTGAATTTAGCATTTTAATTGAATTTATCATATGACCCTTGGCGATTTTTCGGCGATTAATCACTGGCAGGCCATTAATAGTATCCAAAAATAGAGTTTGGGCTTTAGACCCTTAATCCTCAACCAATTGAAATAAATATTTGACGCAAAACTGCATTTGTAGTCATAAATTCTCACATCACATTTCATATATTTAATTAATTGGGCTTTGAAATTATCGCATTCATATGCTTCTCAAGTGCAAACAGATAGACAATCAACCCATTATTAGATTTGGTTCAAATTTGCTAGTTGTCTATACTATAGAAGTTAAATCTCCACGCCGAATTTTATGCATCCAACTCTCTTTGTTTAACTAACACGTTAAATTACATTTAAAAAAAAACAGACTTCCTCTGAACAGATTTTTCTCAAAATTTGATAGAAATTTGAAAATTTATTGTAGATAGAATATACCTAATTTCAATCGTCTAGTTCAAAGCATTTTTGATGATTTTTGTCACAGACAGAGGGACTATTTCCAAAAATGTGTTTTCCGGGTACTGACTTATTAGACCATCTATCTTTATCGACAAATTTAAAGGCGTCTTCAATTAGATGCTAAATCGCTATTATTTAAAAAATTGTTCAAACCTTAACTGTCGTCCGCCATTTTATTGGTTTCTTTGGCGTTGACTGTATATCGCCAAATTTGAATCCGTCGCCAATGTGTTACTAAACCATTGGCGACCATTGGCATCGACGATCTAATACGTAAGTACCTTTCGAACTCAGGGCCGTCTGAAATGTAAAGATTCATTAATATCTAGAGTTCGAATATTTGACGATTATTATACTTTCTCTATTCAATGTATATGAAAAGGTAAAAGACAGGCATCTTTATATAAAAAATTAATTCGCAACAGCAAAATTAAAGAACATTTAAAGCAATGTATAGTTAGTGCTGAATCTTTTCGAAAGATTTCTTGGTATCTTTCCTTTAGCCGGGCGGCAGCAAAAAATGGGCAAAGAAATTTAGGGGAATTCTACATTATTTGACGGTTTTTCGCTTTCAAATCACTGTAAGAAATTTGGCGGAATTCTACAATATTTGGCGATTTTTCGCTGCTAACGGGAAAGTACCAATTTCAATTATTAATAAAGGTTTTGCTGGTAATAATAGTAATAGTGTATGCACGTTATTACTAGCTCTGCTGTGAGTACTTGCTAGCATTCTAAGCAGTAATCAGCTGGATCAAGAGCTACCAAGTTTGATTTAAACATATCTTGTAAGATAAGGAATGTAAATCTTGGATCTGTCTTCGATGAAATTTCAATTAGATTTTTAATTAATTAAGAAAAATAAGCTAGCAAGTTTCTGTAAAGGTCTGCGCATATTTCAATTATATTTTTAAATGATAAAAAATTAAGACGTATATTGGTTTTCTTGAGATAACTTTAGAAAATATAACACATAAGAAATTTTACGCCATCCTAGATACCTATTTAATCATGCTAAATGAATTGCTAAAAATTGTTATTTTAATCCATATAAAAAATTTAAAAAAAAGAAATATATTTTGTAGTTCTTTTCATTGCTTTAATACAATTAAAAATTATTTTCAGTAATGCTACAACTATTTAATATAAGACTTTTTTTCAGTCTTTTTTTAATTAATGCGTTTTGACTTGACAGTTTTTTTAATCATATCACAGCATGATGATGCTTTTAGGATGCGGTTTTTGGCGTCAACAAAAATAAACGACCGAAAAATGGACATTTTATTATTTTTACAAGCATCTCGAAAAATCAACTTTTTATAACGCGTTGCCATTGCATTTACAAATGCTCTGATTTTTTAAAAAAATGTTAATGACTACAGCCAATAAAACGAAGAAAATTGTCATTTTGAGCTTTTGTCATTTATAAAATGAAATAAATAGGAAATGTGATATCTTTTAAACAATAAGTGCGAGGCAAAGTTTTTTGGGTCGTTTGCAATACTAAAGTGACTGATTCAACGAAACAATTAAAATAAATAAAAATATAAGTGAACTTGCACGAGCACGTGGTAATTGGACGTTCAAGAAATTATGTTCAAACATGATACATTGAAATATGCATAGCAGATTTCATTTTAATCTTTTTTACTTATATAATCGTTTTTTAAACATAATCTAGTTAAAAGTTCTGAAATTCTATTATAATTACAACAAGACTTTGCTTTAAAAGAAAGAAATTGCGAAAAATTTTAAAAGTTTTTTTCATTTTTAAATATTGTTTCTCTTTCCAGTTATTCCGTTGAATATATAAGAATATATTAGCTCGTTAATAAAAAGTTTATGATCTCTTATTAAAGTGCCTTTTTTTTAATGCGTAATTAGTATACAAAAATCCATTGGATATATATGTAAACATGAAACGTATTCAGTAGTATGCTCAAAATTTAAAGGTTGAATAATTCTGCTTTCTGTTGCTGTCTTTTCGGTGAAGATTTTTCAGCAATGAAACAAACAGCACAATGATTAAGTTTAATAATTTCTCGTTTCAAATTCAGTTAATAGGTAAAAGGATAGAAAATCAAAAAGTGTATAGTAATGAAAAAAAATATATATATTAAAATGTCTATCTATATGCTAGTTTCAAAAATACATCGCTGAAAGAACTGTTAAAATCAAGTTACGGAAAAAAGACAACCGAAATATTTCGTTTATAAATAATTTCAGAAAACCAGTTAATCAAAAATACATCTAATTAATTAATCTTATTGAAAATTAAACGAATTAAACAAAAACAGGTCGCAAGCAGAAAGAGAAGAGTATTTTGTAGAGAGAAAGAATGATTATGATAATTCCGATGTTTAAAAGATCAGATGCTCTACAATCGTGTTATGGACCTAGAAAAGTCGTTTTGATTTTCATACGTCATCCTGACATGCGCAGTTAACGATTATGAGTATGTAACGGTTGTGTTTGTTGAAGCGAGAACCGCTATTTCGGCTTACTTGATATTTCTTTGGAGGACAATAGGGTTTTCGCAACTGAATCGTGATTAAGAAATATTTTTTTATCTTTGAGTACACAACGTAACAGAAATCTCAGAGAGGATAAAAAGTCAACAAACGTAACGGAAAATAAAAATGCTCTATTTTAAAAATAAATTAAAGAGATTTCTGCATAGCCAATAAGTTAATCGACAACAGAAATGAATTTGACTTGTAATCGCTTTGTAACAGATAAAAATCGATTATTTAAAAAATTAAACTCGAGTTTATTTGTGTGCAAACTAATGAACGTTTCATTTTTAACTAGTTTTAACTTTCTAATCTTGTAATTTATTGTTTCTAGATAAACTTATGCTTAATAAAGATTTTATTTCATAAATATTCAATTTTTACCAAGGCTATGAAAAATTTCAAAATGGAACATCATCATCGATAATACACAAGTGCTTAAAATTTAAAAGTTTTAGCCTGTTGGGGAAATATGTAAAAAATCGATAACAGAATTCTACCTTTATCAAGATGAAGTAAGTTGCTAAAATAAAAGTATTTGAAAACGAGAACGTTTTTATTTACTTTACTTCGTTTCCATGGTAACCTACGCTCTTCTTGGTAAAGTCTTCGTTCGCTAAATATTTGCATGCACAAACGACTAGCAGTTCACACAATTTCAATTTCTTCCAAATGTTCCCTCTCGAATACAATTATAGCTCTTTCTGCATTCTATTTTTATTTAATTCTTTGGTATTAATTGTAAATGAAAATCGTTTGATTTTTTTTAATGTTATGATTATCGTTTGATTTTATAAATGTTATGTTTATCGTTTGATTTTATAAATGTTATGATTATCGTTTGATTTTATAAATGTTAATGATTTTCCATAAATGAAATGCATATAATTAGTTATTTTATTATTATTATTGATGCTCGTCATAAAAAAATTTGAAGTAGTTTTTATTGGTGGCAGAGGGGAGGACAATGCTTCGAAAAAAAAATCAATTTTCATTGGAAAAATATGTTTTGAAATCTATTCTTACTATCGACAACTAAAGTTTTACTCGTCTTTTGGTCCTGGTTTAAGGCAGGGTCAATTTCTAATTTTCTTCAAGTAAATATTTAAAAGAGACATACATATTTTATACTTGAAAATCCCTGTTATTATTTCGTGCAAAATGGTGGCAATAAAATTTAAATATATCGATCTGCGAATGCTTCAGAAGATTGCTTTATTTAGCGTTTTTACAGCTACGAATTCAACTTTTCATTAATTAAATAAAATCATAAAATTATAAACGCTGTTCGCTATGTCAAACACTTCCTTCAATTAGAAGATATAAAAGAAATTAAAAAATAAGCATTTATCGAAAAGTTTAACAATTGTGAGAAAAGATAGGCTTAACCATCACTATGGATACCCATTGTGACTTGCCTACAGAAATATATGAATTCCAAAACTATTGACTTCCCCAAAAGGTTTTTGTGTTACTTGAAAACTCACAAAATTACCCTTTTAATGGCACCAATTTCATATCTGCATGTTTCTTTTACTTTTAATGAATTCTGAAAGTTAAATTTATAATGTTACAAAGCTTTTTTTGCTGGCACAGAGGTAGCGCGTCTTCCTCGTGTTCTGGAAGTCCCGGGTTCGAGTCCCGGTTCGGGCATGGTTGTTCTTCTGTGTGCTATCTGTGAGATGTGTGAATGTGCCCCCCTGTAAAAAGGGGTTGTGCAAGCGAATGTGGTGAGTGTGTAGCAAAGTCGTACTCTTGGCCCTAGTTGGCGCTACTCAAATACAAGAGACGCTTCATTCGGCTTAATCTGCTGCTGAGTCAGCGGCGGGCTTGTCCATGACAAGTGCCATTTGACACAACAACACAACAAGAAGCTTTTAATGATATAAAAATCAAATTCATCCATCAAAATATTCAATCATGAGCTTTTGTTAGTGTTAAAATTAAAATAAACAAAAGATTACAATAAAATCTTTAATGCATATTTCAATGCATCATGTCGGAACATTCATTTCTTGAACGGCCAAGCACCACGTGCTCGTGCAAGTTAAATTATATTTTTATTCATTTTAATGGTTTCATTGAATGAGTCACTTTAGTATTGCAAACGATCCAAGAACTTTGTCTCGCATTGATTGTTAAAAAAAAATATCACATTTCCTATTTATTTCATTTCATATAATGACGTGCTCAAAATGATATTTTTCTAGATTTTATTTGCTGTAGACATTAACTTATTTTTTTAAATCAGAGCTTTTGTAAATGCAATGGCAACGCGTTATTAAAAGCTGATTTCTTGAAATGCTCGTACAAATAATAAAATTTCAATTTTTTCCTACAGTTTTTTTTTATTTTATTTTTCGCCTACGGATTTTTGTTGACGCCACAAACCGTATTTCAAAATAACATCATGTTCTGACATGATAAAAATTGGTTTTTTATCATTAATTCCGAAATAGAGTTTTCTCTTATTTCCACGTATATTTCAAAGTATATACGCGCCTAATATATACTTACATTATTTTGTTGCGGAGTGATTCAGTTCAAGTCATATTTTTAAGTCGTATTCAATAAAACCGACAAGGAACACGATGGTTTGGGGTAAGATCTTGACTTGTGAGTCGTTGGTTTTTGGATTTGAGGCCCAACTTTTCAAAAGAACCATCGTGCATGGGGGTATTTTGCACGTTATTCCGTCACGTCCTTCAGCTGGTGTAGTGTGGTGGAGAGAAGAGGGTGGCAGTTCAGGTCTTCATCATCTGACCGTGGTTCAAGATTACGTGGTCCGTCCTAAAATAACCCTACTGTTGCTTTGCAATAGGACATTAACTACACTTAACTCGATAATACTAACATTTTTAAAAATTGCATTCAATAATTATCATTTAATAGCTTAAATACAGTGTTTTCCAACGTGGGGCCCACGCCCCACAGGGGGGGCGTCTCGCAAGGGGGCAATTTGAAAATGGACTTGAGAAGATTTAAAAGAAAGATTTTCAGATTTGAAATAAATTTATTTCCCAACATGGATGATGCAGCCAATGTTAGTGGATTTGACGGATGTATCAAATATGCAGTATCAAGCAAAACTCGCCGAATTGCTAAATGATGACTCGGTTAAAACTTTATTTAGTACAAAAGGTGCGATGGCATGGCTTTGTGAGGAAATAGAAATCAAATATCCAAACTCAACCAAACGCGCAAGAAAACTATTACTACCGCTTCCATCTTCATTTTTAGCTGTATGTGGATTTAATGCTGTAAAGGATTTACTGATTAAAAAAAAAAGAAATCAGTTGGATATAACACAGCGTGATGATTTGCGACTAAAACTAACCAAATTGGAACCTAACATAAAATATCTGTGTAGCAAGCATCAAGCACAAGGATCTCACTAAATTAAAAACACAAATTAATATTAAAAAAATCAGTATTAAAATTATTTGGAATTTGAATTTCAGTTTTTCATCATATGTTTTGAAATTTTACTTACATTCTGTTAACAATTTCAAAGTGATTTATTCCTAAAATCCATCATTTATGTTTCTCTTATGTTATAATCACTTTTTAATGTTAAATATTATGTATGTTGCATAAGGGGGGCGTGAAAATTTTAGAAAGGTTAAAGTGGGACATGACACAAAAAAGGTTTGGAAACAGTGGCCTAAAAAGTCAAATAATTTTGAAGAGCAAGTTGGTCGCTAATGTAGCGGCTACGAATAATTAATCAACGGCTGCTCTCTCCTTAAATTCGTATACTTAGACATTCTATGAACTTCTTTTCAGTTCTGCCTCAATCCATTGCATCTCCTGTATGTATTACGGGGCAGGTGGCGTATAAGGATAAAAACGTGAATTCAATAAATTCTCGAAGATCAAAACTATCCACCCACGTGAATCTCCCTCCCCGACTTAGAGTGATGCAATTGAACATGCTTTCGACC
>JAOUZG010051355.1:6383272-6394027 GCA_026289955.1 Argiope argentata
AATGTGTGAGTTGTTGTCGCTGATGTTAGCTTTGGTATTTAATGCACCTAACGACTTTTTCTGTCAGTAGAGGACGTCATAACAGCTGTAGAAAGATGCTTACTCAAGGTCGTGGGTTGCTATTGGACAGATAGGACCGAATTCGCTACTTTAGGGTTTGTAGTCGAGTAACATAGCCCCTAGACTCATGCCCGGTGTATGTTTTCTGGATTATGAGACTTCCACCACACGAGGAAGAGATGATTGCCTATTGTTTTGTAGTTTCAAAAACATGTAAACGTGATTATTCAAAAACACAATGGTTTAAATATATCAATTTTTGTGTGGCATTTTGGAACTACAAGTGCAATTTCGTGTCAAATTTCTATTACAATTGGTGGAGAAAAACGAAAAGATACAATTAACGGCGTGTCTAAAACACTAATTTGATTTTCAGATACTATTAACGGTATACCAGTGATTGATCTCAAAAAAATTCGCAAAGGTTGGCACGCTACATTTAATAAAAATGCCAAATTCTCGCCAAAAGTTACAATTTTTTAACTATAGTACGCCAATGCCATCTAAGGCGTTCTTTGGCATGGAAAGTTTATTAGAGAGTATGCGAGACAGTTTCAGGGAAACAACTCCCTCTGATTTAGTAACAAATCAAAAGATTTTTTTTTTGTTTCACCATCGTTGACGAATAGATAATCCCTTCTTCTGCGATGCTGAGTAGACACACGATTCTTTCTTTTTTCCGCTATAAGGGAGGATGTGATAATATGTAGGTGATACCGCCTACATAAACTTTTCTTGAAATTCGCCTCTTACGATTGCAGTAGTGAGTAGGTGGGATTACACGCTGACGTAAGAAATGATATTGTTCAGAAATACACGCAAAACATCCTAAAAAGTGTTCGAGAAGAAAGACCAAAGATGAACACTCATGCTGTTTTTTTTTTTAAAACAAATAATTTTTGGAGTTTCGTATTTGACTATATACTGAATGGGAAAACAGTAGTGACGATTATTTCAATTTCAGTTTTAAAAAATGAATTACTTTTCCCTATTAATTACTAATAACATTTACATTTATAATTTTTGGCATTTCGAAATATAAGTACATTTAATTAGCATAACTTTAAGCCATATCAATGATGAGATACCTATGCTATCATATATTAACATGATAACAGTTATACATAAGCAAAATATCCACGAATTGTAACATACCTGATGAAAAAAAAATGAAGTTTCTTTATGCGGCATACCGATTGTTGGTATTATAGCAACCCAATTTTCGCATGTAGTTAATTCTAAGAAAGAGGTTGTTGTTGTTGTTACTTATGGCACTTGCCATGAATCCGTTTAATTGAAACATATAGACAACAAACAAATATAAACATAAACATTATACCAGATATAGTTTTAAAAATATGTTTTTCGGACCCAGAGAGGCTTGACGTAAATATTAATCAAAGTCCTGAGTTTGAATTTTTATCACGTGAGAACATGCTGTTTTGGATTGAGGTTTTGGTGTCCCCGAAATGTGAAGGCAACAAATATCCGTTTCCTCTTTGGTAGATAGATAGTCACCTGACCCATGCCATTTGAGGTTTGTTTTGCCAGTATTGTTTGAGATATATAATTAAACTTATTATCAATTGCTATTTGTGTGTCGTTTCTGTGAAATGACGTCATCTTCCAGTTTGTTTACGATTTCTTATTTTTAAATAATTAATTTCGGATGATAATCCGAATTCGGCTTAGAACATTATCGTTTGGTTTTTTTTTCTTTCATTCTTAACTATTCTAATTTTGTAAAACACGACTCATATTTATTCTTCAAATTCATTACTAGTTGTTCTTACTAATTGTATTTCTCAAAATACTGTAAATATTAGAATATAATTTATTATCAATCTGCATTCAGTTCATTGCATTTTACCACATACACAATAGCTTCCATTAATAGAGAACTTTTCGTCGAAATTACTGTTTGTTTTTTTGAATCTTAAAATCGGTCGAACTCCAAAGCTTTGTTTACCAGCTAGAAAAATTGGAAATGAAAGTTTAAAAAATTATCATTAGAGAGAGAGAGAGAAATCTCGTTATTTTTTTCAAACCAATTTAAACTGGTTAATGACTTAAATTTATTAGGAGAAATAATCACTTAAAAGTAATAATGCTCTCACATGATAACTTGAAATTCGCTTGATTTCATTTTTGTTATTTATTATATTATTATTATTACTGTTTTTTGCAAAGATTATTCTAACGCAAAATTATTTTTATGCTTGAAAGGAGCGAAAAATTTTCATCAACGAAACCATTTCGCAGACGATTTAAATTCCTTTCAGTTTCTTCCTGTTTTCGCGACAGGACATTACGAAAATGGTTTTGGAAGCCGCTAACATGTAGAAATTAATTTCACCTCGTTGGAAATTTCCGCATAATTCAAACAAGGCCAAATTACTTATAACCGGAGAAACTAGTCGATATTTTTGAAAATAAGCTTAGTGCATCTGAGTAGATTTTTTTTGTTATATTTTTCTATATGTAGTCCGTTCTTATGTTACTGTAAATATTTATCTATTAAAAAAATATTTTTTACCATTACATTACAGCAATTATTATATTATTTAATGTTCAAAAAGAATTTTTTTGTTTTAACATCTAATTAATATATGCTTATATTAAATTTTATTAAAAATATTAAATTAATTAATATGCGCTAAAAATAAAAAAAATTAAGGCTTTTTAAACTTATAAGCTGAAGTATTTAAATGCGATCAAGTTTTAGATTTTAATCGTGTATAACTTATTTATTTTTAAAATTCGCTTTTAATTTTATAGTAATAATAACATGCGCAGAATAAAATGCATTTAATACTTTTGTAACCCATTCGAGAATAATTCATAACTCAGCAAATCAAAAATATTTTAAAATATATTTAAAATTTATCAAACATGTAAAACAATATTCAAAAAAATATGAAATTGAAACATTTATTTTTTTCATTTTAAAATGCCGAAAAAATAGTTTTCGTACTATGACGAACTCCAAAGTTTTAATTAAAAGGTTCTAAAATTCTAATCCTAAATTCTAGAATTAGAATTAATTAGGAATATAATTAAACTTATAAAATGATCAGAACAGGGTCAGAGAAGTATTAATTAAGATCTTAATCCAAACTTCTGTCCTATAGAATATGTACCAATTGAAGGTCGTGGTACGAACCTGTGACGCTAGAGCCAGTAGTCGAGTAACATAGCCATATTACAAAAGATGACTTCGGTATCGTAGATGTTATCTGGCTTTTGAAGCTAGCGCCACAGTATTCCCCCACCAGTGAGTGGGTGGAGGGACGAACGATTTTTTATTACGCCAAGCGTTATGGCGAGTTTCTGCTTGCTTGCGTCAAGTGAGTCTGACGACTTTACTTTGCATGCTTGCTTGTGTGAAGTGGGTTTAGCGGCTTTGTTTTGCATGCTTGCTAGAGTGAAGTGGAGTTGGAGGCTTTGTTCGCATGCTTGCTTACGTCAAGTGAATCTGACGATTTTGTTGCAGGTAGATGGCGCCACGACTGTTGTGGGAGGTTGCGTTGTCAAGGTCACCAATGTACCGATTGAAAGTCGCGGTACGAACCTGCGACGCTAAGGCCAGTAACCGAGTAACATGACCATAATACAAAAGTCGACTCCGGTATCGTAGATTTTATCTGGCTTATGAAACTAGCTCCGCAAATGTTTTGAATAACTTTTTCTTCATGTTTTTTACATGACACAGGTTATAGTTTTCAAATATGATGCCAGTCCATAAATGTATTCTTCTTAAAGCATAAGCCCCTTTTTTTATTATTGCATTCTTTCTGTGTCATGTTTAAGAACACAATATAAGATTTTTTTTATTGTATTTAAAGTTTAAACCAAACTTTTAAATCAAGGTAATCAAAAATTATTCAGGAAATTTGAATAGTGGGATAAAAGAGAAGAATTGAAAAAATTTACTAAGAATAATAGAATGCTTGTGATATATATTTTATAGTAAAATATCTGTTATTCTTTGTAATTTTTTTTTATTTTAAAACTTTTTTCTACTACTTCAAAATATTTTTCAAAACCTTGTGCTATTTGGACTTTAATACATAAAAATATTATGTATTAATAACATAAAATAAATAAAAAATAATATAATAAATAAATTAATAATATAAATAACATAAAACAATTTTTAAAATAAAAAAATAATTAATAATAATAATAATATAACAAATAAATAAATAATATTAATAATACAAAATAATGAATAATAATAAAATAATTAATAATATAAATAACATTAAATAATATATTAATTACATAAAAAATTAATAATATAAAATAACTTTAATATAAAAATATTTTATTTACATAAAGTTTCAAATGTCCAGTGTAATGAAATGTGTATATTTTAAATATTTTCACAACTAATGTAATCAAAGTAAAAAGTTTTTAAGAAATCGATATTATTTGTGTAAAAGAAATGTTTTTATTTCTATGTAGCAATACTCTAATATTGGGAAAATATGGATGGTAAAATTAAGTTCAAACTGAAATTTATTATATCAGTAGTACGCTTATAGGATGTTCGTTCCTTAAAATATTAGATCATGATAACTAGCCTACAACCTAAATTCACTTAGAACCTATAAGATCAAGGTTGGGTTTGAATACTTTTTTTGGTAGGACTTTGTGATTAAATTAACAGTTTATGAATAGACTCAATTAATTAATTATTAAAATTAAAATTGTAACTTATAAAAATAAATGTTCCTTTATATTTTACTTGAGTTGTAATTAGAATTTATTATTTTTTTAATTTTATTCAACAGCATTTCAATATTTTATTGAATTAACACCATTATGTATCACAAAATTATACTACCATCATGCTAAATTTCATCTAGGACTACGTTCTCTAGTTCGTGTCCTTTTTTTAGATCATACTAAGAATTTGTATCATTTTTGTGACATATATATTTTAAAAATTTTTAATGGTTTTTTTTAAAAGTATTTTCCATCTTATGAAATTTATCGTAGCTTAATTTTCTTATTGAAAAATTTTCTGAACTCTTTCTTTTAAAGTTTTGTTTCGATATTTAAATTCTTGATAAAAGCAACATTTAATGCGCTTTTAACCTTGAACTAGTGAATTAAGTTAAACGAATTAACTTAATCATTTAATTTGATTAGTTTAAATTAATCGTTTAACTTAATTCGTTTAAATTAATTGTTTAACTTAATTCGTTTAAATTAATCGTTTAACTTAATTCGCTTAAATTAATCGTTTAACTTAATTTGCTTAAATTAATCATTTAACTTAATTCGTTTAACTTAATCGTTTAACATGATATGTTTAACTTAAGTGTTTAGCTTAAAAATATGCTTGGAACCTTTTTATAATTTTATTGTTTTCTATTATTTAGTATTAAATATATTTCACAAGTCATTTTTACTTTTTCGCCATCATAATATAAAGTCTAGTAATCATCAAAAAACCCGAACTCGTGATTTTGACGAATCTCCAAGTTTTAGAGCACCCCCTCCCCCGAATTCGAAAAACATGAATTTGGAAATTGTCCGTCTGTCTGTCTATGACCAGGATAACTCAAAAATGCTTTAATATAGACAAATTTGTAGATTTTTATCAAATTTTAAACAAATTCCTCATTATCTGTCCGGTTGTTTGAATATAATATAGTACAATAACCGCAAAACGAAGGAAGATAGATGTATACAATTCTAGACAGAACCAACTTCTATAGTCTAGATAGATATCGAATTTTGAACCAAGTCCAAAAAGGGATTGGCCCTCTGTCGGTCTTTAACTTAATAAGAATGTAAATGTGATGAACGTAAATACTTAATATTTCAAATTCGGTATGGGATTTTGTGACTATAATTGTAGTTCTGTACCAAATTTTTGTTCCAATCGGTTGAGAAAAACTCTTCTAAAACACAAATTCAATTTTAGGACACTATTAAACGCATGCCAACGATTAATCGCCAAATAACTCGCAAAGGATTACACGATATATTCATTAAAGGATTACACGATATATTCATCGCAAAGGATTACACGATATATTCGCGCAAAGGATTACACGATATATTCATTCGATATATTCATTCACGATATATTCATCAAAGGATTACACGATATATTCATTCACGATATATTCATTACGATATATTCATTATTAAACACGATATATTCATTCACGATATTTTCATCACGATATATTCACGATAAATTCATTAATATATTATTCACGATATATTCATTATTCATTTACGCCAAAAGTTAATGTTTCGTAATTAATGTATGCCAATACCACGCAAAGCAATCTCTAAGGTTAGCATTTTTTAAAGAGAGTATGCGAGAGAGTTTTGGAGAGACAATTACTCTGGTTTCTAATATTACTAAATTTTTGGGGTCCTTATTTTAAAAAAAGGAAAGTATTAGATAACACATTTTGTAGGAAATTAAAATTCAATTATTAATTATTTATAAAATTAATTATAATAATATATTTTTTGTAAAGGAAATATACACAAAATTTCTTCTAATACATCAAATGTGAAGGAAAGCCATACAAGACTCTCCGACCCGCCCTAAGGCATACAGATTTAAACCACGAGAGCTGAATGGCCAGACAGCCACAACAGCAACACTGGCGGGTACTGTGGTTGAGTCCTAATGGCCATCACCGGCCACAGTACAACCCTTCCCGTAAAAAGTATGTCTCGTCATTGATGGAGGAGCCCACCCCCACCCATTAGAGTGTCCTGTAGTTGTTGTTGTTCCTTATGGCACTTGCCATGGAACAAGCTTGTTGAGGCAGTCAGCGATTTAAGCCTAATCAGCGTCTCTTGTTTTGTAGTAGCGCCAACTAGGACCAAGAATACGACTTTTGCTACTCACTCATCACATTCACATGCACAGCCCCTTTTTACAAAGTGCCACATTCACACATCTTACAGATAGAATACAGAAGAACAACCATGTATAAAACCGGAACTATAACCGAGACGACCAAGGTACAATCCTTCCCGTAGGATGTACGTCCCGTCATCGATGAGAGGAGTCTACCAACATGGTTTTACCGTCTCTAGAACCATGGTTTTGACCATGATGCCTCAAACGAAGATTAAAAATCATATCAATGTAAAATAATAATAATTAGATGATGCGCAATAGTATTTAAATTATAAATAATATTTATAAGAGAATAAAATTTGATAGCCTTTAAAAATACAAAAATTTGAACATGTGATGTATTACCGTAAGAAAAATAAGTCATATCTACACTTTCCAACAAGCCCGAAGATCCACAGATTTAAACTACTAGGGCTGAATGACGGACCGCAGCAACAGTAGTTGAATCTAATGAACATCACCGGCCACGGTACAACCATTCCTGTTGGAAGTATGTCACGTTATCGATGGGAGGAGCCTACTCCCACTTATTAATGTACCCTCCAGGGTGGTGAGATCCAACCACCATGTCGGAGGTTGGATCTCACCACCTCATTTCAAGGCGCTCTTCCCCCTGGGGAACATATGTGAAGGAAAAATCGATTACAAAAAAAACATCTTTAAAAATATGAAAGGAAATAAATACATACGCATAAAAGTATTTGTAGATGTAGCGGATGACGCTAGGCCCGAACTCCCAATCTTACGGTTAATAGCCGAGTATCACACCGATCAAGCAAAAGGGACCCTTCAGCTTGAAGGATATTAATTGGCTTATATAGCAATCACCACAGAGTATCCCCCCAGTGAGTTTGGAGAACGATACTGATGTGAAGTTTTGGTGGTGATGTTAACAACTTGTCGTATTTAATGCCCGTCTAGAGCTTTGAGTCGCAGATAGAGGGCGCCACAACAGTTGAACGAAACTACGTGCGAAGGTTGCGTTTATCCAAGGTCGGACGTCGGGTTGCCATTTGTAGGTGTAGCGGATGACGCTAGGCCCGAAGTCCCTATCTTATGGTTAGTAGCCGAGTATCATACCGATCAAGCAAAAGGGACCCTTCAACTCGAAGGATATTAATTGGCTTATATAGAAATCACCACATATTAATCGAATCACAAACACTTACAAAAAACATTTTATTAAAAAAATGTTTAATACAAAAAATACACTTGCACTCACATAAAAGAAAAGTGACATATCAATATGTTCGCTGATAATGGAGCGCTGAACTTTCGAAAATGTTTTCTCTCAGGAACTTCATCACGTTTTATAAATAAATACACGCTCACAATGACACATAAAAGAAATTAAAACACGAGAAGAAGAACCACGAAATTCACAGCTTCAGTTAAAAAGTGTAGACTTCAACAATATTTCCCTAGCAGAAACTGAGGCATTTGTTTACATAAAAAAGATAACGCCTCTGCATTTCCCTTGAAAATTCCATTACCTGCAGATAAAGACAGTTACAATAGCACAAATATTTCTTCAGTATGAGAGGAAAAAAAATTGTTTTCTTTTCGAGAAATAACTGTAACTGTCACTTAAGTTCCATAGGTGCATGTCTGCATTTTGGATGTGCGACAACAATAAAAAAGTAACATGAACACACGTAAGAATCATAATTTCTACATTCCATAAAAACTGCTACATAGAAAGGCACGAAGATGTTAGGATTAACAAGTGAAGATGTTGAGCAATTATTTGGACAATACAACCACCTGTGCGAATGCTGCGTTTTCATATTCCTAAAATTAAATTTAGGAAATTCACCGGATTATATTACCAGGGGGAATATAACGAAGTTTAGCGCACTGACATGAAAATTAATTCGGCAATGAACTTTATTTTTCTTCCAACACGAAATTTTACCATTTATAAAAATGTGTTAATTAACCCCTTAACCGGTTTGTCCGCACGCCGTAAGTGCATCGATTTATCGAATTTTGATAGTTGTATACAAAAAATTAATCATTCATAACAATTATAATTCAATAGTAAAATGACTTCGAATACGTAGATAAGTCAAGGATTTCCATTTGAATCAAAATAAAAATATATATTCCCAAAATAGAAGGTGTAATCTTATTAGAGAGTAAGGAAAATAAACCAGTTAAGGGGTTAAAAGATCTCTAGTGAATTTATTTCTGTCCTTGGTGAAATTAGGTTTTGATGATTTTTTTATTAAATTTAATGGAGGCAAATTTGATTATCATGTACTATGGACAGATTATTATGTACTTGGATCATGTTGACCCAGTTCCTTTAAGGGGCCAATTGCATTGAATAATACGAATGATTAAAAAAAATACAGAAAAAAATTATTTTAAAGTAAAAAGATCTAATGCCCCATTTAAAAATAATTTTCTTCCGTTTTGTCTCAAAACTGATTTTTCAAAATGAAAATGTTGTTTTTCCTCTATAGTAATAAGAAACCTTAGAAAACAACTATAAATGTGCCAAATTTTGTGAACTTGATGGTAGACAATATAATCTAATTATTTTTGCAAGTTTAAAAATCAAAATACGTAAATAAAATCCGTTTTTAAATATGATCATAGAAAGACCCCAAAAATCCCACTGAAGTAATTTTTCTTTCTTTCTTTTTTTAAAAAACAAAATTTCGTCTATCCACAAAGCTCTTAAAAAAAAAGAACAAATGATTGTAATCATGAATAAAATGAAAAGTAGAAAAACAATTTTGATGCAGAATTGCTTTGAAAATCGATTAATAGAAAATCGATCGATAGAACAACTGGATCTAACAGTGGATAAATACGTATGCTCCCTGCTAAATAGAAACGATAAAAATAGTAGATGAAACACAATCCTGAATCATTATCATCACAGATTTAACGCATAAAACTTGTCTTTGAAATGGTGTTCGTTAATCAGAATAGTCAGAGAAAAGCCAAAGGGTTGGCTTTAGAAGAAATCACTTTTTCAAGCTTTGCACATGGAATAGTGGCCATTTGCTGGAGATCAGTATGAATCCCGCCTTTATGGATATGCAGATTGATAATCACTATACAAAGGATTTCTAGTTCCTTCTCCCATTTCGGTTGCGAATGGAGTTTCCAAGGTCTTAGCGTTCTTTTTACCTCTCGCTGTAGTTCCGCTGGTGGAAGTGTTGTCAAGGTCTTTGAACATGGTGAAGACGGTGGACAGCGAATCGGCATAGGACAAGGGCTTGTGCGGGAATCCTCCATATTTGTGGATGGCGAATAACTGAGGGCCAAAAATTCCTAGCAAGATGGTGAGTGCTGTAGCCATCAGTGCTGATGGGGCGGCGATATTCCTGCTGTTGGAGTCTGGTAAAAGCCAGCAAGCGACATCCCACGACAAGAAGATCACGAGACAAGACAGTGTGGTGGCAATGAGGCTTCTGCTTTCGGGTTGGTTGTAGGGAATCCTGCAAAAAATATAATAAAAAATGTTATACAATATTACAATTCACAAAATTTTAAAATGCCGATAACAAACCAAGGGAAAACGCTAAAAATTAATTAAAAGTTCTAAATGATTCGCTACATAATGGCTATCGCTAATGATTCGCAAATTCTAATTAAGAGCTAAAATTCTAAATGATTCAGAAAACTTCTAAAATGTCGATTAATAAACTAAGGAAAAACACCAAAATTTAATTAAAAAATAATAAAAATAATTAATAGTTAATAATATAATAAAAAATGTTATAATATATTAAAATGTGTAAGATTCAGAAACTTCTAAAGTACCAATTAACAAA
>JAOUZG010051355.1:6397442-6408834 GCA_026289955.1 Argiope argentata
TAACGCGCGCCAGTCACTACTCATGCAGAGTTATGTTCTAGGGTGTTGGAATAATAAAGATTAAAGTAAAATCATAAAACGTATAATATTTTGTATTCGTTTAAATCTTTCGTAGAAAAATTGTATTACAAAAATAATTTTAAAAATCATTAATATTACATGTGCCATAGTTTGAAAAATCAACATTAATTGACTCTTTTTTTTTAAAAAAAAATCGTAACATATCGTGTTGGTTATCTGAAGATCCGTAATAAATTTTTACCAAATTTAACAACAGAGTATAAACGAATGTAAAAAGCTAAATTTCATAATTTTTATATAATTGATTTTATTTTTACTTTCAAAAATACTATAAAATTACCGTTAATCACATTTTTTCGAAGATTTTTTTTTTGGGGGGGGGGTTAAAAATTGGATAGTGATAACACATTGTACTGCATATACCTTGCTAAAATATTTCTATTTATCGTAATAATAAAAAATCAATCAAAATCTTAAATCCTGCTTCTTTTTATATCCATTTAAATCTTCTATAGAACCAATAAAAGTAATTTGCACCACCAAAAATAACTTAAAAAAGAATGAAAATTGTAATTTGCTATCTCAAATTTCATGTTATTATATAAGAACGTTATTATTTTTTAAGGATTGCTTGTCTTACTAAATTTAATTTACTAACTTATTTAAACAGATTTGAAACAATCAGATGACTATCAGAATACGTATGCGTCCATATATCGAGAATCGGGCACATGGCGAACATTCGTACTAAGTTCAACTTTTTGTTGGTGGTCAAATGTGACAACGATTTTTATCATTTTTTTAATAACCTTAAAAGATAAAAATTGATGCCTCAAAAGTGAAAAATCACCAATGTTGTGCTCGTTCTTCATTTAGGGGCTTCAAAAACATCAAACCAATACAACATAATGTTCTCACATAATAAAATCCTTTTCACAAAAACAAAACAAAAAATGGAACAATGTTGCCACTGACTTAACTTTTAAATTGCAAATTAAATTTCTATTTTTAAATTATTATTATTTCGATAAATCGCAAATTGTGATAACCTTTTGCATTATTTTCTAATAAAAAAAGTGAACCCTAAAAGCAAAATATTGATGCCTTAAAAGTGATAAATCAACAATTTGTTGTCTACGCTTTTTGAGGCTTCAAAAACATCAAACCAAAACAACATCCTTTTCTCACATGATAAAAATCATTAATATTTTATGTACTATAGCAGGGGTTCTCAAAAGAGGGGTCGTGGAATGTGTCCAGGGGGGTGGCGAGATGTGGAAGAAAAGTTTAAAGAAAATTAATTTATTCCTGTAGTTTTCATTTAAAAAAGAGTACATGTAAAGCTTTTAATACGCATACAGGTTGGATTTTGTGTTTTATTAGTTAATGATTACATGAACTTGTTTGGAATTAACCAATTTTTTAATGTCTGGAATGAGCTTTGTAACACACAATACAATGTCATTTTCCACTGTCAAACGATTTCTTGATTTTGTTTTTAAATTTATCATTATGGAGAATCCTTTTTCACAGTTGTAATACGTAGAAAATCGCATCAAAGTTTTTAATGCTATTGTGGACAGTTCTCGGTATTCCTTTTTAATACGTACCCCAAAATTGTTGACATAAACTTTGTCAGAAGTTACTTTAGCCGACTGATCATTTGAAATCTCTATCAGTTGATCATGATGACGGACAATTATCTCAGCTTTTGTTACGGCTTCCTCACTGAGCGGATTGACTATCTACACAACCCTACTCATAGCCTTAACTGGAATGTAATCTGTAAACTGTTCAATCAAAGTTTCGAGATGAGATGATACTAGTAAGGAGAAAGATGAAGTGTCAAGGGATGTGGCTCCAATACTCTACACATACTCTACAAACTCTTGAGTACGTGTAAAATTTTCAAAATCTCTGTCTAAACTTTAGACAGAGTTAAAACTTTGGGGGGTCGCCAAAATACTTAGTCTAAAAAAGGGATCGCAATGTCTAAAAGTTTGAGAACTCCTGTACTATAGTATGAGAGACTCAGCCTTATTTGATACGTATTTTTTTTCAATCCCAACCAATCGCATAAATTATCTGAAAATAAATAAGAAAAAAAAATGCTAACCTGCGTGTTGATACAGCCAGTGCCGTTGCCATCAGAAGAAGGAAAGAAATGTAAATCTGAGATTGCAAAATTTCTGTCTTTCCCGTCATGCACTCGAAAACTTCTGTAGCAAGAGCAGGTGGATGAACCAACCACCACTGAGTTTCCAAAGCCACTTGCACTCCGACGATGAACAGAAGGGTCAGCATCTGATTGCAACGGTTCACGCTTCCACCCAGACCCAGACTGTTTTGCGCTCTCAAATACATGCCTGGAAAAAAAAAAGTCGATTGTTAGAATGCTTTATTGCATGCATCTTCTTGCGCGATGAATTGAAAACGAAACGACTCAGGAAATCCTGCTTGAAAATTCCATTATTCATGTTATTGAAGAAATCATACATTTTGAAAGCAAAAATTGTAGTCACAAATTTTTCTGTCGAATTTTGAGACGGAGAGAATGTTACTAGAATTTGCTAAGAAAACAATCGACATCGATGTAAATTTGGATACTTACTATCTTATGTTGAAATGATTGGCGGTCTTGGATATTTTGGCGATGCGATGGCGGACTTGGATATTTTGTGGTCCAAGATACGGCAGATTATGATGTACTCTTTTAATAAAAAGATCAATTAAGTTTCACATTTCTGCATATTTTTAACATATTAATGATTCATTTCCAGTTTATCTTTTTGTTAATACTTTTTCTACTTTAGTGAAAATATATTTGTATTTATATATTATGATTCCAAATTGTCCGACACTTTTGTATACAAAATTACTAAAGCAGAGACTCGCTATATATACATACTATTTTAATACTAAGTGAATGTAATGAAACAGATAAAAAACTAACCAAGGTGTTAATATTTTTCAAATATTTTATCATTCATAGAATTATAAGATTTACAAATTTATTTAACAGCTAAGAAAATTAAGTTTTTTTTAAAAAAAATTTATTTGCTCATGTACTTAGGGAACTACCTAATCTGTGTACATGGATACACGTCATTGCTGTAACAAATAATTTTATTCTAATTTTCATAGAAAACAAGAAAAATATATTCACATTGGCATAATTAATGGTGATATTCTTGTTAATGGCCCAACTAGTGAAGAAAATAATTTCTGTCATATGAAACCTCTTTTAAGCTCAAGTATTGTAATTATGCTGTATATAGCAACTGCCATCAGGTAGACTTTTATTGCTTATTTTTATGACAGACAGGCGGATCATAAAGGAAATTATTTTCCCTTTCATTACTGGATTCTTACTTTTCATTGAAAAAAAGAGAGTAGAATGTATGATTGCAAAGATAATCTTATCTTATTTCTTAATTTTCTTTTTTAAAATTCTAAATTAATAAAGGAGCGTGTTTTTTTTTTTTCTTTTTCTATTACTAGAATTGAAGCCTGGTGGCGTATTGGTAACGTTTCGTGGCCCAACGCGCAAGTTCGAGTTTCGATCCTCGGGCTGGGAAAGGTCGAATTGGCCATTCATTCTTTCATCGGGTCGATAAACTGAGAACCAAGCATTCTTGGGAACTAAACACTGGAGGTTCCACATTAGGCTGATCACCTAATGGCAAAATATGCCTTGCGACCCAGAACCCTGCTGAAGAAGGCAGTATAAGTACTGTAGGCTGTAAAGAAATCTTAAAACTTCTCTCCCTTTCTAAGAGACGCATGTTTGACCGTTATTACATCTGGCCAGCTGTGAGCCGATTCTTTCCTTTGTAATTGCCCCAAACGGGGAATTCTCCCCCTTAATGGGATCATCTCGACTTGAAAAGAGTCCAGATAATGAACCACACGTACGTTTTACAGTCGTCTAAAGAAAGAAATCATATCAAAACCTCCACATGGAAATCATTCTTCATTGTGGAGAGTCTGTTACGAGGGTGGATGATTAGAAAATATTCCCACGGTCAATTGCTGACCACTGGGAATATTTCTGAAGAATTATTGGATGATAGGCATCTCCAGCGTACCAATGCGAAATTGAGAGGCGGAGTTTGACCGAGGATGAAATGGAAGGTTTTGAAAGGGAGAGGAGCTTAGCTGATTAGCTAGACAGTTGGAGAGATATCTCGAGGTCTACAGGAGAATTTTCTTTTAAGAGAAGCTTCGAACTTCTGCTATAAGATCTACCGGAGATATATCCGTAGATAATTGAGCTACCTGCAGTAGCCGGATACGCTAACAGCCTGTTAGTTTTCCTTGTATTAGTCATGAAACTGTTAAACCAGATGTAAATATTTCCCAGCATATTAACCTAGATGAGGACGAGTTGTTTTTTTTTATTGTATATAAGTTGTAAATAAAACATTTGTATTTAAACGCTACCCGTTTATTTGATCGACCAGGATCAGGTCATTACAAGGTCTTGGCCCACCTGGGCTCCTAAGGCTAGTTCACTTTACGAGCCAAGCCTTGATATATTAGGATACTATTTCTAATTGTAGCCTTATGAATATTTTTTTATATTTAAAAGAAATCTGCTTAGTGTCTTTTTTTCCAGATAATCGATTGCAACAAACGAGTTTTAGTTTAATGCAACATTTTTAAATCTATAATTGTAACAACTCGTAATATACAATTTTATATTAATAAAATAACGTTATAATCATCAATTCGCTCACTATAATGATGGTTCTGTTCAAATCTAAGATTTTAAAACTTCGCGATTTATATTTACTTAATATTTTTTGATATTTTGTTAGATAAATAAATTATATATTTTTTAATTAATTAAAAAAATTAAAATATTCCAAAGATGATTTTTGCTAAATTATTACACCTGATCGCTTTATTTTCACAATGGACTCATGTAATGTATTTCTTAAATGAATTTTCATAAAACTGAAAAAAAAATCTTTTGAAAAATTGGTGAAAATATATAAACCGATTTAGATGTAAAAGCAAAACTTAACAAAAATGCTGAAACATATTGTGAATTTTATTTTACACTAGTTTTTATCTGCGACTTCGCACACGCGGAAAAGCACACAACTAACCTGAAAGCAATTTATTCACAGTGTGTACCTAAAATAAAGCAAAACAGCAAATTAAGTCCGTAATTCTTTAAAATCCAGTTCAAGTCTATTTCTTAAACGATCGAGATTGAGATAACTACAACAGAATTATATACATAATTTTTAAACTTTTAATTAAAATGAAAACACAGTTATCAACATTTACAACACACTGCACATACGTTAATTTTCACCACCAATAGGGGCAATGAATTTTCTACGCCAGTTGGGGTAACGCAACAGTTTAGAAATTTTTAATTTCCTTTATTCTGTTTTATTTTAACTCTACATCAAAATGAAGCCAAAAAATCGATTCATTAACAATGTTTAATTTTAAATGTATCTAACACTTAGAAAATAAACAGATCGTTTGAAATAATCGGTCGAATACGTGTTAAGCCTAACCTCATTAGCGTGGAAAAAACAAACAAACTGAAGTCTTACTCATTTGGCGGTTTAGAAATGAAGATTTTTTTGGCGGAAAGTAAGAAAATTGTCGTTTTTATTATTTTCAAAGCAATTTTTCCTTTTTTTTTCAACGCTGTATAAGAACATTCCTCGTGCCTTAAAAAAAATATTTAAAAAAATCAGCTGAATTGGTCGAGCCGTTTTCGAGTTTTGCACTTAGCAACACATTTGAAGATTCATTTTTATTTATATAGATTATATGTTTTAATAATGAAAAAATATATGCTCTTCTTAAAATTTATTATAATAATTTCATGCAAACTCAGCAATGTTAAAGCATCAGTGCTGAATGCATTATTTATAATATGGAATCATTAACCATCATTACTTCATAATTTTTCGTAAATTTGAAAGAAAATACCTTACGCATACTCTGTCACGAGATTAGGAACGAAGTCTAGACGTCAAATGCAGTAAAATAGCACAAAAATTAACAAAATTGCCGCAGCGTATGGCAGGTTCCCCTTTGGCGAATACGACCTCAACTGGGAAACCCGAGGAAATGATAACTGCCAGCTGGAAAAGTGCCACTGACCAATTGGACAGTCTCCAATTTAATAATACGAAACTAGAAAATGACGAAATATCGGTCTCACAAAATTAAATACATGCATTCCTTCCGACATAACATGATTCTCAATTACAAATTATTATTCAGCATTTAGGTACTAGTTAAAGCACTAATTATGAAAGTTGAATTTGTTATTTTGTATATTTTAGTATTAAAAAAATAATGCTTATTGGATACTAGAATTTCACTCCTATGCTCTTTTCTTGATAAAAGAGGTCACGAAAACTCTGATATATCCTCTTTTTAGATTTTATAGTAATCATGAGTGAAAAATAAAGTACATTCTGATTTGAAATATTCAATTAAAGCAGTAGCTTATTTTTGAAAATATATGAGAAGAGAGCACTGTTATAGCTTAAAATTGGGCTGTTTTTTTATTTATAAAAAATTAATATAACATTTTCTTAAGATTAAGATCTCAAAGATGAGTTTAGTTACAGTCTGGCTTTAAAGAGCGAACAGGGTGTGCATTGGAACTTTACAGGTCAATAGTTTGATTAAATGTTACCAAACCTGGCACATAGATGTTTTGGAAGGTAAGGATGTGTATCTCAGTGATTTTTTTATAATGTTAACTAATTAAAAATTAGCCGAATTTAAACTTAATTCCGAGATATGTCTGTAAATATTGTAGGAATAAGCTTATTATTCAATTAAAGCAGTAGTTTTTTTGACGATTAAGCAGTTAATTTGACGATTTTTAAAACATTTTTTTTATTCCATTTCAAAAAATGTTTTAAAAATGGCTTTTTAATAGCGTTAATTTAGTAGGCGCAAGAATTTTTCTGGAATTTTAGAAATTTTTTAAAAAAAATTTCTTTCTCCTAATTTCCTAAAAATATATTGCGTTATTGTCTTGAAATTTAAACCGTTTTCATTGTTTCATCAAATATTTAATCTCGCGATTTTCTTCCAATGTTGAAAGCTAAAAAGTAAGCTTTTTGTTTCACATTAATATCTATGTAGTTTGCCAAGGCGAAAAAAAAAGTACAGTTTCAATATCAGGAACCTTAGAAAATACATAAACTTCATATTTATGCTTTTAATAGCGCCATGTTGTTATAGGGACAGTCTCCAATAAAAAAATTTATGTACATACAGAATAAAATTTAAGTATGACAATAATAACATAGAACTAAAATCAGACGGATTGGAAAAATCACGGAGATGAAGATATATCTAGATAATTTTATAAAATCAAATACGACCAATATTTCCGACTAAAACGCTTGTCTCCTGAAGCGACTAGCACTAGCATAAGTAGCAGACAGTATGTTGTAAAATGCATTAGGAAAGAAAAAAAAAGAAACTGATAATATGTACTAAGCATATTTTTTTATATCAGTTATAAACTTGGGATAAAATTTGGGTACTTTTCCGTTAGCCGGACGCAAGCGAAAAATCGTCAACGAAATTTAGCGGAATTCTACATTAGTTGGCGATTTTTCGTTTGTGTTTCGGCTATTGGAAAAGTACCCACACTCGTTTATTGCTTGGCATATTCTGAAAACTGAGGGTTTTTTTATTCGAATTCAGTCAATTAAATAAATCATACTTAATATCATTAATTTGAAAACCACAATAAAAGAATGCATCATTAATAAAAATATATATAAACCAGAAAACTATTTCAGGATCGACTAAAATCCTAAATGAAAACAATTCGGAAAAATTCTTTTAAAAAATAAATGTAAATGTAAAAAATTACAAGATAATTAATTTTTTTAAATTATTAAGCTAACCAAAAGGGGATGTCAGAAGAAAATAAAAATATTAAAATTCAATATCGCCAACAATCGAGTAGGAGTTTGTTTATATTAATCTTCCAACTAAATTGTCAACCGCAGGTGAAATCCAGCCTGCCATGTTTTCGAATGCAACCGCAGATGGTAAATGTATCGCAGCTGTTTAATGAAGCTTTCGTCTCTTTGCGGTTTAAACAGCCCGTAGCACAATGAATGAAAAAAAGATTATCTCTTTCGCCAGTATTTTTGTACTTAAAAGACTGCATTATCAGTGACGGATTTCCGACTAGACGGCAGAATGGGAAGCAGACAGATTAATTGACAAATATTATTAGTCTGTTTGTCAAATAAATAAACGCGGGAGAACAGATTCCATGCATTATATAATGCTGGGATAGTATCATTTCTTTTTCAAATGTAATTGCCCAGACTATAATTGAGAAGTGCTACCTTTCAGAAGCAGACTTCCATAGCAGAAGGCGAGGCTAACATTAGGCATCAGCCTTTGTAGTCCGCATAATAGCGCTGATGGCTTCCAACTGTACAAAGCAGCGGATAGGTACAGACAAAGCAGGGCCACGAGCTGCGTTCCAGCCAGGCAACAGTTGGTCTTTTTCAAGGATCCTTCGCAGGCTTTGACCATGAGGAAGACCAGAATGTAGAGGGTAGCCAGAATGAGGAATCCGCACACTCCCAGCACAGAAAGAGCCCAGGGTCGGCCCAGCCAAGCCGACACGTGTCTGCTGCTACTGGCCCTCACGACTTTTACGTCTTCTGATGTTGAAGATGCCGGTCTGGTTCTAGAATCGTCTACTCTTCGGTCGGAACGAGAACTGGGCTCTGTAAAAAAAATTGTTAATTTTAATATATATCACAATTTGGGTAAATTTTCTTGCATGTTGAATAATACATTGTCTTTGTGAGAAACGATTTTGGTAGAAAATTTCCTGCGTCGATAAAATAATGAGGAACAACGAATTCCTTGCACGACTAAAACTATTTACTTAAGGTCTTCGAAAGATAATTTGGTATTTGATTACAATATAGATTTACACATTTTGATTTTCATTGCACGAAAAAAAAAAGAAAGAAAAATTAGCAAAAATTTTATTTATTTATTTTTATTTAATGAAATTAGTTAAGTCTTCTGTGAAAACAAAATTTTAAGAAAATTTCGATTAACTATTAATTAAAAATTATAGTAAAAATTTAATGTTTTAAATTTAATTCAATAATGATATTATTTGATAATATCTAATGAAAAACAATTTTTTCCGCCTTAACAGGGTTTTTTTTCTTTTTCATTTTTTTGTGAAATTATTGTTTAGAAAATATTTATATACGAATTACATACTTATTATATATGAATATTTTTCAGTCTTACGACATCTCACATCTATATACATCATCCCTAAAAATTTTGAGTAGTCAGTAGGATATTATCCAGATGTTGTTACTTATGGCACTTCACAATACCGCTGACAGATCTTCCACGATTTAAACAGAATGAGCGTCTCATTTTTCAGTAGAACCAAGAATTCGAATGAGCTACTTCATGCGTCCAATTCGCTTGCACAATCCCCTTTTATAGTAGAGCACATTTGCACACTTCACCGACAGAACACAGAAAAGAACAACCATGTCCGAACCGGGACTCAAACCCGGGGCACTCAGAATATGGGGAAGACGCCCTACCCCTATGCCAATACGCCGGCGGTTATCAACTTACGACAACAATCAAGTACCAAACAAATTTGCTAGATGGCGCTATATGACGTTGCCAGCATGAGAGCAGATAGAAAAAGATTCTAATAATTAGTTTTAAAAAATGTTTCTTTGTGTGTAAAGACGCTTTTTTTCCAGGAAAGACTAATATACATATAAAAACCAAAACCTTATCTTAATATGATATTTGATTAAAAAAATCGTTAGAGATGTTTTCGAGTTATGCAAAATGAATAAATAAATAAATTTATATCTATACAAGAATTGTCCATTTAAAGTTATAAAAATAAAATTATTTTATTTTATGAAACTCTCAATTCCGTTTATGTAACCTTCAAAGCATTAATGCAGTAATTCTTATTCTAGAAAAGCAGGGTCTGATTTAGCCTAGTTGGGGTCAAGGGAAAAAATTTCTTTGGGGTCCCCTCTGCTTTACTACTTTAGTAATGAAGAACATTCATTAAAGAAGGAAACGTAAATTAAGTTTATGTTCGATTTACTTCACCCATTTATTCTCCCCACTAATCCCATCCATTCTCCCACTTTCTTCTCACTTATTTGGGAGCCCGGGGCAATTGCCCTGTATACTCCTACCTTAGTCAGACCCTGTAGAAAAATAAAGACAAAATAAAACATTTCCAGGGGCTACATAGAATAAAATAGGCTAACTGTAGACATAGCATGACAATTTAAAAAAATGAGAAATAGAATGAAACATATCTTTGGCATCGAAGAAATGAGAAATAAACAATAAAAAATGGAGAGGTCAGACAATTTATTTTTGCACATCTGCACGAAAGCTATTAAAATGTCTAAACTGAGTGTCTAAATTCTTGCTATTTTCTTAGCACGCGATAATATTCTTATTGGGAATTGATGAATGGGAAAATGAACCATTTCTTAAAACGCTCGTACAAAATCCATTTTAATGCTTGTTCTTTTCATACTGCATTAGTAATACCTAAGAATACATATACACGTCAATAAGGCTTGTCTAGGTCAGAGGTCCCTAACTGGGGCACAAGCAACTAAGGAGGTAAGGCAGCAGATCAATTCGAGGGACCCGATTAGTAAAATTGGAAATTGTAGTGGAACAATATATTCCGGAAATGCGGGACTGCTACATTCCAGCCTTCCCCGCCACCTGGTGGCTTAAAAGAGAACTCCCTCCAGAGCGAATCGGACTTTCCTCGAGTAAACAGCTAGGCTTATCTTGTCCCATTAATATGCTTTGTAACTGTAAATGTTTAATAGCTTGTCTTTGTCTATTTGTAATGTAAAGCTGTCTATGTCCATTAAATGTTTTAATTTCAAATTGCCTCGAGATATTTTCTTTTAAGTACTCAGACAGTAACCATTACAAAATTGGCGCCCCACGTTGGGCGCCAATTTTGTAATGGTTACTGTCTGAGCACAGAAATTATCTCGGGGTAATTTGAATGCTTTACATGATATTGGCGTACAATAATTACCACGCATTAATTATTGGCGTGAATTTAGCAGTTTTAATGAATCTATCGTGTCATGATATATAGATGTAGTTATAAGTAAACAGATAAATATATCTATATAGATAGATGTAGTTAAACAGATAGATATAGTTTTATAGAGAGATATAGATATATAGGTAGATGTAGATAAATAGATATATATAGATATACATATATAGTTATAGATATCTATGCAGTTACACACACACACACACACACACACACACACACACACACACA
>JAOUZG010051355.1:6413834-6462692 GCA_026289955.1 Argiope argentata
GAATAAATCAAATATTTTAAGCATTTGTCAAATTTTTTGTAAGGATATATTTATCATATTAACTTCGTAAGTGCAAATTTATTTGAGAGAATTTTAATGTTTAGAAGAGATTTAACTTACCACGGAGCAAAATAGTATATAAAGGAAATAGATATTGTATGTGTATTAATATATTTAAGCACTATGATATAGATATTTATTAGAAGTTTAAAGAAACGTCCTCTTACAATTAGTAGCCGTCACTCTTGTCATGAACAATAATGTAAATATTTAATTTTCTTCTGGTTTGAATAACGAATTAGACTCGTCATTCTCAACTTAAAAGAAAAAAGCTGAATCCTATTATAGCTGTCAAATGTTAGCTGTTAAGTTGTTAACATATCTCAAAATTGTTTATTATACAAAAACTTAAAACAGAAAATTCGTAAAAACTTATTAATGAAAATAATGAGAAAATTTAGGCTTCATTAAAAAAAATCATTTTTTTAAGAAACTTGGCAATAAAAAAGAATGGTGTGTATGATTCAACTAAAATACATTCATACTTTTCAGGTAAAAAAAAATCAGGATGAGTTAATTTATTCAGTGGGAAGAAAGAAAAATAATGGTTTTAAATAAAAAAAAATGGCATCAAAATTATGAAGATAGTTAGTCCTTAGGATATAAAGGATTAAAAAATTTAATCAGAATATGAATCTTATTAATTACTATATTCTTATTAACAATGCTATTTTGTAGGAGTGTTTCCTAACACATATGTTGCTTTTATTTCATTTGTGTTGTTCCTTTAATCTAATAATATAATTCAACCTAATTAATTAATTTCATGATAATTCACGATTATGATTAATTCAGAATTAACCATCATAAAAAAAGAATTTAAAAATGAAACATTATTTTTTGTGGAGTTAACCTCTAAAAATTGATGTGTAATCTCTGGTTAGTATTTTAAAGAAATATGTTTTTACGTTTAGAAAGCATGTTGAGTTTCGTTCTAAATAAACAGTATTTGCAGGAAGATATGTTCATTATTTCGTTGTAAAAACACATACATTAGTTTGTATTTGGAGATATATATGGAAAATATGCCCTGAATAATAACACCTGTAAAAAGTAGTTTCGATTATTTAAATTTGATTATTTCAATATACGTAACTAAGATACGGTTAACAGCCAAAAAACTCAATGATTTGGAAACATTATTTCATTAAACCATTAATATTAAAAAGATGCAAGCATTATTTAGTTTTAATGAGTCATAGGGAGAGAAATCTACAATAAATGGTAAAAGCATAACATGCTCCACTCCCCCAATATGACAATACTCATACCCGTGTTGCCAGATAAGTGAAAGGTACTTTGGAATAGTTTCGTTGGGAAGTGTTGCCCCGTCTACTGCATTCTTCAATTGTTGTATCTTCAGACTACTATTTGTTTTGCCCCACGCAAAGGCTCTTTTTTTGAAGAGTGGTTCGATTTCTACACAGATGCCAAAAATTATTTTGATCATTTTTAAGAAACCAGAGTGTTTTTTGCGTCGAATTCGTTTGTTGCCCAAAATATAGAAATATTTTACAATCTCAGGAAGAAAACGTTTCCCATGCCAGAGTTCTGACACAGAGGTAGCGCGTCTTCTTCGTAATCTGTGAGTTCTATGTTCGAGTTCTAGTTAGGACATTATTGTTCTTCTGTGTACTATCTGTGAGGTGTGTGGATGTGTCCCCTCCCCCCTGCATAAAGGGACTGTACAAGAGTGTGTGTGTGTGTCATCCTCCTATGAGCTAGAAGTCAGACTTCTGTTCTCGGATGCTCAGGTGTCCATATCCTCAGAAGCTACTGCACCCCTTTTTCCGTTGTAAAGTGAATACGTCATCATCATCAAATATTTTGCATAGATCGAATTTTCATTTTTTTAAAAACTACCGAGCCATATTTTTTACATCCTATATTATATACCATTCACATAATGTATAGTAACCAAACATACACAGATAAATTTTTACATTTCTTGTAAAATTTTTATTATTAATTTGAATCAAAATAATACTGGAAAATATAAATTTTACTTAGGAATTGAAATTTGAATTTAGTAAACTAAACAAAAGGAAATTAAGTTATAGATGATATTTTAACGTTATTATCATGTCAGAACATGATATTTTTGGGATGGGATTTTTGGCGTTTACAAAAATCCGTGGGTGAGAAATAAAAATTTTAATCCGCAGGCCAAAAATAAAAATTTTATTATCTGTACGAGCATCTCAAAATATCAGTTTTCAATAATGCGTTGCCATTGCATTTACAAAAAGCTCTGATTAAAAAAAATAAGGTAATGATTACAGTAAATAAAGCATAGAAAAATATCATTTTGAGCACGTGATTATATAAAATGAAATAAATAAATGCGATAATTTTTTAAACAATCACTCCGAGACAAAGTAGTTTTAATCTTTTGCATTACTAAAGTGACTCATTCAATGAAACGATTAAAATGAATAAAGATGTAATTTAACTTGCACGAGCACGTGATGTTTGGCAATTCAAGAAATTATGTTCTTCTGACATGATACTTTAAAATATGCTTAGAAGATTTCAGTTCAACTTTTTTTTAGTTAGAAGTTTCAGGATAGAAAAAAAAATCCAGAAATTGAAAAAATTCGAATTCGCCACATTCCACTGCACACCAATTACACTTACTGTTTCCTTCAGTTCCATTTCCATTGATCGATTGCAAAAATTCCATCAGAAGAGGATGGTATTTAATGGTGTCCTCATCGAGGAGTTGTTGGAAATAGTTATCGAACTCCGGAATGTCGGTAGATTGAGGAGATAGCAGAAGTATCTGAAAACACCAAATGATTCATTAAAATACTACGGTTTAAAATATCATCTTTAAAGGATAAAACATTTATAACAATCTTGAATAGTTAAAGTAAGTTAATTATATTTTAAAATAAATTTTCGAACAATTAGTATTAGTAAGTCAAATGAAATATATATATATATGATTGGGTATTTTCCTTTAACCGGGCGCAAGCAAAAAATCACCAAATAATGTAAAATATCGCCAATTTTCTTTAGCGATTTTCCGTTTGCGCCCGGCTAAAGGAAAAGTACCTCATGATAAACAATTTAAAGTACACTGAGACGGCTTTCTGGCACAGAGGTAGAGCATTTTTCTCGTGTTCAGGGGGTTCCAGTTTGGGCATTGAAGCCTGATGAAAAATTACAAGTAAAATTTGCCAACTTAAACAATTAAATTGAAGTTTGCTAAGTTAAATTTTGCAACAATTAAATTTACTAAGTTAAATATTGCTATTAGAAGTTATGCTGTTATTGCTACATATGACCAAAAGTGATGGGAAAATGCCTCCAGGAAAGATATGAGGGATCAAGGGAATATAAGGAGACGCGGGTGCCCGCGAAAATAAAATGTTTGCTTTTGTTCACTTTTTAAAAGTTAAATATCGACGATATAGTTGGTTCTTTTTTGCGGTCAGCACCACCCACATCATGAGTTTGCACGATGAGAAGTTTTCTGGTAGTGACCGTATTGATCGAACAAAGGAGTAAAAATATGCTCCTGGCATTATTTACTTTCGTTTCACCACTGCATATGAGTAATTGTTTTTATAAAATATGTGTCACTCTTCGAGAACAGTCAAAGTAAACCAATATATACAAACACGGGTAGTAATACAAAAATGGATTAAATGGGGACATGTTAAGCCACTGCATATGAGTGTTTCTATAAAATATATGCCTTTCTTTGAGAACAGTCAAAGTAAACCACTATGTAACTTACGAATAAAACATGAGTAGTAATACAAAAAATTGATTAAATGGAGACATTTTAAACAGTTATCTAATAGAAATTTATGGTGAAAAATCCCTTAATTTGGTTTTAGTTGGTCACTGCATATGAGTAACTGTGTCTATATAAAATGTAATATGCACTGCTTTTTATGAATAATCAAAGTAATCCAATATATAAATTACATGCAAATACAACAATACAAAAATGGTTAAATGTGAACATTTTAAGTAGATGTTTTATGGAAATTTATTATGAAAATTTTTTGGTTAGATTTTAGTTGGTCACTGCATATGAGTAACTGTGTCTATATAATATATGCTACTCTTTATGGATAATAAAAGTAATCCAATATATAAATTACACACAAATAGTAATACAAAAGTTGGGGAAAAAGTTTAAATGAGCACATTTAAACAACTTGACAATGCGTTTTATGGAAGTGCATTGTAAAAATTCTTTGGTTAGGTTTTATTTGTATATGAGTGACTAGGTTAATATAATATGTACTACTCTTTATGAATAATAAAAGTAATCCAAAATATAAATTACATAAAAAATACAAGTAACAGCACAAAAACTGTTAAATGTGAACATTTTAAGTAGCTGTTTTATGAAAATTTATAGTGAAAATTCTTTGGTTTTAAGATTTTAGCATTGAAAATATTATAATAAGTGAAATCTTTTTTTTAAAAAATAGTCGTTTTTCAATAAAAAGTTTCAATCATAATAATGTCTTTGAATTTTTAAACTCTAATCATCTCATTTACATATAAAAAAGTTATATATTATAAATTTAAACATTCCTTCTCACCTTTTGAAATTTTCCCAGTTGTTTCTTGTCGAATGTTTTCAGAACAGGAGAAATATCGGACGGCGTGACAATCACCCAAGGGATTTGGGGAAGGCTTTCGTCATTCACCATTCCAAGAAGATTCAAAGCTTCTTCGGAGCTCACCAAGAACACAACAGCCTTCAGACGTGACTGCAAGAATTTTTTTTTTTTGATGAATATAGATTAAATAATGACATTAAACAAACATTTGATTCCCTTAAATTTGACTGAAAAAATTAAATCCTATTAGTCGATTTCCTTTTTAAACAGCTTATGTATTAAATAATATTATATAATTACGATCAAAACATTTTTCATCGTAGATACTAAAATCTAGATCTAAAAAAAGCTGGAATAAAATATGTAATTAAAATATCAGCTAAAAGAGGAGATTAAAAATATTTAATGATTAATTAAATTAATTTCAAAAGCTTCCCATTACTCTTGGTCCTTTTTTTTTCAAAGAGACTTAAATAATGGTGCTAAAATAAAATTGAAAAATTGATGGTAAAATAATTTGGTAAATAAAAGGGTACAGAAATTTAGTGCCTTTGAATCAGCATTTATGAGCCCCCAAAAATAACTAAATGACAATTTATTCGTAGATAAATTATTATAAATTATAAAATGGCTTCTTTTTAAAATTTAATTTTACAATCCAACTTTCAGCTTCCCCGTTAGCACATATGGTTAATTTTAATTATTACATATAGCATAATAATAATAGAGTGCTTATTATTTAAATTAATATAATATAAAACACGTGTACACATAATTTATTAACACTTTAAGTTTCTTTAATTGAGAGAATATATGCATTTTTATTAATAGATAATCTGTTGTATTACTATAATACTAGCTATCAACGAACAGCTACCTAATTTATAATTGGTAATGTGCACAATCTCTATTTTTTCGCATTAATGTAACGAATTCTTGCTGATTGTCTGTGGATGAATATTTTAACAGACATGTTTATGTTACATTACGAAATCGGCAATTGCTTAATTAAAGCCAAAACTATGTTTTTATTCCTGAAATTTATGATAAAACAAATTCTTTGATCGAAATTTAAAACAAAATCACTGAAATAAAATTTTATTCCCTTCTCTTCAACCTGATCCAATTAGCGCATTGGATAAAATTGACCACGGCATAGATTCTCTTTGGCCACAGGGCACCGTTGAAAAATGAATTTTATATGCAGATGAGAGTGAAAGGCGAAAAAGAAAAGATTTATTCGGAAATACAGCAATAGATTTATGAGTTTCCAAAATGAGAATTTCTTTCTTGATTTATAACTCAACTTGGAGAACTTCATGACGGAGAGCATTAATAACGTCAGATATATGTATCTAAAATTGGGTCAGAATGTATTCGGTAGTAGCTTTTAGCTCTAAAATAATTAATCAAACAAGTACAAAAGGAGTATATTAAGTACAAAAAGAGAAGCTTCCATAATAAAAAAAAGACATTGAAACTTCTTTTTGAACGTAAAGTGAAGATAATTACTCATGTTCATAAATTAAGGATAGTTCAGAAATAGAACTCTAAAATTCATATATCATACGTAAAATCACTACATACATCTTCAAAAATCATATGAAAATTGCTGGAAGCCACTAGATGACACCGATAGTACATCACAATGGGGAGAGTGTAAGAGAGTGATGTATTAGGAATACAGGCAAACAAGTAAAATTGTTTGAAAAACGTGTTATAAGCCTACTAGTGCAACAATCGCACAGTTAAGATACAAAGAACGCATCTGAATAATTTATGACGGAATAGAATTATCAACCGTCTGGAATGTGAGCGTATCCAGATGGAAGTATCGGAGGAACTTGGAACCGCCCAGAGTGCCATCTACAGGCTTTGCCAATGATTCCAAGATGGTGATAATGTAAGTAGATGTTACAACACAAGTCGAACTCGAGTTAGAACGACCAATGAGAGCCGGTATTTGATAGTTACTGCTAAAAGAAACAGACGGAGAACAGCATCTGTGTCGTCAGCTCTCTTCAACTACTGGTACGAGAATTCGAAGGCAGACCGTGTACAGATGCTTAGAGTAGATTATATGACAAATTTTAGTTATTACATTTGTGCTTAAAATTCAGTTTAGCTTACTTTCTAAATATTGCTGATAATCCTTTATGATAAAAGTTCTTAGTTAATAATTCAAATAATATTGTAGGTGATTAGCGGATAGCGCTCGGCCCGAACTCCCTATCTTATGGTTAGTAGCCGAGTATCATACCGATCAAGCAAAAGGGACCCTTCAGCTCGAAGGATATTAACATGCTTATATAGCAATCACCACAGAGTACTCCCCCCCCCCAGTGAGTTGACGAACGATACTTATGTGAAGCATTGGTGGTGATGTAAACAACTGTCGTATTTAATTCGCGTCTAGGTCATTGAGTCGCCGATAGAGGGCGCTACGACAGTTGAACGAAGCTACGTGCGAAGGTTGCGTTTATCCAAGGTCGGTCGCCGGGTTACCATTGTAAGTGATTAGCGGATAGCGCTAGGCCCGAACTCCCAAGATATTAACTGGCTTATATAGCAATCACCACAATATAACTATATTTGTATATTCAAGTTTTTAAAAAATTATAATTAAATCAGTTGTATTGATTAACAGCCAAATGATGATTCTTACCTTTCCGTACTCTGACAGGAGTTTTAGCGTCGCCAAGAAGTCATCGTCATCATTTTCTGTTCCGTGGTCCAGCTGGATGGCCTGCATTCCGGAAAACTGCGCCTGCCTCGAAAAGTCCCCGAAAAGGCCGGTCGGATTGTCGTCTTCAGCCATCACTGCCACTTCCAGCAATCGAAGCTGGCGGAGAACGCTCACAGCGGCCTGAGAGAAAAAATTTCAAAATTATTTATGTTAGAGATTAAATTATTTTTGTTGGATTGAGTAGAGTTCAGCTTATCATTTTATGGCACATAAACCATCTTTGGCTAAGCCTTGCCACATTCTTGAGTTTAAAATATTTGTATTAATTTATAATAAAATCAAAATATGGGATGTTTACAAAACCCCAATATCTAAAAGTGTAAATTTGTGAGTCATGCAAAAGCGTAACAACGATGTAAGGTATGGTGCTGAGCTAAAAAGTTATGTTTATGGTTAATGTTTATAGATGGTTATAAAAACCAATATTTTTTTTTTAAAAAAACTAAAAAGGCCAACATCCGGGGGT
Source organism: Argiope argentata (assembly GCA_026289955.1). NCBI lineage: Eukaryota > Metazoa > Arthropoda > Arachnida > Araneae > Araneidae > Argiope > Argiope argentata. The sequence goes on from JAOUZG010051355.1 coordinate 6,421,696, forward strand.
TTGTACAGCAATTAGTCAAACAATTCAGGATGAGATTTCTGAAAACAAAGATTCTTGATAGAAAATCGTGGACATTCCACAAGAATGTGTAAAACAGAAAGTGCTGGGTCCCCCATGAACAAATGTCGGTGGGTGAATCGAGTGCGCCAAATCCTCAACCATGTTAAAATTCTATCCAGCTTCCATACAAAAATTGTATCCAGATTTTGAACAGCTCAACAATGTTCAAAATTGTATCCAGCAGTTTGAAGTGGGCCAGAAATCTATTGTGGGCTTAATTGTATAGTGCTTATAACAAATCTGTGCATCCCATTCAGTTTGCTTTTAGAATGCAAAATATATATATATTTCTTGTAATCACAGAGAGGAATCTGGGTTGTCTAGAAAGTAGTCGCCAGTTTAGCAGCCATATCAGCCTTTTCATTTCCTGGAATTCCCACATGTGCGGGGACCCAGCATAAGATAATTTGAAAGCCCTTCCAGATAAGGTTGTAGTAAAGTTCCCAATTCAGATTGGTTTTCGTGTATGGCAACAGTCGGATTTAAAAGGATAACGAGAAGCAGCTGGGGCAACTCAACCCAAGAAAAAACCGAGGAGGGAAGGCGGACATGTTGGTTTGAGGACGGAAAAGATGTCTGGTAGAACAGCGGATGAGAATGTTCAATTCAGTATTGGAAAGTTGTGACTGTATAGTTTTTATTTCGTTTTATTAATTTGTGTTTAATGTGCCGTGCTGCTGTAGCAAAATGAATAAAGTAGCAGCTGTAAAATCTTGGAGTGATCATTGAAGTCTATCGCCAATGAGATACGATTTACTTTGAAAAGAAACCCCTATTATCGGACAAGTTTTACTGTTGTCATACAGGGTTAATTTTGAAAATTAAAGGATGTGGTTGCGATCATGTTAAGATGATAGGGATTCCAAGGCACTCAAAGAATCAGTGTATATTATATAGCTATCAGCCAATAATCGGATAATTTTAGTTGTATTCATTTAGAGATACTAGGATTGAAAATGATTGTTAAAACTAAATTTATGTGCAGGAAATTCATTTAAATTGGAAGTGAAGGGTTTTAACAATACCATGCAGATTTTATTTTTAGAATGAATGCATGATTTTCAAATAATTTTTAGTTATTAATGTGAAAAAGTTTTGGGAAGCCGGTGTGTGGAAAACTACACACTCCAGTTAGCTGTATTATTATTATTATTATCTAGGGCTTCCCAACTTTGTCTTCATACGTCTTAGCATCTGAAATACTTATAAAACAAAATACTAGAAAGAACATGTTTTGAAAAAGTACAGAATAATTTGAAACAAAGACCAAATTCTAAATTGGCAAAACTATATCACTTTAGTCAAAATCTTGGTCAAGTTTTTTTATTTTAAAAAAAAGTTAACATAAAGTTGAAATCTGAAAGTGATTTTGTAATTTACATGTTGATACAAACAAAACAAGCAGTTTTACGTTTGACAAACAAACAAGCAGTTTTACGTAATGATTTCAATTCAAGAAAATAGTTATAACTAATAATAAAAGCAAAGAAAGATTGAAAATTGATATGAATGAACTTAAATGATTCTAAATCAACATATAGTACACATCCTATTAATACTTTTAAGTATAAATACAGTATTTTCTTTAAAAAATACAGTTCTTTATTATTTTTTAATATATCCTTCACTAATACAAGATTTGAGTACATGAATGAATCGATGCACATTTTCTCATCACTAACTGAGAAAAGCTCTCATAATGTTCCAATAAAATTCAATCGAAATTTCAAATTTAGGTGTGAAACCATTATCTTAATTGTTTTAATAACACTTTGAAATATATTGGAAAAAGATCCTATATAATTTTTTATTTTAAATGATAGGAAATTACGGAAAACATATAAAAAACAATTCATTTTAAAAGATAACTAGTATAGAATTTTGACTTAGTTGAAAAAGAATAACAGCGTCCAACGATTGTGTGCAAATAAGAAATTTATTTTAAATATTGAAAAGATAAATAAAGTGGAATTCTGGTTTAGATAAAAGTGAATGACGATCCTTAGCAATCCGTTGCAAATTATTGATTATTTCGAATATCGTGATAGCGTTATTCTTGTTAAACGCTATTTTTTCAGCTGCTCTTGTTGTTTTGTTATTAATAAAGCCTTTATGTAGATTTATGCTTATTACAAACAATCTATGATATTTATCTTTTTGATTGTTCGTTTATCCAATGTAACTATATCGTTTTGCCCAAATTAGTTTCACAACATATTAGCAAACTCATGGCAGAATTTAATACTAGATAGCATTGAACTTTATACTTTGATCCACAAAAACTAATTTTAAACACCAAGAGAAGAAAAGCATAAAATCAATCAAAACAAATTTGCAATCCAAAATTAAATATAAGAATTATCTTTTGGCGATTTACCCTGGACAATGCCACCGTGGTGGGTGCTGTGCTCAAAAGATGAGAGTCGGGCAATCCTGAACCCGTCGCAGAGATCACAGGAACGGAGAAGGCATTCAATAATTTTAGAGGAACTTTTAAGTAATCGGTTTCTCCTTCAGTTATCACAGCTATAAAAACAATTTGTGTTACAGTCTAAAAATTAAGAAGCATATATGTGTTACTCATTAACAAAGAACAAAAAACATGGAGATGTTTACTTTATATAGATATATAAACTGCTGTTTATTTTTTCATTTTAAAATAGAAAAATTTCAGAAAAAAGTTATTTGAATTAAGAACTCACACTTTTTTTAAACTCAAAACATTTCTTGAGCGTTTGATAGCATTTAAAATTGTTACCGAATAGTAAAACACATTATCAGTAGAATATAACGAAATCCTATATATTTTTTATAAATAAATTTGTTCATTAAAAATTTTATTTGTTTGTATCAGATATCTTGTAAATATAATTTAACAACTAGCAAATACCATACAATCAGTAATTATTTTTGTGACAAATACATATAAGGAAAACTTAAAGTTTGGAATTCATTTTCTTCATTTTTTTTAAATTAGTTGTTGTATATTAAACTTTTGATTTACTCAAAGTGAAGTGGTTTTCTGTCTGTTCGAGCATCCTTATTTTTCTACGTATTTGAAAATTTCTATGTATTGAACTTTTCCAGTGATCTTGGATTTTCAATGAAAAAAAATTCCATACATCGAATACAATTTCTATACATGGAAATTTTTTTTACCATATGGAGTTGCATATATTCACAATAAAAAACTGATATGAGAATGAATATAAATAAAACACTACAACAAAGCTATTATGTAGATTCTAAGTGTCTTTTCGAAAATCCCCTAGCGTTTTCGAAAAGGCCCTAAATGGTTGTTTGATATATGTTACTCTTCTGTTCAGTGAAAATAAGTACGAAATTTATATTTTAAATTTATAGCTAATTAGCTTTACATTTCTTATAGCGGAAATGACCCTTTATGCAGTGGCGTATATAGGTACCAGCATTGGAGATAATATGATTATTTTTTCCTCAGTAATCATCAGAGGATGCGTAAAGTCAAATGAAACCTATCTTCAGTAGGTATATGTATTTTTTCATCTCTTCATAGAATTTAAAACACGAGAACACCGACGTTTTGTAGCAAGGGCACCCAGTGAATAACACCTGAGCCATTTATGCTTTCCATTTCATCTGACTATAAAAAATATTTTTAATTTCTGAACAGAAATCCGTAAGCCTGAACATAAGTTCTGCATAAAAGGATCTTAGAAAAAGGGATAAAAAAACCGCTGTAAAGGAAAAAAAAACTCAACAAGTGCGGTAAGAATTAATGTTGAAAAAAATTTATTTGTCAAAAATAAATGTCTTTGATCTTGATAAAAACAAAAGAATTGATTCTTTTGTTTTTTTAGCTGTATACTAGAATTCCAACATTTCAAATGTTTGACAGAAAATTTTGAAATTTTAATATACAAAGGTTCTACGGTATTTGCGTAAAGCAAATTTCTATAAATATTTATAAATAAAGACAAAATATATCAACGAAAATACGTCACATTCTTAAAATTGCATTTCAAGTCACGTTTCAGAATCACGATTATGCCTTCATTGAAAAATAGATTACGGAATGTTTGATTTAAGCAACTCATTAAATGCTTATTTCATACGCAAGCAGAGATACTTACCGAATAATGGAGGAATTCTTTTCTCTGAACAATCTGTTGTCTGCACATGTCCTACATGCCCCATTAATCGGTAAATTTGCCTTTCGGCGACGTCTTCTCGACCACATGTGTCGTAAATGTAAATGCCTAAAAAAGAAGAAGAAAAAAGAACCAATTAGAGGCAAACACTTACAAATAAAACTATTGTCATATTTACAAATTAATTTTAAAAGGACACTAATTAAACATTAAAATGTTAATTGTTAACATTAAATGTTAACTTTTCATTGTTGAATTCTAAAAACCGAAATCTCTATGCTGCAAGGTATGACAAATTCTTCCATTGTTAACGAGATACTATAAATAGCTATCTTGTGTCTCATCATAATATGGTATATGAAAAGATTTGATAACTCTTGACAGAACGAGGTCAATGGATTCAAAATTCTAACCCTTTTAATTTTCTACTGAACTTGTATTCCTAAATTTTAAAAGAATGAGAATCTTGCTATCGATGAAAAAATATTTTCTTCTATTTTCGTAAGCGTGATATTAATCCTTTTTAATTCAGTGAACAGCAGTTTCAGATCTGGCTTTCAATAACTTGCATTCCAATTGAGATTTCAACATGAAACGGTTTCATGTCGTATGGCAAATCATAAATATTCCAAACAATTATTGTTTTATTTTATGCAGCAAATTGGAAATGATTATGAATGAAAAATCCGACTTCTTAACTATCTTTCAGATTATTAACACTTTGCTGACTGGTGACGAGTTAACTCGTCTTTTCATGTCCAAACGTTGTTGACCGCTGACGAGTTAACTCGTCATTGCACTTGCATTATCTGTTTCAATTTATAACACCGAGGGCGATATAGAACATTGCAAAAACTCGGCGTATCGTGTTTAGTCTTGTCCGCTCTATAACAGAAAAATTACTTTTTCTAGTATTTACATTTTTATTAGAATTTTAGTAAAATTCCAAAAATTTCAACCATGACGGAACGTATCGGCGAAGAACTTTTTGATGTTCCAATTCAACAAAATTCATTGAAGTTTTTTTAGAATGTTTTACTTTCATATTCAATTACAAAAAAGTAGCCGGTGACATGACATAGTTTATGTGTAAAATTGCCGGTCACCAAAGTGTTAAAATAATAGCATCAGAATATCCATAATATTCCAAACTTCTGAATTAAAGACAAGAATGTTTCCTCTTATGATTTATATTGCTATATACTACACTTTTAATATTTATTTTTAGTCCATCTATTATAATATACGCACCATAATGATTGTTAAATTTTGAATATATTGTACCAATAATTAGTTCTTGAGAATCGTCTTTCTTAAAATTGGCTGTCACAATGCCAGAATTGGCGCCATCATCAAAATAATAATCCAAACTCAAAATAAGATTCTCTATAGTTAAAATGAAGAATGCTGCTTATTTTGATTTTTATTGCTATATGCTACGGTTTAATATTTATTTCTTGTCCATCTATAATAATATACATGCTATAATGAATGTTAAATTGGAACAGATAGTACCAATAATTAGTTCTTGAGAATCGTCTTTCTTAAAATTGGCTGCCACAATGCCAGAATCGGCGGCATCATCAAAATAATAATCCCAAGTTCAGAATAATTTTTTTCTCAACTAAAATGTAGAATGCTTCCCCGTTTAAAATCATTTTTCTTAAAATTGGCTGCTCAAATGCCAGAATTGGCTACCAGTTTTAAAATAACATCATACTCAGAATGAGTTTCTTTTAAGCTAAAATGAAGAATGCTTCATGTTTTGATTTATAATGCTATATTATATGCTTTTAATATTTCTTTCTTGCCCATCTAATACAATATACATACCATAATGAATGTTAAATTTTGAATAAATTGTACCACTATTTAATCCTTGTGGATCATTTTTTTAAAAAAATTGGCTGCCACAGTGCCAGAATCGGAGTCAGCTACAAAATAATAATCCAAGCTCAGAATAAGTTTCCTTTGAGCTGAAAGGAAGAATGCTTCATCTGTTCATTTATATTGATAAATACTACTCTTTTAATATTTATTTTTTGCCAATCTACAATAATATACGAACCATAACAAGTATTGAGTTTAGAATGTATTTTACCAATATTTATTCCAATTTGCTACCATACTGCCAGAATTTGCGGCATCATCAAAATAATAATCCAAGCTCACAATAATTTTTTTCTGAATTAAAATGAATAATGTTTCATTTTTTTAAATTCATGCTATACTTTTTATATTTATTTTTTGTCCATATACTATAATAGGTGTCCAGCTTGAAATATATTTCACTGATATTTAGTTTTTGAGGGATCATGTTTCTTAAAAGTTGCTGTCAGCCTCAAAATAATAATCCAAACTTAGAAAGGATTCTTTCTGAACTAAAAATGAAGAATCTTTCATCTTTGAATTCACATCGATAAGCACTACGCTGTTAATATTTATTTTTTTGTCCATCTACTCTAATGGTGTATATTTTAAAACATGTTTTACCGATATTTAATTCTTGAGGGTCGTCCTTCTTAAAATTGGCTTGGTGAGCTGCCCACACTGCGGCCATTGCCCGCTGAACTGCTTCTGGTCGGAGCGGTCCGCAGCCGTCCGTTCCATTGTCCGGAGGTCCGTGTATGTTGGAAATGAAGCCGATGTTCACTTGTCCCGGATAGATGATGGGTGCCGGATCCGACCGGAGCTCTTGGCTGAAGGCGAGACTGAATAGGGCGAACAGCAACACGATTTTCGTCATGTTGCTAGAAAAAAAAAAGAGGAAAATAAATGAATTAATATAGTTTGATTACGCCGAACAAACAAGTATACACATTATCATCACTTTTTTATATCTTATTACATATTCGCAATGGTTGGTGGTAATGTAAACTATGCTTCTAATTTTGAGTCTCTAAACTTGATGAATTGCCTCTTTGATGATGGAAGTTTTTCTAACAAGAAACTACTCTGCATATTATTCATCCAAAATACCCAACAGTTAAATAAAAGGTTTAATGTTTGAAATCTGCTCTGGGATTCAGGGATGAGTTGTGATGTATCTGTATAGAAATGCAGTTAATAACATTTTTGAAGCTATCAGTCTTTAAATCTTCCATATTTTTTTGTAAAGATATCATGAACCAGGGGCACATTAAGTATTCAACAATGAATTAAATGTCTTCATTGTAAAACCTAATGGGAGCTTGCAAAGATTAATGTTATCCATCTACATTTGACCAAGATTTAAAATTGTCGTTCTATAGCAACGATCATATACCTTCAAAATGGATAAAATATCTTCGTAAACATTTTAGTACAGCACTGTTTCCATTTTTACTTACATGAAATATGCTAAATTAATTAAAAGTGCATTAAAATGATCTGAATCTGTGATAATAAATCATAATGGAAATTATATGATTGAAATTGTGAATATATGACAAATAATTGGAAAATATGTTTTCAGAAAACTTTATTCTTAAAGTAGCAGGAGTGGTCTTCCCAAAACTTTCTCGCGTACTCCCCATATAAGTCTTACTCCCTACCCCCCTCCCACGTAAGGAATTGCGGACCCTACATAAGGCCGCGAATTCTTTGTATGACATGTGACCAATAATTATGAAATACAGTTATTTGACTCGAATTCAGCATGGATAGTTGTTTGATTTGAATTCAGCGAATATAGTTATTTGACTTGAATTCAGCAGAATCCAGCTCTATCATTTGAATACATATTTTAAAATTTTGTTTGTATCGACTGTAATTGAAATTGAAAACGAAACTACAATGGTAGTCATAAGATCAAATGCGGGATTGCATTAAATCATATGAGTTATTGCATAAGAAAGTACAAACTGATAGACAGACAACTCTTTGATTTGATTCAACATTTGATAAAAATCTCTATTTTAGATGCCACATTTGTGTATCAAATTTTATGTATTTAGCTCTTTGAGTTTTGTAGTTATCGAGTTCACTTGTACTCAAACAATCAAACGAACAAACTAGCAGTAGAGGAGTTCGTTCAAAATTTGATAGAAATAGACAAATGTCAAATTTCATCTGACTAGTTCAAAGCAGTTTTGACTCATTGCGTTTATAAAAAGACATAATGACATAAATGTGTTTTTCGAATTCAGGGAGATTTGAAATGGGGAGATTTTTTAAAATCTTGAGCTTGAATTTTTACTTAATTGTAGTACTTTATTTATGCACCGAAGAAACAGTCCAGTGTCTGAAAATGCTTATACAAGAAAATCGTTGGGAGGCTTTTCAACTCCAGAGAAATGCATTACCATTAGGAAGAAAAATTGCTAAAAATTTCCTGAAATCGGATCATATTTGTGTTAATGTTTCTTTAACGACATTAACAAATAAAATCAGCGGAGCTTCCAAAAGGTAATCCTTATTTGTTACGCATCACTCGCACGTGTTAAGCCGAGAACAATATGCAATAAACCTGTAATCAGATAGTTCTAAAAGAAAGTGAAATTATTTTTGTATTTCCTTGGAGAAAATGAATCCTTTGCCATTAGGAAAATACAAAAATAACCGGCGTTTATTAAGCTTTCATAATAAATAACCATTAACTTGATTAAAATACAGAGAAACGTCATAGCCCAATAGTTACGACAATTCTTTTGGAAAAGGATTATTAATTTACAGGAGCAGGAAACTAAAGGAACTTTGTGTCTAGATATTGTAATTCCCCCTTCCCTTCGCTATCAAATGCGAAAGGTTTAATGAAGAATACTCAAAATTGCATTTGCATACAAAAACATCACAACGTTCCCACATGCCAAAAACAGTGCAATAATTTTGTACTATATATTACATATAGATATATGGCAACAGCAATCGTCTTTTCCTTTTTAGTCATATGATATAGAACAGTAAAAAAATTCAGTTAATTTAACCTAAGCCTGATATTTTATAATTTAGTTATGTCATGTCGGGCCATAGGTAGTTGCCTAGTCAGAAATTCGCCACTGGTCTGAAAGAAGTTTTAAGCCAAGCATTCACTATCATAACAAGATACACCAATGAATTTTGGCACTTTAAAATCGTTCATTAATGTGGAAACGTCGCCGAATTGGCAGGGTGTGGAGTGAAAAATCAGTTTGTATTTAAATCACTTTGGAAAAAGTGCTCAGTGGATGTGGAGGGAGGAGTATCGGAAGCTTGGTGCATAGTTAGAAGATTATAGAAGAGGCTAGAGGGAAATTGGAGTGGGGACTTCGTGAATAATTTGCCCAAATATATGGGCCAAAGAAAATGGAGGCATGTAAAGCGTCGCAATTTAATTGACGTCATTAATAAATAATTGGATTTAGAACAGCAAAGTTTTTATTTTTGCGATCTTTTCCAAAACAAAAACTATTTGTATTTATCTTGAAACTATGGTAGTAAAGACTTCTTGAGGTCTTAATTTGTTTATGCTGAAAAAAAAGATAAAAATTTTTTTTGTATTTCTAAATGATATATTGAGTAACACAAAAATAACCTATAATAGTAATTGCATTGACAATTTATATCAAAAATTTGAAAATAAACTTTAAAAAAACATTAGAATCCGTAGATGGAAAAAAATGAAACAGGGTATAAATATCTCGCTCCAGGGATGATGTGAAGATGGAGATAACGTGATATATTACAGTAACCATATACAATTATACCCCAAGCATATCTCAATCTAGTTTTGCTACTGTAGACAATTTGCATGCATAAAAAATTTCTACATCCATTTCCTTCTCAAATTAAATTATTAGATTTATTTATTGTTTATGATATCTTGATAGAATTTAAAATTAAAAAAAAACGAACAAAGGGAAATGGATTAAACAAGAATAAAAGTTATTTCACATCTATTTTTGAATATATTTCCTTATGATGGTTTACACTTACTCTTGTTTTCAATTTTCAATAAAGAAATCATTATTTGTTTATGATAAACGAAACGTGGAACTGAAAATTTTCAGTTTTCGAGTAATGACTTGAAAAAACAACAATTCACAATGCTGAAAATCCACAGATAATGCACTGGAGCAGAAACAAATTATAAATTTTTAAATCAACAACTTATTTACTTTCTTTTTAGTATAAGAGATTCGATGAAACTAATATAAATAAACACCATCCGAAAAATACATTGGTTCACTGAACGATTGAACTTGCATTTCCCGCGAAATCAATCAGTCCATGAACAAAATACACCAGTACGTTATTAACAAAACATGCTGCTAATATTCAGCGTCAAATTTCGTTTCGGAAATACATTGTTGCGCAAACAAATTACTTTGCTCATTTGTTGGTGCAAGCACTGATCCATGCAGTAGAAAGTTTTGAAGCCGAAAACGCCTTGGGTATTTCTTCAGGGCTGTTTCCTTCCCGGTCTCGTGTTCATTTGTCAAAAAAAAATCATTAAAATTCCTTTAAATTGAGTGGCATGCTTCGTTAACCCATTAACTTGTTTAGAATTTGTTCCTGTAATCTGTCACCGAGATGACTAGCGATTTCATTAAGGGAACTGTTAGCAAATCAGACGTTCACCCTTGAAATAGCATTATGTGCAGAAGGAAACTTACACGTGAATTGCTCAAGATACTTTAATTTTTGACTATCCAACAGAAATGTTTTATGTGGTTTGAACCTCTCATGAATTTAAGTGTGTTGTTAAAATTATTAAGTAAAATATTTACTATTTCCTTCCTTCTAATGTTTTTGTTTTTTTAAACATCTCGAGAAGCACGGATGATTTACAAGCAGCGCGGCACAAAAGCAAATAAAGGTTACAAAGACAGAGAGTGTAAAAAAGGCAAAAAAAGGGATAAAAGGGATGAGATCATTTAACTTGGTCATATATTATGGTATTCTAATAAATCTGACACGGGTCGAATTTTGACAGGAATTCTCACACACGTTCACCTTGTGTTGACCTTTGACAAGAGAAACGCAGGGATCCAGAAGAATCTGCTTACATCATTAATCTATCCCTTCACTCGGTACGTGATACCCCAGTATCTTACAAAGTTTCATATAATTTAATAAATGGAAAAAGTGGAATGGGACCAGGAAATAAGAGAGCATTTTAAAATGAAATTATTATTGATTAAATTAAGAAAAACTAATTAAGACAAAACTAAGATAAGTTTATTATTAAAAGTTTTTTTTAATAGGTAATGTTTATTTACTTACAATGTTTAAGTTTTTGAAATTGATATTTTGAAGCTTTCAAATCCATTTGCATAAATTGGTTTGATTTACTAATTCGCATCAGTTTCTAATTTTTACCATTTTTCCTGTATGTAACATCTTGTTTTAATTCAAAATCAATCATTTTTCTATTTCCAGGGTGATTTCTAGCAATTCAAGTTCTCTCTTTCGATCGCTTAAACCATTGTTTCTCTGGCTATTTGAAAAATATATTAGAAAAGTATTAAAGTATTTAATTTACTTTCGATTTCTTAAATACTTACGAAATAAATAGAAATTAAATAAAAATAAATACCTCAACTGATACTCCGGTTGTATTAAAATAAAACGCCCAAAATTCTGAAAATCATGTCAAAAGTGAAAGAAAAACTGATGCAATCAGAAAATTTCTAAACTCATATTCAGATGACATTTAAAGCTCATTCCCAATAAGAAATAAAAAAAAACAGATTGTAATAAAAATCGATAATACTGCCATAGTAAAAAAGTTTAAAAAAATTTATATTTGAAATATATTTTTGGTAGATATGGTCTTCAAACTTTTGTCAAATATTTTAGCTGTTTCTATCAACAATTAGGAACAGTACGGAATTTGATTTATTTTATCGTCTGAAGATAAATTTATTTTTAACAAGATACTTATTTTAATTTCATCAATTTTTCCAAAATGGCGAATGGAATTGAATAAAGAATATGCATTTCCTCAAAAGAAATTTCAGCTACAAAAATACTGAAAGATAGCGAAAAGCCTTTAAAGATAATCTGGATATCAAAAATAAGATATTTGGGAGTAAAAAAATGTTTAAAGAAAGTAGAGATTCTGTTATAGATCATTCAATCTCTGAAGAACCATCTACTTCATGTTATTATCAACTTCGATCAGATCTGAGAATTGGTTCTTAGTGATCGTGACTTAACAAAAAGAGGCAATATTGAACTAGTTCCTACATAGAAAAAGTCGAAAACAACAAAAACTGTAGAGGAATTATTTAGTAGTTTCGTAAACTATAATGCTACTCTTCTTAATACAATTATGATTCATGGTTTTTAGACAAAAAAATCACAAATAATAAAATCCATAAACCCCTTATTTACCTGAAATGTCACCATAGAATTCTGAAATCGCCTCTTCATCAGTAACATTCTGAATTCATTAATTAGATAAACAAAAATTCGCTACGAATACTGAAAGAATTCTACAAAAGTGATTTTAAGACATGTTTTGATAATCGGAAAAAATGTGGGTAATTCTAATCAGAGGTAATTACTTTGAAGGTTGTGCAATAAATTTTAACCAATAAATAATTTGCTTTATGCTACTACTCTGGATACTTTTTACCACAGTTGCACATAAAAAATAGCATAGGTATACTTCAAAACTAGGTCAACGACAAAATATCGAATATTTATTAATTATGATAATATGCACAACTACTTGAAAACACAGATACAAAATCAAAAGACTTTCTTTCATTAATCTTGCTAAAAATTTATGTATTTTTCTAGAGCCATCTAAATTATTTAAAAATGCAAAAATCACAAACACATCGCCAATTCAAATTTTTTATACATAAATTATAAAAAGACATTAAACTTATTCTTGACCTTTTTATTAAAACAATGCTAAAGGCATCAATATGGCTGAATTACTAAAAGATTAATATCTCTTTTAGGAAACTTTTTACACTGATAACCTACTTTAAAGCGTTATTTATATTTCAGATTTTTTTTTATTAAATTATTTAAAGTATTTTTAATGTCAGTGCTTAGTGCTCATAATTATTTTAATCATTTTGTTATGAAAACATAAACATTACAATCAAAGTAAGGACATTTATATAAAAATATACAATTAAAAAAATAAGGTTATATATAAAATCTTAAAAATTCTAAATTTATATATTTAATACAAGTTCCTTGTTTTCTATAGCTGTCGTCAATCTAGAGCATCGTTATTTATCTAAAAATTAAAAAAGAGAAAGGAAAAATAATTTACATTTCAAAGGAAATATTAAAAATGAAAAACGATAAATTTAAAATAGTATCAAGCCCAATATGGAAAACTACCATCTGTTTTTAAAATAAATTTAACGAAACAAAATAAGAATTCAAAGTTTCTATGCATTTCAAAATACTTCTTCAATTATAACGAAATACAAATTTCCTTAAAAACCTCAACACGAACAGCAAGTTCGTGACATCAAAACAGAAATAACCTTCTCACAAAAGCCTCCAATTATCTGTTTTATATCCACACATTAAATTGTGGGTCACGTCTGCTCTAGAGCTATTAATATGCAAAAATCGAGACTTGAAACATGATTGTTTTATTTCAGGGTTACAAGAGGTTGCGTGCTGTATTCAAATTTATATTCATATTGAATTTATGTGCACATCTGCGTGTGGATTGCATATAAATCTGTAAAATTGAAAGTTTGATTGATAAACAATGTTTATAAATTAATGATGCCTGACAAGATTTCATTTTGAGTTCTTAACGAATATAAATACAATCTAATTACATTTTTTCTTTAATTTAATATTAATATTAGAAAAATGCAACAGAAAACTTGATTTAGTATTTGTTATGATTATTTATTAGAGTTTATTTATAATATAATGTATGAATTATTGCGATCATTTAGATAAAATGACAAATAAAACAATTTTTTCCTTTAATGAATACCAGTGAAATTGAACATTTTTTAAAATTATTATTCTGCATTAATCATAAGTAAAAACTTCAAATAAGATAAATATTTAGTATTTGATATAATTATCTTATAGAATTTATGTATAATTTAATAAATGAATCGTTTTCATGCATGATCGCATATCTATCTATTGCAGAATACATTTTTATGTAAACATTGCGTTTTTTTTTCGCTTTGTGATTTCTAGAAAGCCAATAATTTAACCCATGGCATTTGAGGTTTGTTTAGTCAGCATTGTTTGAAATATTTAATAAAAACTATTATTACGTTCAGAGCAAGTATTTATATTGTACTTGACGGTGAAATAATGATAAAAAAAGGGAAAAGCAAAGCTTCGATTAACACTAAATATGTTTAAAATAATACTGTTTGTTATTTCTACTTTTAGACACACTGTTTGTGGCAACATTAACTGTTTGCCTTTTTCGAGTAAGGTAAATGTTTTGTCTTTCGGTTAGCAATTGTTTGAATACCTAGGTAATGCACGTACGTGTTAATCCAGCATTATTTTTTAAAAACAGTAATGGGCTCCAGATAAGGGGGAAAATGAAATCTGCTATCTTAAATTTCATACTATCATGTGAGAACATTATTATTTTTAAGACATTGCTTGCCTTTATTAATTTAAGTCATTCACAAATTTAAAACAAAAACAGATTATCAGAATACGTATGTGTCGATATATCGAGAATCAGATACACGGTCGGCTTTTGACCCAAGTTGTAGCATTTTGTTGGTGATAAGTCGCCAAATGTCATAATCTTCTGCAATATTTTTTAATAACTCTAAAAGCAAAAAAAAATGATGCTACAAAAGCGATAAATCGCCAATTTGTTGCCTACGCATTTTGAGGATTCAAAAATCTCAAACCAAAATAACACCATGTTCTCTCATGATAAAAAATGCGAGAATCGAGCAATTTGAAAAGAAAAGCCGACAATAAAGCTGTTAAGTTGGCAACAAAATGTGAAAAATTGAATCAATATTTAGATTTTGGCGCAAATTATGTTCGCATTGTGGAACTTTGAGTTTTTAATAGGAGCTAGGCCTATAGGAACGATGTATGTTCTTATCATGGAAAGATTAAGCTTCCAACATTGAATGAAAGGCCGGATGAGTTTAAAAATATGTTACTGGAATTTACCAGCAACGCGTGAATTATCAGACTATATTACCGTTGGCGAAATTAAGAGAGCAAGAAGTACAATGTAATAACATGCAATAATTTAAATAAAATTATAAATAAAATCTTAAAAAAATCCCTTTAAAATAAAATTATAGAAAAAATTGAAGAAGACATTTATTGTTGAAGACGTTTATTAATAATCACTAAAAACAATAACTTATTATGAAGGTCCCTTTATATCTAAAAAATATGGTATGGATGACATTTATTAGTAATCACCAAAAATTATACCTAAGACTTAATATTAAAGTCTTTTTATATCAATGTAATAAGACAAGGCAGAATGGTACTGGGATATGATTACAATATTCACTTAATTTAAATTCTAGTTTTATGTAAATATAACAAATCTGCTATATATATATATATTTAGGGATTTTTCGAATTATAAGATTAGAAAAAGACAATATAATTTAAACATATATCGAATACAGTAAATGATAAATGCGGTATATAATAATATTATTATATACTGTACATCGTACAAAATATAATAATATTACTATATATATTATAATCTTCTCCAATTGTGTTATCCCCACAACATCATACAAAATAAATTCTTTTAAACTATTTAATACTAATTTTTAGCAAAGTATTTGTAAAAGAACTACAATATTCAAATACATCCAATAATTGCGTATTTAATATTAAAAATATGAATAAAAATATTTTTAAAAGTTCAAAATAGTAAATAGTAATCATAGTAAATAAATCACTAATAATAGTACCATATTAAATAAAAAAATCAGCGAAGCAAAAACGTTCAGAATCTTGAATACAAACACAGTCTTAAATTGTATAACTGCTATACTTTTAAAAATAATCAAATTAATAGGAAAAAAATAACTAATTTATGTGTTCTTGCTGCTAGAAAATATCATTAATACAACAGAAAAATTGTGTATATCAATATGAGTGTAAAAATACTGTATACTGGCAATATTTTGACATATCGGATCTTTTTTAAAAATTTTGTTGCTGATGTGCATTTTGAAACAAAAAGGTTTATTACAGTAGCCAGCAAATAATTGTATTTTTAAAATAATTATTCATCGAATTAGGTTTCCTCAATTATTTTAATGAGACATTACACTTAATGACATTACACTTAATGATCAGTGATCCATTTACTATACATCATTTTAATAATTCTTCCAAAAACAGTAACGGTTTAGCAATAAAAATTAGCCTAATAATAAATGCCTGAAATAAGGATCATTATTCATGTCACGTTATTAAACAAAATATGATTCTTAGAAGTTGATTTTTTATTACAATTTAATAGCTATTTTATACTTGCAAATTTCAATATCTTCCTTTTTCAAAAGAGTGTGTGACATACATATGTAGGTATCCATAAATAAATAAGAGAATTTAAAGAAAACACACTCAGACATCAAACTAATTTCAAAAAGAACGAGGAAATAGTAGTCATACTGTTGTGTTTTTTAGTTCCAAGTACTTTACATTGTGAATTTTGATTAACATAAAATTGAAAATTTAATTGAGGTAGTACTTCAATAATTATTACTAAGTATGCATTCAGCTTGAAGGATTATAAAAAGAAATTGTTTAATGTTACTATTAAGCTTTTTTTAAACTAAAATATTTAACCGAAAATCAAATTTTAATAGTTTAAAATTATATTTATATTGTAATAAATATCTTTTTTTTTCAATGGAAGTGGTCTATAGTATTCAAAAACCTACCAACCATTAGCTGTTAGGGTGAAACACAATATCCAAATTCTGACCCAGTTTTTTGTTAACATGTCAGAACAAGAAGTTGTTTTTCGGATGCGGTTTTTGGCGTCAACAAAAATCCGTAGGCGGAAAACAAAAATTTTATTATCTACACGAGCATCTCAAAAAATCTGTTTTTAATAACGCGTAGCCATTGCATTTGCAAAAGTTCTGATTTAAAAAAAAATAAGTTAATGACTACCGCAAATAAAACCTTAAAAAATGTCATTTTGAGCAGGTGATTATATGAAATAAAATAAATAGGAAATGTGATATTTTTTCAAACAATAAATGCAAGGCAAAGCGTTTTTGATTCGTTTGCACTACTAAAGTGACTCATTCAATGAAACGATTAAAATGAGTAAACATATAATTTAACTTTCACGAGCACGTGGTGCTTGGCCGTTCGAGAAATTGTGTTCTGACATGATACATTGAAATATGCATAGCAGATTTCATTTTAATCTTTTATTTAGTTATTTCATACGTCAAATATTAATACCGCGTGATTCATGTTTTAAGAATTTTAAGATACGTCAGGATTGGGAGTAAAAAATGAAATATTTTATTGGCTTCAAAAACGACATATTGATTAATATTCAAATGTAAAATAAAGAACCTATTTCTGGCAATAGCTTGATTAGGTTGCTATAAATATCTATTAAAATACGTAGACTTCTTTTTTTTTATGAACGCAGAATATCACAATCAGATTTTATCATAACGAACACCTGCCGATAAGAATCTCAGTCCCGTTCTATTTCGAAGGTCAAATGTTATATCGTTTGCAAACGTGGCTAAGTAACAACTCACTGTCATACGCGGTTTACACTGACTGACCTCTGCGATTGACTTGATATCAACATACGGAAACTACATAACGCTAAGTATAATATATAGGTAATTAAAGCACTCACATATTGAAACAAAGACTCGTTAACAAGAACAAATCAAAGAGAATCATCACTGAACGTGGAAGTGCCGAGTTGCTCCAGAGATAAACAACTTGTTAACACAAAGCACGTGAGAAGGGGCTACGAGCGTGCTTTTGGGGTGGAATGCTCGCGACCCGGTGAAGAGCGGTCAAACTCCAGCCTCGGGGCCGAGCGATGAGATTTGGAATTTTTGCTTCGAATTTTATAAGCGTGTGACGTCATTCGGTTAAATGCGGAAGATACGATTCTCGAGACCAGGATGGATGTAAATTTGAGATAGAACCTTGAGATTTAATAACTGGATTCGATCTCACGGATTGTTCCGCTTATCGCCTACATTATCTGGATTCTTGGACGGGGTAATTTTGGAGTTATTATTCAACGGTGTTCTTTCTATTATTGTCTATCCTATTTTTGTTTTATCGCGGAAACTAAGTAGTTACTGTCTATAATACTGATGCTTTTTGTTTTTTGCCATAAATTGTCTGTCTGCGCTTGATTAAATGCGCAGAAATTGTAATTATTATTCTGAAGTATTTTTTTTAACCTTCATACTTAAATAATCAAAAGTCTATATTATTATACTTTATTTACATGAACGGATATTATTAAAAGAATAAATAATTTTTCCGCATATTTAATAATTTAAATTTTTTTTCTGTAAATGCTATATATTTTTTCTACAGCAAGTAACGTTGCCTATTCTTTTTCCATACAATATGTTAAAATAATTGTGAAGCTTTTTCATAACGTTCCGTTAACTTTCATACTTAAATAATCAAAAGTCTATATTATTATACTTTATTTACATGAACGGAAATTATTAAAAGAATAAATAAGTTCTACACATATTCAATAATTTTTAATTTTTTTTCTGTAGATGCTATCCATTTTTCTACAGCAAGTAATGTTGCCTATACTTTTCCGATACAATGTGTTAAAATAATTGCGAAGCTTTTTTATAAAGTTGCGTTTTTCTCAAACGGTTACAATAAAAATGGTAAAATAGTATCAAACTCTACTACATCCACATAGTATTGGTATAACACGATTTGAATACAACATAGTACAAAAAATTATGAAACTTCCAATAACATCGTGGAATGTTGCCATTCTTTTAATATGAAAAGGCAACATATTGGTTTTAGTTAGCATTGGGATCATATATATTAATTAATCAATTCTATAAGATGATTTTGAGGCCATAAATATAAAACGAGTTTGAGTCCATTTATATGATAACTTTCTCCATTTTTTTTAAACGCGCTAAGAGTATTAAATTCCTTTCTGCAGTTTAATTATACTAGCGACCCATTTTGCAACTTAATGAACTCTAACTTTCTTAACTTTTCAGTGGCGATTGATTGAAGAAACTATATAAGTGGAAACTTCTCTTCAAACCTTCACACCTCACCATCATTAGAATGTTTCGATTCTTTGGATTTAAATCAAACCAAGTCGGTTAAACATAGTTTTTAACCTTTAATCTTACAACTCTAAAGCTGAAAGCAAACCTGCGAATAACTGCGTTTTATATAATGATGATATTTTTTTATTATTCTTTCGCATTAAACCGCTGGTATTTTCTTTATAAAACACGATTCTGAAGAACGTTTTTTAAAACAAACTTTAAAAAAAACCTATAAAATAAACATAATACAAATGATAATTAGATTTACGTGCATTATAATTATTAAATTATCTTTGTAAATATGTAGTTGTATCCAAATATTTTGATGATCCTAGTTTTATTTAGATTAGGATACAATATTTTTTTTCCTGTTTCAGAATTTAAGGTTATAAATACATAAATCAGAATTTATTTATTTATAGTCTAAGGCGAAGTTATCCCAAAATAAGTGACGCTCAAAAGGAGCAAAAAACATTATACAAATTAAGTATTTACACAAAAAGCATAGTTTTAAAAAAACTCACCAATGGGGAGTGACCTTTTATACAAAAGGAATCAACAAATGAAACTTCTCTACTATCTTTCAAGAAATGAATCACATAATAATAGCATTTGCATGATGCAGCTGTCTTTCGACATTTATATTTCAAAAAAGGAAGGAAAGAAGAAAAAATAAATGGGAAAAATAAATCGAAACAAAGCGAAAAAAACATCACAATATTTGAAACTAAATTGCAAAATAACAGCAGGAAAATTAGCTATTATTTTTAAATTATTAAAAAACAAACTCTTATTTCTAAATAACAAACATTGCATTTATTATTAGAAATTAAGTAATTTCCTTTAAAAAATAAGCTTTTTTTTCTTAATAAAACATCAACAATTTTTGAGAAGATGAAATCAAAATCTTTCGTTAAAGCTGATATTACATCAAAATTGATTTCGGGATATTAATTTTTAAATAATTTGCAAGATTATTTGCTGTTTAAGAATTTCTCGTCATTGCTAGCATTAAATTTCATTACACTATTTCCAGCATCTCATATAAAATTATCCTATTAATCAATTTTCCTTACTTTAATTCTCTCTGTGTTTCTATAAATAATATTATCAATATTTAACATCATTTCCTAATGATTAATCATCTTAAAATTAAATTTTAAATTCACCTTAAACTTTTCCAAATCTCTAACGCTTAAGCCTTTTCTATTAACTTTTCTATTTTTTTAATCCTGTCAACAGCTTCATCCAACAACTCAACCCGCATCTAGTTGAAAACACTGCAAACTAGAGCCAAAGAGAGAGTTGGTAACCGCTCCGGTGACACTAACTGCAACTAATTGTTTATGGCATTTGAAAAGGTTGAGTAAAAAGCAAGTAATCAACGGATACACTCGACTGAACATTTCTCCCTTTTGTGTTATTTTTTAAAATAAACGTTTTAATTTTTCAGTGTGTAATGTAACTTTGATAACTAATTAATATATTAACTGGAGTAGTTGATAAACCCAAAAGGGCTCTTCACAGGATATCTAACCTCGATTCCTCGAAAAAAACTGACATAAATATTTACTAATTTTTTTCACTATAGCTGTTACATGCCATTTTTTATTTTCCTTTTCCTAGAAAAGGGCATGATTAAACAATGGGCATTGAGAAAATATTTTATAGAGGAATGCTTAGATTATAATGGCTTACAAATTTTCATTGCATTTCAATTAATTATTTTTTAAAATAGTAATTTAAATACTCTCATTTTAAATCTCAAAGCTCTATTTAAAAATTAATCTTAATCACAACTATTTGTGAAATGATCAATTTGACTCTAATTGATTAATTTGAGAATGACAGAAAAAGTTGGATTATAATGAATATTTTTATTAATCTTTTCATTCATAAAATATTAGAAAAAGTTGAAAATATTTTCCAAATTAAAACTTTAAGTAAATTTTTCAATAAAGAATGATTACATAAAATAATTTTAAAATACATCTCTGAATGCTAAACAAAAAAATCTGAATTGCAAATTTATTCAAATACCAAATTTGATTGTGGAACAATTATTTGATTACTTGATTTATTAATTATTTGATAAACTAATACCTTAATATTAAAAAAAATTGCACTGAAAGCTCTATAAATCTGTATGAAAAGTTCTGTAAATCCGTAAAGAATGTTAAAAAGAAAGTTCGGAATTTATTGTTGAATCTGGTTTTTAACGAAAATAATCAATTTAAAATAATAATTTCTTAATTATAATTTCCACCTACCATTAAATAAAATATTGAGGATTTAATTTCAAGAGATTTAACCAATTCTATTAAATTAATTAAAATTAATTTAATCACCACGTAATTGAAAGATAGCAACTGATGACAGAATAAAGGGATATGAAGAACATTTTTTTAATTCTAAATTCCCTTCAGTCCGAACTTTTATTGAATCGTTTTTAAGAGAGAATATGAAAAAATGAAGATCCGTATTGGATTATTCATATAATAAGTCATTAAACGTGCTAGATAATATAACGCGCAAACGATTTTTTAAAAATATACACAAGAAACAAACGAGAAGTATTGTGATGGAACGATTTTCAACATCCTGTTTATTTCGTGAGACTGTCGTATTTGAAGTTATAAAAACCGTTTTTGTGACATCTGCCTCTGTGTTTTCAAATTGTCATTTGACTGTACTACTTATGTGTCCTTGACTTTCATCCAGCAGAGGATCTTCCCATAGTCCAGGATCACGAACTATCTGTCGAAAGCCCCATTAGCAGGTGGCATGCCCGGCTTCCGAATTTTGAGAGTTATTTTTAGTGAAAGTAAAGTGGGACAAATGACGGAATACAGGGTACTCGAACATTTGTGGCTTCAAAAGAAAATATTTGGTTTTGGAAGTGAAACGAAAAATAACAGTTCCTGTCCCACGAGTTCGAAATCATAAGAAACTTTTTTTTAGTAGAACACATTTCTTTCAAGTACCTATTTATTTCTCACGAGAAAACATTTCGATTTTACAATTCTCAGTAGGGGGCTAAAACCTTATGCTTATCTTTCCGGTTTACAGTATCATAATTTTGTAGAATCTTTATCAATTTGAAAATTCTAAATCATATGTGGAATTTGTTGTTTATAGTATTAAGTAAGCGAATTTCAGAAGCGATTTAAATTAAAGATGCGGTGATTTCTCATTTGAACCTTTTATCTATTTAAATATGTTGCCGCCAATTTTCCAACCTCATTTTTTCACCAGTAGTTAAGTTTCCTTACAGAATAATCCTAGAAAACACAAGATAAAAATTTTAATTAATAGAAATGTCTTAATTATTTTAATTATTAATTAAATATTTTTCATTCCTACTTTTAGCTTATATTAACTTCTTGCTATTTGGGTTACATTCTCCGTGTATTTTTGAACACCATCGACAAAAATAGTCCTATTACGAAAATATAATCCAGATTTAAATGGTATTTATAAGTACCATCAGTAGATAAAGGGTTAAATGTGAATATCACTTTATCAATAAATACGATAAAGTACACGAGAAAGCTGATACGAAGTTTTAGCAATAGGAATTTCAGATGATGTTCTCGCCCTCTATTAAATGAAAAAAAGCGAAAAAATTCTAAAATTTCAACAGAAATGAGAGAAAGCTAAAAATGCTTTCAAAATACCATCAGTTTTTTTATAGATCAGTTTTGCAGGGATTTATACCTATTTCGTTATTGAAAAACTGTGTTAGTAATGTTGACAAGCTTCGTAATCCTAGGATTTAAGCATTCAGAACAAAATTGTCATGCAAATTGGTGCACCTGCCCACGGAACTTGAAATGTCCGACATTTGTAATGACAAACTGTCAAAGATAAACGAGTGATCAGACGTTAATTTCCAACAGCTTCACTTTCTCGCGTTAATTATCTTAATACATGGAATTTCTGGTAATGGAAGTCCTTAAAAAAGTCAGGCTTATCTTGAAAACCCTAATTATCTTAAAAAGCCCCCCCCCCTCGAATATTTGAATATAATAAAAGAAGAGATAATCATGTGAAATTCATGTTCAAATTTTGCATATTTAGAGTAGAAGAACACCTTAATTATCTTTCTGAATAAGTGAATTTTAATCTGAATAACCCCGTTACTTAAAAAAAACCCCGAAGGCAAAGCGATTATACCTTATATGGCAAAAAATAAATATTTAAACGATCGGAAAGAAGTGACTTTCTGTGGTGATCATCATTAATGAATACAATTTGCAAACAATGATCCAACCATGATTTAGGTCATCATCGTTAAACTTGGAAAACATAAATAAATTTTTGAAAAAGGATTTCATTAAAGATAAAAATCAGGATATTATCGAATTAGATTTTATCATTCATTAATAATGATATATCATGTATCTATTTGTTCTTTAAGAAAAAAATTGATTTTAGATTTAATTTAAATTAACTTTTTGTTTTGTTGTCACACGAGGACAATTTTGGATCGTTGAATTGTGATAAAAGAGAAAGGTAACTGAATAAAGCATCCTATCTAAACTTAAGTCCTATATAGCGAAAGGATACTTGTACTCAGAATCTAGATTGGTGCAAAAATAGATTTTGTATGAAATTAAGTACTCTCCAGTTTCGAATCCAAAGCAATACATTCTTGCATAACTCAAGCATTGGTACACTAGAGCTATATAGATAGTAATATACAAAAATGTATACTCCAGAAGAATAAATATTTAAATATAACCAAATTGTAACTCTACATTGTTAATCATAATAAAATTTGTTGTTGTTCTAATAGCACTTGCCATGGACAAGTGCGCTGACGTCCGTCGGCGATTTTAAGCCGAATAGGCATATCTTGTTTTTGAAGTAGAGTCAACTAGGGCCAAAAGTACAACTTAGCTACACATTCATCACATTCGCTTGCACAGCCCCTCTTTTTACAAAGGGAGGGGCACATTCAGACACCTCACAGATAGCACACTGGAGAACAGCCATGCTTTAATCGGCCTGATTACGATGAAGACGCGCTACCTCTGTGCTAGGACCCCGGCATAATAAAATTTAAAGTCATCGAACGAAAATATTATTTTATGTAGTTAAACAACATTTTAAAATTAAAAAAGTTATGCTTCCTTAATAAATAATTTTAATTAGATCTGACATTTCATTGCCCGTTTTAGTTCGCATGCAGTTAGTTCATTACATGGCGATATTTTACAGAATAAAAATAAAACCGATATCCTAAAGGATAAAAGAACTATAAAGAAAAAGAGTACAGTTAAAAATTTTAATCCACCACAAATAGAAGGAAAAAAAAAGGTTTTGTGATTTAAAATATTCGCAAGGATCATAGTAAATAAGCCGCTGGATAATTTAGTGCCTCAAAGAAGGTTATGGACGTTAAAGCGTTGGTAAACTATATAATGAACAATTCCCTTAACTATCTATGACCCATTTCAAAACACAAAATGGTATTATTTCATTCTAACATCAAATGGGACCCTCTCATTATCATTTTCAACAGGTATCATCATCTAGCTCCAGACAGAGCCGGCGTCAAATTAGGGTCATCTCTCGATGTCGTAAAACACCGGAAACTGGTCTGTTCTCTCGTTTATCTGCGCCAACAACAAAGAAAAATTCCAAACCACAAGAGGCGATGCTATGAAAACCTCCTTAGCATTCCGCAGCATGGAATATTCCTAGCAAGCAGGTCAGGAAAACAGGAAACTGTAGACGCATCTTCTTCAGCGAAGGACGTTGCGTCCAGTTAACTTTTCAGTGAAATCCGATTGATTATAGATCAGCGCAACTTATTTGTATTGTTTTTGTTGTGTGGGAAACCTGCTTATGACAATGTAAAATAGAGAAATCGTAGGAGATCCATATGGATATAGTATCTTAACGATTGAATGGATAAATGTGGACAAGGAAACTGTAACTGACAATTTTTATCGCAGATATCGAAAAAGTTTATTTCAACAGTTATTGTTGAAGAAGTTTTAGGAAAGAAGTATGCGAAACATTTAAACAGCTGAACCATGAAATATTGTGAAATTGTTTCGTTGTTAGTGATTTAATATGAGAATTGTATTCCTTTTGCATAATTTGTATTTCTTTTGAAGATAATAGATGTATATTTGAATAAAAGAAGATTAGAATAAATTATGTCGAAAGAAGGTCATGTGTACTGTGAATGAAAGTGAATAAAACACGCTTCAAGTTTTTTAAAAAATAATTTGAAACAATTACCACTGAATTATCTATATGGGCTGATAATTTTATTAGAACCCGTAGCGTAAGATTTCTGAGGGGGTTTATGAATGTATAACACATTTATAATTCGAACTACCAGATGTTGTGTTATAAAACAATGCGAACTCGATTTTTTTTATAAATATTTATTATTTTTATATAAAATAGCTAACACATTACATAATTTCCTAAATTTTTTAAATATTATTACTCAATATTTAAAAGCTTTCAATTCAGCAGTTTTATTTTAGATATCAAATATGAGAATATAGATTCTGTAGAAAGAAGTCGAAAAAAATGTAGTTGTGATTTTCTAGTACTAATTAATAATGTAGTTGGAATAAATAGAAAATGTTGTTGTATTTTTCTAGGAAAAGTAAATTGCGAATAACTACTCAATCTATAATAATTATTTTTAGTATTATTGCAAATTTGAAATAAAAGAATTAATTAGCAATAAATATTGAAATATTATTATGAATGAGAAAAGTAAGATAAATATTTAAAATAAATCTTGGGGAAACCTTGGAGTGAATCTTTTAATCCGTCTTTGATTATTTATGAAAGAAAATATTTTTTTTTCAATTTCTCAATTTGTACTATTTATTCTAATTCTTTTCTGAATTAAGACACAATAATGATCTCTCCTTTAATGATGACGATAATGATGATGTCGTGTCCGCTTTTTACCACGGAAAGAGGGGTGCAGTAGCTTCTGAGGGTTTGCACCCCTGAGCACCCGAGGGCAGAAGTCTGACTTCTAGCTCATGAGGATGAAACACACACCCACACGCTTGCACAACCCCTTTTTACAGGGGGGCACATTCACACATCTCACAGATAGAACACAGAAGAACAACCATGCCCGAACCGGGACTCGAACCCGGGACTTCCAGAACACGAGGAAGACGCGCTACCTCTGTGCCAGCAAGCCGGCTCTCCTTTAATTAATGGATAATTTTAATTTAATTATTTGAGAGAAAAACTAAATTTGAAATCTATGATTATTAATTTAGCATGATTATTTTTATATCAGGTGGAAGTAAAGTAAAATATCACACACACACAATTGAAATAAAACCTTTTTATTACAAGAGTGAAGGTTTAATTTATGTTTACAACAATACTTATAAAAAACTTTTATTATTATTATTAGTTTGACACGATTAGACAATAGTTGGAAAAATATACTGAAAAGATGATATTTTTGGACTTATTTTCAGAGCGAACTTTTTTTAAACATTTAAAAGCATTTAATAAAAATTAAATTTTCTTCTTAGGAAATAGAAAAAAAATTAGATATAAAAAATTAGACTCATTTTTCAATAACAAAATGATTCAATATTCTATTTTTTTAGCGAACAAATGCTTTCTTTTATAATCAAACATAAATTGTAATTCTAAATTTAATTTTTTGAATAACCAATGACGCTAATTCAAAATGTCCAACAAACCCAAAACTGTCTTCTTTACAAGAAATATTTTCTTCATTGCTACATTTAATTTCTAGAGAATTTTGTCTCTATGAAGAAAATCTATAAATTAAATACTTATCGAATATAAATGTGAACTTTCATGCTTAATAAACATAAAGAAAAATCAAAAAGAAAAATCTAGGAATTTAGTAATATAGGAGGAATACCACTGACACAAACTTAACACAGAAAAGATGACCTTTTCAAGCTGTTTACCAATCCATGCTTAATCATTTTTTAAATCTTAAATGCAAATCTCGTAATGCTAACACCCACAGAATAAGAATATTAAAATACGCAATTAGTGAAGGAAATTAAAAAAAAAAAACTCTAAACCGGAAGGGTGTTAAATCATTAAAGAATCTGACCCTAGGAACAACCTGAAGACCCTGAAGCTAGGGGCACTCTGAAAACTTCGCCAAACCAGCTTGGTAAGCCAACCAAGCCTAAGCCTTGCATAGTCTCTTAATGGCCTGGGGTTATGGGTTATTACTGCTCCCGACTAGTTTCTGCTCCGGGTCAATGGGTCGAGTATGCTGACCACAGATAGAAATAATTTCTACTTTGAAATTCGCCAACGCAGCTTAGAAGGATGATGAGAAGCCAGAAGAATAAAATTCCTGCAGCAATGATTGGGATTGCTGAGAATTGATCGGATATTCATTTACAACACTACACAAAGTACATTTGAATCGGAGGGAGGTTTGAAGGTCAGAAAAGTTAAGAAGAGATTATATTTACATGAACTGAAGTATTGCAGGAACGAAGATAGGATTTCCTGGAATGTTTTATTGTAAATGCATCGACAAAAATGCCTCTTATTAATTTTACAAAACAAGATTTTATATTTTTAAATCTCGGCTTTGAAATATATATTTATATGTTTATATAAATAAGATAAAAAATTCAGGGAAAATAATTAGAGAAAAAAGTAATACTTTTGAATAGAAGTTAGTTATTACTAAGATGGAATTTGAATGTTTAAAGATTGAATATGGTAAAAACCATCATTTTTTAAAGATTACTTTGGGTATACGTATTAATGCCTGTGGCTTCTTTTTACAGTAAATATCGGTTATGGTAAGTAAGAATTCAGACATGCTTTTGATTAATTCAGTACAAATTTCTATTTATGTGCCATTTGTATAAATTAGTGTGACGTATTAAAGATTTTAAAAATAAACTTTCGATTAATTAATAGGGTGAGCATTTAATAAAACTTTTCTAATCTTTTTTTTTCTTAAATGTTTCATCTTGATAATTAATGATATCGTTTACTCAAAAATGTAACAAGTAAATCTTGAAAATAATTATTAATTTATTAAAATCAGGGTATAAAGGCTCAAAGAAAATATTGTAAATATTTATGTTTTGTAGGTGCAATTAAGTAGTAATTTCTTCTTTAAATGTTTGCTAAAACTTTAAGAAATTTTATAAAATTGGCTGCATGATATTTCACAGATATTCCTAAATTAAAATAAAATACTGTAAGAACTTGTGCATCTCACAAAATTGATTTAAGACGACAAATTGGTTTAAGATTCTTAATGCCATTATAATTAATATTTCGGGGTTTTTTTAAGGTGTTTTCTATGTCTAAACTTCCTAAAAATGAATAAAAACCAAAGATATAAACCAATTTTTAATTTTATCCTAAAATATTTCTTTTATTCAACAATTAACACTACGAAAATTGTCTCAATTATAACTTCATAAAAATTCGATGACAATAATATAATGATAGATGAACTGAAATACACAGTAATAACGCTTTGTAATTTCCATATTTCCTCTTTTTTTCAATTTATTTTAATTAACTCTTATTAGTGTTTAAGTTTTTAAAATATCATTAGCGTTTTAAAAAGAGAATATTCTCTCCACACTAAATAAATTATTTCAATTATAAGTAAACTATTAATCTATTAATGTCTTTAAAATCATTTATTGAATTCTTTTAATTTATTTTAGGACCCCTTTCTATTTCTTTTACAACCCTTTCATAACTGTTCGTAAAAATATTTGGAATTCATCAAATTTTTTTGATGATTCAGAATACTGAAATTTCAGATTAGACATCTAACCATTACGAGATATATAAAAGGCTAAATAAATAACAGATAATGCACAGACTATATAAATAACAGCTCTAACTAGTTAAGATCCTAACTAAAGAACAAGCAGATAAGAATAGTTGCCTTTCGTTCGTCTGTTCACAAAGAAACCAATGCGAAATTGAAATAAAGTGGAAAAACAACAAAAACAGGCGGAACGCGGAAAGAGAAAATGGTTCCTAATTCCTGATAAACATTCTAGTTCCAGCTGCTACTGGTAATAGAGAGACGTGGAAGTAGAGTTTCTGAAACGACTATTTCGAAACCGGATTCATTAGCAGCTGAAACACTCCAATGTTACGCTACTGTTTGTAAATTGAATAAAATGGAATGATTAATTATGCCATTAATCAATGTATTTACGAATCGAATTTTTAGAAATTTTAACTTTTTCCTAATTGCTAAATGAAATTTCAAATTAATTATTTAACGTCATTTTGAAATTTCATTTTAAATAGATGTAAATTCTCTCTTCTTCTTAATTTTTCATATGGATGATGCAATGTTGAATAACTTGTAATAATATTTTAGGCTTAACTTTTATTGGTTAGGTTATGTGAAAATCGCAGCTTTTTTATTTTAAATTATATAAAAGCTAATATGTTTTGATAGATTATCTTAATAAAATTATATTACTATTTTGAAATTTGCTTTGGCAACTTCTTTCACAAATATGGGCCTTGACACCAAGAAGATAAAACCAAATTTATGGAATTCTCGCCCTTAATTATAAATCACAGTGTTCCTCTGTGTATCAAATATACCTCTATACAAATCATTTAATAACTTCAAAAAATAGATTATTTCAAATACCTTGACACAATGATTAATGACAATAATAAACTCAAAGCAGAAACTGACAACAGAATAAAAATAGGACAATTAAATGTTTTTGGACTGAAAAAACAACTAAGATCCAACTTAATCAGTCAAAAAACTAAACTAAGTTTTATAACACTCTTTATTATGCCTGTTCTGTTCTATGCAAGTCAAACTTGTCTCTTAACTTGGGCACTCAGCGTTCTATGAACTTGTTCGAAAGAAAGACCCTTAGAACTATCTTTGGCCCAGAAATAGACAAAGGATATTGGAGAATTAACTTCAATTTTGAATTATACAAATGGTTATCTAATAATTTAGATAACCAGTAACCACAGGTAACACTTGTTATCTAAATTAATAGGCTCAGATGGCTCGGCCATATCCAGAGAAGCTCTGAAAACAGCTTCCTCAAAATATCCACTTTTTAAAATGCTGTGAGATCCCGGGCTAGAGAAAGACATCTAAATAGATGCTAGGATGATGTAGAAAGAGATCTTAACTTTTCTGAGGTTGAAGAAATTGAAGAGGGTTGAGTGGGATAGAAAGCGCTGGGAAGTCTGCGTTGTTGAGGCAGGGTCTGCTGGGGCTGTTATGCTGCTGATGAAGATTATGGAATTTAAACTATTTTATAACACTATTAGTTATTACCAAATTTGAACTGTTGCAACAAAAGAAAATAGTTTGACATTGAAAGCAAAGGGAGAGGGGCATTATTAAATCTTCAATTGAATTATTTATATGAGGATGATTAGTTTCTTAAACATCTTAGTTAAATTTTAATCAATTTTGAAATTATTTAGCTATAAGTTTTCAAAATTTCCATATTTTCTTCAAGTATTGTAATACATATTTATGTCCCATATCCATTTAAATTATCTCTTGTACAAATAGTTCTTATGCAAACAGGAATCGGACTCTTATCAGAAAACATCTTAATTTTTGAGGATTTTGGATTTGTTAGGATTTTTTTTTCTAGAACCATGGTTTTGACCCTAATGCCTCAAACCAAGATTAAAAATCATATCAATGTAAAATAATCAAAATTGGCTGATGCACAATAGTACATAAATTACAAAAAAGATTTAAATGAGTAAATAAAATGTAATAGCTTTTAAAAATACAAAAATTTGAACATGTGGTGTATTACCAAGAAAGATAAGTCATATCTACACTTTCCAACAAACCCGAAGACCCACAGATTTAAACCACTAGGGCTGAATGACCGAACCACCTCAACAGCAACACTGGCGGGAATTGTAGTTCAATATAATGACCATCACTGGCCACGGTACAACCCTCCCCGTTGGAATTGCATCCCTTTCATCTATGGGAGAAGCCTAACTTCCACCTATTAGTATATCATTCAGGGTGGCAAGATCCAACCACCATGCCGGAAGAATCTCATCGTCATTCCGAGGTGCCCTCTCAGGGAGGGGGATAAGTAAGAAAGGTAATGGGATGTTCGAGTTTTCTAAAAATAACAAACGCTAAGCATTGCAATTTAGGCAATCTGACATTATATGTTTGACAGACATTCGACAGTCACACTGAGAAGATAGAGGTGGTTTTCGCCTAGCAACAAATGAAGATGGGTGTATATAGTATACCGAATGTGTAAACGGGTTAACATTTTTTGATTTGGTATTGAAGACCATAGTTGCACATGAGGTTTAATAACATGTAGTTTATTGTTAGTTTCAAGATTACATAGAGATTTCAGACAGTTTTTTTTATCTTATGTAATAAAATATACTGAGTAATTCTTTCGCATCTTTTCAATCTACCAGGAAAAGCGAAAGTATCACGTAATTCTCAGATGTCACAATGCCTTGGTATTTCTTGAAAATGGACCAGCTTCCAAAACCACATCTTAATTCAAACCATGTTTTCACCAAATCAAAATTAAAAGCTTTATCGATTGTTTAGTGCCTTAATGCGCGTCTGAATGGCATCGTGCGTCCCAGTTTTCCCAACGACAGATTTTATCTCGATTCGAAATAGTTGCAAAACCGGCACAAATGATACACTTTTTCTACCTTAATGTTCATTGCGTTATCTGTCTCCATCAAAGTCGCTTGGAGATTTTATTTGGATCGTCGAAGAAAGTTGCACACCAATGGCAGACATAGAAATCAAGAAATTTAAAAAAAAATTAATTTACACGCATTGCCAGTTACTCAGTGCCTAAATAAAAAAAATAATAAAATGTGTTTTTGGAACGATAAAGCAGTAATTGTAAAGTTATTTAGAAATAAATAAATTAAAGTTGGTACTAATTTGTTACTATCTTGTATATGTAGCATGGAGAAAATATAATAATTGTCAAAAAAATTTGAACTTGATATTTTGACTAATCTCTACGTTATAAACCTCCCTGAATTCGAAAAACACACTTTGGAAAATGTACACCTGTCTGTCTGGGACAAAGATAACACAAAAACGCTTTGTACTACGAGCGAGAAGTTTGGTATATGAGCTTGACACCAATATTTGTTGATCTATAAAATTTTGGGTAAAAATATATTCAAAATAAACCCGTTTATCTGAATATAAATTAATAAAATAATTTTAAAATGAAGAAAGCTAGAAGAATACAAAATTTAAATTTACAGTGTAGACAACTGTCAAATTTTGAGTCAAAAACAACACCGGATTCACTAACTGTATTTTCAGAAATATGTAAAAGCGGTAGTTAAAAAACGAAATGATTTAAATATATCAAATTAGTTGTGATATTTTGAGATTACAAGTAGAGTTTTGTGTCAAACCTTGTTTTATTCGATTGAGAAAAGTTATTCTAACGCATAAATTCGGTTTTCAGACACTATTAATATCACACAGGGATTTATTACTAAAAAAAATCGCCAAATATGACCCGATAGATACGGTAAAATTGTTAAACTCATGTCAAATTTAATATTTCACAACTATTATTCGCCAGGGACATGCAAAGCATTCTCTGTCATGACAAGTTTATTATAGAGTATGCGAGAAAATTTTGGTGAGACTTTTTCAGCTAGGGTTTATATATACAGCAAGCGTTAGAAGCAAAGTATATATACATAAAATTTTCATCGTGATGCCGTGTACAGTTTTTATTTTTACGTCTGCAAATGTATACAAAGAGAAAATATTACATTGACTATATTCACACAAACTACAACCCATCACAAAATGTTATTATAATTATTTTTACGCCATCATAACATTTTTTATAAATTATATTTCAGATTCTTTTAATCGTTATATGAGAAATAACTATATAAATTTGATTAGGAAAAATGTAGTTAGATAAAAACTAATTAACAGCCAATTTATGTCACGTGATGTAATATATTTTGAATGCATAATGAGAATTAAAATAATTCATTTTAATGACTAACACATTTAAAATTCAAAAATACTTTACAACGGCAGCTATGGATTTCAACAGCAGATTCAAGTGTACGATTATTTTGAAAAGCCGTGGTTTTCCCCTCTCCCCCAGAAAGGGTTAAATATTCAATATTCTTAGTTTTTGAACAGTTCTCTTCAAAAATGTTTAAATTTTCTTTATAATTTATCCTTTGTGAAGTTACATCAATTCTTTTATATTTGCATACCGCACATTTTTTATCATTAAATATTATTTTCTCGAATTCTGAATTTATTTAGAGCTTTCTTACGTAGAATAGATACACATATATTTTTGTTTCAATATGATGTAACAAGTTCTCAATATGTTCTGTAGCTTCTGAAAAAGAGAATAAAAAATTTGTTCATTTAGAAACATTTTTTAATTGTTTTAATGCATCATATAGAAAAAAAATTGAAAAATTCAAGTTACTTATCAATTGAAGTTCGGATTGAAACACAACTTTTTTTTCAGGTCAGAAACCAGGCATTATGTTTGTAAGATATTAGCAAGAATTTGAACAAATTATTAGAACACTTCGAAGAAGAAAAAAGCCTGTAACTTAAAAAAAATACTATTTGGGTAACATCAAATGTACATTCAAGAAATCTCAGAACTCTATTAATCTTTTATAAAAATGTTTGTTAATTATGCATGAATTGATTTCAAATATAAATTTTATTATGCAGAGAATTTTTATAGTAGCATATCGATTACAATTATAATTCCCTTCGTCAACTTTGATCTGTATGATAATAAGTGTTCTAAAAAGATTTCAATCATTTCGATTTTTTTAACTAATATTTGGACCACCAAAAGAAGATTAATTAACATAATGTCATTAACTTCTGACCGCAATTATCCCGTGACCGATGAGAATGCTTAATGACAAAAACAGATGCACGTTCTGAAATTAGTCGTTTTCCTTGATGGAATTTTCTAGATTCTTCGATATCTAATGACATGTTGAGATGAAAATAAAAACTCATCCAAAGAGTGGGCTCTCAAGGATAACTGTTTCAGAAATTACGTTCTGAAACGACCTAGAAAGGACATAACTCGTTCCTAGTTAAAAAAGAAATGAAAAGTTGTTTATGATCGAAGACGAGAAATGATTTCCATACGAAATCCAAAATATCATTGCTTTCATTGGATTTAGACAACACATGTCATCATTTTACTCT
Organism: Argiope argentata; assembly: GCA_026289955.1. Taxonomy (NCBI): domain Eukaryota; kingdom Metazoa; phylum Arthropoda; class Arachnida; order Araneae; family Araneidae; genus Argiope; species Argiope argentata. The sequence continues at coordinate 6,456,321 of JAOUZG010051355.1, forward strand.
ACTAAAGGACTTTCAGCTGCTCCTAAAATTTTGTTGTGAGTTTTTATTTGTCAAAATATAATAAGAATCACATTTGGAATCGAATGATTTATTTGATCTCATCCAAAAAAAAGATAACGTAACGGATGTTTTCTTGGTAAAAGTGCTAACAAAAATGGTGTTCGTTCTTGCATTACGGATGTGAAAGTATTTCTTTTTTTTCCACTGTCGATTCTTTCTTGGAAATATTTAATAAGAATAATGCTTACGGTGTGATTTATTTTATTTATGTTTCGAATAACCATTTAACGCTATGCAATTTTCAATGTATATCAAACATTTTCGTAGTACTAGCAATTTATATTCAGAATTAATATTTTATGTTATGAAGTCTGTAATTTCAAAACTTATTTTGTGAATCCGTCCTATTCAAATAATTGTTTGTTAGTAAAAAAATGTATTTCAGTACTTGACTTTCGTTAAATATAAACTGCAATGAAAAAAATCTGTTTTCGTTTTTAAGAATTTACACCTTTTTTTTTAGGAAAATATACATTATCAGATCATTATATTATAGAAAACTGATAAACATTTCTATGAAAACCTTTAGTTTTGAAGACGGACTTTCATTCTAATCGATTATAAACAAACTCCAATGAAATATTATTTTTTCACACATAAATTGAAATCGAATGAAAAAGGGAGGGTTCATTCAGGGTTCAGTTCTTCCATTTCTACAAATTCTGTTTTGTTATTTGAATCTAAATCATTATTTTTGTGGTAGAAGAAATGCCGAGAAAAAAGAAGGAGAGAATTGTATTGGATCGAAAAGTTCCAATTATAATAATAGACAAAAGAGAAAGAGAGAGCTACCTATTAGCAAAATTTCTGGGAAAATAGTTTTTCTAAAAAATTATAAACATTTATGAGCATTTAGTAATAGAGTTTAGCTTAGTTTGGAATAGATTTCTTAAACAACCGAATGATTTTATGCATCCAATAATTAACCGAAAAATATAAAGTAATTGCGGGAAATGTCCATCTTAGAAGAACCGCCTTTTACAGGAAGATCAACAATCATTAAAATAATAGCAAACTTCCGATTAGAACTGTTTGGTTATTAGAATTTGCATTCAGCCCCATGAGATAATCTATTGGAAAAGAGCCAATTTTTCATAATATGGAAATTATGTAAATACCAACCCAAACATGCAGATATGAATCGTTGGGTTCTTATCCCGGAATGAACTCGCTATATGGCTTCTCGCTTCTTAAAAACTATAAACGTCGTGTCTGTCTGGATGGCTGTTTGGAGTTTAATGGCGCAAGAGCCAAAGCTGACAAGTGGTACGTATATGTTGCAAAACAAGTAGTACGTATGTGTTGTCGTATGCTCTATTAAAGAAAATATTCCCAGAAGAGTAAAAATCAATGTTTTATTTGAAAAGCAACGTTTCACGCTTATAAAAACCAAATCCAATAAGTTCCAAGAACAAAGATTTTAAAATATTGACTCCAATAGTTGAAAAAAAATTCGAATTAAATGTTTAAAATCTCATGATAATCAGATAAAATGGATAAAATTGATAGTTCTTAAAAATTTAAAGATATTCACGTGAGGGTGCTCTCCCACCAGTTCACGCATCTCTAATGTTAATGAATTAAAAAACCACATACGATGAGAATGAAGTTTCGGGCATTGAATTAAAATGTGCCGAACGGTAAGATTGACATTGCAGTCTGAGTACATCGGTGCAAGCTGACCAAACAAGAGATGTTTGTGCGCCAAGAGATGTTTGTGACCAATGCGTAGTCTGGTTAATTTGACATCTGCCCCTCTAATCGAGACAGCAGGCCCCAAGTTAATACCCGGTTTAATAGCATGCAATTTATTTTGCATTTCTCCATCCCAAGATTCCTGCCATACAGAGAGTATATGCTTTTCATATGTAGCAAACAAATCAATATGAAAGCATGGTCGTGAGAAATTATCTAGTGCTGTCTTCGCAGCTCAATCAGCCTTTTCATTGCCATCTATACCTACATGACTAGATATCCAGCAGAAAAGTATACTGAACCCCTTTGTTTGAAGCGTTTTCAAGCGACAGTGAATATCGACTGCAAAAGGGTGTTTAAATTTTGTAAAATGACATAAAGTCTAAGGCACTCATGCTATCTGAATTAATGCAAAAATAACGCTCTTTCGAAAGAGAAATTTTTTCAAGGGCCAACAAAATTGCAAATAATTCAGACGTTAAAACTGAACAAGAATTGTGCAGGCGGTAACTGTGTGTAACGTCGTGTCTGATTTTAAGTAGTAAGACCCCCCACCCCCTCCCCAAATAAGAAAAAAGGCCACATTCTAGGTTGATATTTTTCCTTCTTTGAGTGGTATCATCACGAATGATCGGAAGGCTTCTGAATTATTACGTTTCGCTGGAGAAATGGCCAGTTCCGCGATGGACGGTTCATCGACATTCCAGGTGATCCTCTCCACCCCCGTTGCACGACTATTACCTTCTGGAACAGGTTCCGATGTAATTGAAAAGAGACACTATTACTTTCTTTTTTCGGTGACTCTCCACCCTCGCTCACGGCTAACCTTTTCCCACGGAGATTATTACCGTCTTGTCAGGAATTGGCGCTTTCGAAGTTACTCTTCCTTACCTCTCGGTGAAACTGTGGACAAAGAAACAATTCACCTTTCGCCAGGCTCGGTCAATTGAGAGAAACAAACAAACATCTAAGGGCAAAGGTCGCTTCTTGCTGTTATTTATAGCACACATGATGAAAACGGTTGTTTTTAGTTTGTTTGAGAATAGATAGAACTTTCCATACGGATGGTATGCTGTGGGGTAGCATCGTGAGGTCAAGGGCTGACGGCTTATTATACATTATATGAAATTTTATTTTGTTCAATTATGTCTCAGTTTAAAACTACTGGAACGAAGGACAGATATCGTAATTTTGAGTCATCGTCATTGATGAACCTTTCCTTTCCATCAACCCTTCTCATTGCACCCAATACCAGCATGATACCATATTTAATGTACAACAGATCTAAACATGGTGTGTTACTAGCGAAATAAGAAGGAATCACCATTACTGGATGGACGCAAAAATTATAAAAATAGTAATAGTAAATAGTAATTTAGTAAAAATATAAGCAGTTTGGATATTGTAATTTTGAACCATCGTCACTGATGGACCCTTCCCTTCCCTTCCACCAACCCATCTCATTGTTACCTAACCCTTCTCATTACCAACATGATAACATATTTAACGTACAACAGATCTACACATGGTGTATCATTAGCGAAATAAGAACTAATTGCCAATACTGGATAAATGCAACAATTACAAAAGTATAATTTAGTAAAAATATAATCAGTTTGGATATTGTAATTTTGAACCATCGTCACTGATGGACCCTTCCCTTCCCTTCCCTTCCACCAAGCCATCTCATTGTTACCTAACCCTTCTCATTACCAACATGATATCATGTTTAACGCTCGACAGATCTACACATGGTGTGTCACAAGCGAAATAAGAACTAATAGCGAATACTGTATAAAAGCAACAATAGCATAAGTATAATTTTGTACAAATATAATAAGTATTTTTATAGTAGTTTTGGCCATTGTCAATGACGAAAACAGCTAACCAACCCTTCTTCATACCACATGACACCTTATGCACCATATTAAAGTGCAGCAAATCTACACATAATGGGACATTAGTAAAATAAGCTTTAATCACCAGTACTGGATGGCCGCGACAATAACAAAAATATAATTTAGTAAAAATATAATCAGTACGGATATCGTAATTCTGAGCCATCGTCAATGACGAAAACAGCTATCCAACACTTCTCCATACCATATGACACCATATGCAAAAATATTAAAATGTAGCAAATCTACACATAATGTTCATTATTGAAATAAGAACTAATCTCTAGTACTGGATGGCCTCAACGATCACAAAAATATAATTTATTAAAAATATAATCAGTACGGATATTGTAATTCTGAGCCATTTTCAATGACGAAAACAGCTATCTAACACTTCTCCATACCACATGACACCTTATGCACCATATTAAAGTGCAGCAAATCTACACAAAATGGGAGATTTGTAAAATAAGCTTTAATCACCAGTAATTGGATGGCCGCGACAATAACAAAAATATAATTTAGTAAATATAATTTAGTCTTATCATCTGTTGTCGTAATTTTGAGCCATCTTCAATGACAAAAACAGCTAACCAACTCTTCTCCATACCACATGACACCATATGCACCATAGCAGCAAATCTACACATAATGGGCCATTAGTGAAATAAGAATTAATCGCCAGTACTGGATGGTCGCAACGATCACACAAATTTAATTTGGGAAAATATGTTAATTTCCCAAAGAAACAGTCTTCTTAGGAAGGAATTGCCGCTTTCAGAGTTCTTATTCCTAAATTCTCGGTGAAGTTATGAACAAAGAAACAATTCGCCTTTCGTCAGGCCAAACCAAATTGAGAAACAAACAAACTTAGGTCGCAGATGTATTCTTACGATTATTTATTGCCCACATGATGAAAATTGTAGTTTTTGGCTATGAATACAGATAGAGCTTCCAGTACGAATGGTACGTAGTGGTTTAGCATTGTGAGGTCAAGGGATGGTGGACAACTACACATTATATTGAGTTTATTTAATTAGATTATCATATCAGTATGAAGCTACGTGAAGGATAAGGGCTGATGTAATTTTGAGACATCGTCACTAACAAAAACAGTCACTTAATCCTTCTCAATACCAACATATCTTATTTAACGTGTATTGGTTCTAAACGTGATGGATAATTAGTCAAATAAGAATTAATCGTCAGTATTAGATGGGCGCAACAATAACAAAAAGATAATTCGTGAAAGTATATTCCCCCAGAAGACTGCCTTATTAGAAATTAGCGATTTCAACCTTCCTTAACTTTTGGCGAAAGCGTGAACAAAGATACAATTCATCTTTTTCCAGGCTCAACCAACTGAGAGAAACAAACAAACATTTAAGAGCAAAGGTCGTAGATGTCTTTTAACTGTTATTTATAGCACAAACGATGAAAACTGCTGTTTTTGGCTATGAAAATAGATAGAACTTTTCGAACAATGGTATATAGTGGCGTGGAATTGTGAGATCAAGGGCCCACTATATATTATTGACTGATTATCAGTATTTAACAGGCTGTAAATCTGCGCATGGTGGATCATAGGTGCAATAAAACTTGACCACGAGTACCACCAGTATTTGAGTACCAGTGGATGAGCGCAACTATAATAAAAAGATAATTTGAGAATATATTGGATGATTATATAGATTGATAAATATAATAATATTCCGGAGAAATCATTAATCCATTGCTATATCATGAATTTTAATAATTCTGAATTTTGATTTCTTATATCACGTGGTTTATTATAAGTAATCTAATTAGAAAATATGCATGAATGCGTTTGTTGAAATTCTCACAAGAACCAATACATTTTAATATTAAACACCTTTTGAAGGATATTTAGATTAATAGTTAATATACCAGAAGGTTAGATTTCATTAATAGCACAAGATATTGCATGATATCACCATGATATTGTCCGATATTCTGCATCTATCTAATGCCATGTATGTAGTAATACTGTTGTTGAGCATTTTGGTCTAATAGAGTTCACTTGTGAGATTAGGCTTGATCACTAGTGCTAAATGAATACTACACATACAAAATGAATAATTCCTTCTTTGTACGAAAAAACACAACGGAGGTTGAGAAATTGAGCTGATTTTGTTCCGACGGACATTAATTCTTGTTGTCCCCTTGATGAGGCTGACATCTAGCACTGAATAATCTCCTTTCCCGTAAGGTTCCAGAGGCCTGAATTTTGGTTTGTAATATCATTCAGTTTACTACTTGTACCAGAAATAAGTAATACAAAAAACTAATTTTTTAAAACCAATTCCTACCATGGATATTAGGAAAATGATTATTTTAGTTGCTTTTCACTAACCCTTTGCACTCCTAGGTGCCTCTGACTGACCATTCAAGATTGTTCATCATTTTGACGTTTTATTTATTTATTTCTCAAATTTAATTGTTAAAAACGCTTGCGTAATAGTTAAGAGATGAAGATTAATTTTTCAAAGAAATACGACTTAAAAGAATTGTGTATTTATGCTTTTCTCGTATTCCGTTTTACAACGAAAGGAAGGATGCAGTAGCTTCTGAAGGTATAAACCCCTGAGCACTTGAATAAAGATCACCTTTGACTCAGTACCCCCAGTGGTATAACTCTCGATATGGAGAACTTTGTGACCAGGTTCGAACTCGCAGCCCGCACGCACGCACACACACA
>JAOUZG010051355.1:6463092-6493018 GCA_026289955.1 Argiope argentata
TTTAAAAAGAAATACGCGAAGTCAGTTGGTTTTCATTTATAGATAACGGGATGTTTAAACTGGAGAACGGCTTGGCCAATTCGGCTATTTTTTTTAAAAGTATTTTCGTTAAGGCACGAGGATGGTTCTTATGGAGAGAAAAAAAATTAAAAAACTGCGTGGAAAATAGTTAAAATGACACTTTTTTTACTTTCCCGCCAAAAGTCTTCATTTCCTTCCCCCACACCAACTGAGTAAGATAGCAGGAAGTAATAAATTATGATTTGTTTAAAAAGAAATACGCGAAGTCAGTTGGTTTTCATTTATAGATAACTGGATGTTTAAAAAATAAAAAAAAATAGTTGCTTTTATTATTAGTCTGTATGGATATTTATTCTATGCCTGCTCAAAATAAAGTCTGGGCAGGGAAAAAAAGAATAGCAAAGGGAAAAAAAGAATAGCAAAGGGAAAAAAGGGTTTGTAGAAAGAAAAGTAGTGAAAAAAAAGAAAAGAATAGAAGGGTGTAGGTGTGTCACCATTATTTCCTCTGTGCACGGCATTTTCTAAGCTGTTTTTAAACTTTCGCATCTCTTGAAAACCAATTTTGTCTTTATTTGTTTAGTGTGTTTACATTTATGAAAATTTAAATCTCATTATTCTATAAAAACGTAGAATTTTAGACCTTTCCTTCCACCATTTGAGTAAAATATCAATTCCGGGACAATCATTGCTCGGATAGAAAGAGAAAGATGAGTAGTACAATGAACAGAACATCTGAAGAAAATAATACTATAAATGAATTACATTATCAAAATTCGTTTGGTTTAAAAATATTTTGGTGAAAAAGCTGTTATGAAACATAGCTACATAAAATATAATAGGAAAATTTTAGCGAGCATTAATGCTGGCGAACCGACTGGTCGCCAAAGGCGGCTAGTTATTAATAAACTTTAAAAAAAAACATAGAGTTTGAAAAATATTTGCACTTTAAAGTGATTCCTTCATTTCCTAATTTATCATTTCACACAGACAAGATTTCGTTAAAAAATATTTAATCAAAATATCTTCACCAGCCGTATCCTGATAATGACTATCAAGTGGATATTTTTTAGCCGTATCTGTGACGAATAACCTTGGATAGGAATTGAACCATGAATTTTTTTTTATTGAGGTCCAGTAAATAATTTTTGGTCTGTTTAACATTTTTAATAATGACTCAATAGTATAATTTGTTAATGTTATGCAAATCAAGCAAGTGTTCTAAAAAAAGAAAGAGAGAGAGAAAAAAGAAAGAAAATTAATAGAAGAAAACACGGTTGGTCAAACATTTAATTTCTTAAAATTAAATTAGTGAATGACATGCTTCATGAACTTCAAAGTAAAAATGTTTATAAAATGAATTTCATTAGAAATAAGCGTACTAATTGAAATAATTTAACTAATTGAAATAATTAACTTTAATTTGAAACTTTAATTTAACTTTAATCCTTTTTTCCTTTTATTAACGCATTCATAAATAGTAATTTGTGTAGAAATACTGATAATTAAACAAACACCTCAATAGATGAAACATATATTTATGATGAATAATTGTGTATGTTGAATTAAATCGACGTTTATATATTTCTATTTTTGTGGCGGGATTAAATAATAATAAATATATTTTGGTATATGACAGCCTAGCATAAACAGAGTTGAATTATTCCCAGTTTTTTTCGAATTTCTTTTCAAACTTTCAAATGAGAACTAAGTCATATCCCTAATTTTATTTTTACTAATGTGAATTAATCATGTAATAAATTATTTAGAAATGATTCAAAATCAGAAAAAAAATTAAAAATAAGTTTAAATGTTAAATTTGGTCAAAAATTGATTAATTAAAAGTAACTATTAAATTTTATTTACTATTTTTTTAAAAAAATAAATAAATGAAATCAGTGTAATTAAACATTTCCGTTGTATTGTACTAATTTAATTAAAACAGAAAGAAAATTCCTAATTACGATTGGTAGAAACTAGGAAATTAGACAATGAAAATAATTTTTATTCTAACTTAAATTTTATTTCAGTTGATTGGTTTTTTTAGTCAAAGGCTTTGAAAAAAACCATCAGCTAAATATTTTTTTAAATTTATCTTACCTCATATATGTAAAAATGGAATTTAATAATTTTTTTCATCAACTTTTTCAGTAGTAAGAAATTTGAAATATTGCACACTTATGCATTTTTTACAACAATAAGTGATCAGTTTAATTAGATTAAGAAAACTTAGTAATCAATTAGAATCCTTGCTCGACATAGTATTTTAAAATACTCTAAAGTTTCTAGATTTCATTTAATTCATAATTAGGACGAATCATATTCTAAGATTAAAAATTAAAAATATAAAATCTGTATTTTAATAGAATAACAGGAGTGTGCTATCATAACTTCTTAAATTATAAAAGAATTTCAAAAAAATTTGAAAAAATATAATTTGTGAAACGATGAATTTATGGGAATTCATATTTTTATGGCAGAAAAATATTATTTTGACCACCTATGTTTTTTAAAGAAATGTTAGTTATTTATACATTATATAATTACTGCTTACAGCCACTGATTGGTCATATCTGCTGCCACAAAAATAGCAGCAATAGGTAAAAAAATACTAGAAAAATAAAGTATTATTTGGTTTAACTGTTATTTGGTTTAGTAGACATTATCTGCTAAACCAAATAACCATGCAATATGGATTTAAACTAATAATATAGCAATATGTGTATGTTTTCATAACTATCTATATTATTAAAAAAATTTCTCAGAATATTTGAAAAAAATATATAATTTATGAAACAATGAAATGATAGAAATACGTATTTTTATGTTAGAAAAAATGCGTTTTGTAATACGAATATTTCCAAGAAATATTATTTTTACTCTATCGAGATCCTGTTTACAACCACCGATTGGTAATATCTTTAACCACAAAAACAGCAGCATTAGTTAAAAAAAAATATCAGAAAAGCAGCAACTTTAGTTAAAAAAAAAACAAAAAAACTCTGTACCCAAAAAGTCAGGTTTAACAGGCACGAGGCTGCACCTGCTCAAAAGAGTTCCCATGCTAGAGGAACAGATGGTTTGGTCCTGCATTTCCTCTCGAGCCGCACATACCGGATGTCACCCCCCAAACCCACCCCCATTATTTCTTATACATTCGGAAAACATCTTTCCGCCACATTTCCCCACAACAGACCACTGCCACAATGGAAATACCTTTCACTCAAAACCTCGCATTTTATCAGTGTTTGCGCTACACTTCACTCAGTTCGGATACTTTCTCGTCGATGGAATTGTGGGTGCCAGAAGTTTTGGAAAAGGAAATGGACAATTATTTTGACTTAATCCGGAAAGTAAAATTAACTATTTTCTCAGAAGGGTTAGACAAATAAAACTTATAATTTCTCGCTTTTATGTATAAATCATTGGTGAGGAGGATAAACAATAAAACAAAATGAAAAAAAAAAAAAACCTTTGTTTCAAGCAATTGCTGGTAATAATTGTAAAAAAAATCTATTTCGTGTTCCACGAGCTATTAGATTAATTTACTGAAATAATAATAGTTATTTATGGCTACATACATAAATGAAACCAGTGTAATTAAACATTTCTGTTGTATTGTGCTAATTTATTTAAAACTGAAGGAAAATTCCTAATTACAATTGGTAGAAACTAAGAAATTAGACAATGAAAATAATTTTGATTCTAACTTAAATTTTATTTCAGTTGATTGATTTTTAGTCAATGGCTTTAAAATAAAACTATCAGCTGAATAATTAATAATCTTTTTTCATCCACTTTTTCAGAAGTAAGAAATTTGAAATATTGCATACTTTTTTACAACAATAAATGATCAGTTTAATAAGATTAAGGAAACTTAGTAATCAATTAGAATTTTTGGTCGACATAGTACTTCTAGATTCTGTAATGTTTCTATATTGCACTCAATTCATAATTACAACGAATCGTAATTTAAGATTTACTAATTAATCTCTAATTTACAAATAATCTCTACTAAGTAATCTCTAATTTACAAATTATTGAACATAAACATACTTTTATTTTTAAGAAAAAAAGGTGAAGAACTAAGAATAAGAATTCTGATGCACTTATTACTTGAATGAAAAAGAAATTTTACGTCGATGGTACCCTCGAAAGATAAAAGTAATAAACGACGAGTGTTATGTATTTAACTCCAACATAATTATCAGGTGGTTTGTAAATCATACACTTATTTAAACCAATAGTAAAAAATAGTAAATTATTTACAGGAAGAATGGAATAAAGATAAAGAAATATTTAAGATGACTATAATATAAAGTATAAACGACACTAATTTTTGTCCTTAATCAGATTGATAGAGATATCTCAACTCATAATCAAGAAAAAAATATGGCAGTAATGCTAGTATAAAATCGAAATATTTCTCAGCAGATTTTAAAATGAATTAAAAAAATATTTTAGAAATACCACTAATTATAATTAATTTGATAATTCCATGTTCTATTGTTATTTTGAATCAAATGTATAAAAAGTTTCGTTATAAAAATAGCAAATTTAACATAGTTGCCACTCACACAAAAATAATAATCTAATAAAGAATGAGTGTTTAGTTTTGTATTTGACTCAATCATAATTACCAGATGATTTATAATAATAAATAACTTTTAAACCATAGCAAAAAATATTAAAGTATTTACAGGAAGATTATTTACAGAATCAAATATATAAAAAGTTTTTCATTATATTTGATATGAAACAATCTCATTAGACCTAATATCTGCTTTCACCTCTATTGACTGCAATTATAATTACTTTCTTTTAATAGCAAAAAATAAAAAGGAATTCATCCAATATTTATCTCTCGATTTAATAAATAAAAAGTAGATTTAACATATATATTTGATAATATTATCTAAACAATTTCAAAACAGATAATTACAATCATTGTCAAACACATAACATTAATATTCAAGTATTTTAGAAATTCTCTCCATTAAATAACAAAAAAATATTAATTAGATAAAAAATACCAGAAATCGATCATTATATTAAATAGATACGACTAACTGGAGAATAATAATTATTAAAAAAAAATTTTTTAATTTTTTCTTGGAGCAATAAAATAACATTTTGCTTTTTTTATATCGAAAACAATAATTTACTATTTGTTTTAGATTATGTGTAATAATCTAATGAGCATTCTGTGTTTAATGTTTAAAAATATTCTTCATTCTTAAAATTATAAAAAAAAGATTTCCATTCTCATTATAAGGTTATTTATAATGAGAACTACTTATAAGTTTAGAAAAATATTTACTTTCGTTTTCCTGAAAACGAAATATTTTTCCTTTCATAACAATTAACGCTTTGTTTTAAATAATCCTATAAAATTTCGAGCTTATATATTAAGACATATCAAGAAAAGTATTTTATTCCATCAGAATCTAAGCCTATTACACTTACTTTTAGTTAAAGGATTTCAACCGAATCTAATGCCATTTCGCAATTATTTTCCTGTTGCTTTAATTTATTTTTAATAATTTCCTGTAATAAGATTCGAAAATTTATAAATTATCTCGATAAATTATTTTTTTTAAAAGAAAATATCGTTGGTTAATATGGGATTAGAAAATATTTTTTAAAAAACGAAGCAACCCCAACTATCATTCAATAACTAAACCAAAATACTAATATAACAACCAATACAACACCAACAATCATTAAATAACTAAACCAAAATACTAATATAACGACCAATACAACTCCAACAATCATTAAATAACTAAACCAAAATACTAACGTATTTTTTTCCTTGTTTAGTTAATTCATTCTCACAAACAAATCATGCCAATTCATGCCCCCATGATGAATTCGTTGCCTCAATTGCATATTGAAAGCCCTTGTTCATCTCGCAGTAAAATAAAGAGCTTGACGTACAACTAATTTTCAAATTGTTGCCCTAAATATTGTAGAGTTATGTTTAGTTACATTAAGTGGAAGTATTATATTAATTGTTTACAGTCGATTCAATAAAGTTACTGTTGAAAAAATTATTATATCAAATATTGAATGAAGTACCTATTTTTTGATTCAATTCTGTTATTTAAAATCCATGAAATATTTTTATTATATTAAAATTTCAAATTAAAAAATATCATTTCTATGATACTGATATCAAATTTGAATACATTATTTTAAAGTTTAAGTTTGTCTCAAGAAAAATCCGATGATCAACACACGGTACTTTCTCGAGATGATTGACATAAAACAATATAATAAAAAGTTTCATAATTCGGTCAGTTTGGCCACAGAAGAGTGAAATTTTTTGTTATTGCCGTTTAAAATGGTTATGTGTCAAGATTAGTAACTAAAAAATACTATAAAAAACTTTTTTGATGTCAATTCCTAAGCTAATTAAGGTCAACAAAGAGAAATTTTATTTTAGTTACTTAAGAAAAATTTGTAACTAACATAAATACAATTTAATTACAAAAACAAATTAATTAACCTAAAATAAATTAACCTTTAATTGAAACTAGCCTAAAATAAATTTAAATACAATGTGTACTTGAAATAAAACAAAATAGCAAACCAACTAATAAAAATCAAGTCTGTTGAAAATGCAGTTGTCAACAATCAGAATACACTGCGCATGCGTGAATTTTCTACTCCAATTTGAGTGAAGTAATACAGAGTAGAAATTTTAAATTTATTTTATTCTGTTTCATTTTATTTCGAAAGTACTTCAAAATGATCGATTAATTAACGGTGTTTAATTTTAAATCCATCAAACAATAAGAAAATAAACAGAGTCGTTTGAAATATTCGGCCGAAAACATACTTAGTCTAACCTAATAAGAGTTGGAAAAAAGTGAAGCCTTACTCCTTTGGCGGTGGGAAAATTGAAGATTTTTGGCTGGAAGGCTAGTTTTTAATTAATATAAAATTAGCTAAATCAATGAATTAATTTAGCTTTATATATATACCTATATTAAATTGAATAAAAGATTAGTAAGAGGTATAAAATTTTAGACGATTTTTTCACAAATACGCTGTCTAACTCAAGCAACATAAAGTACAGTTAATTGGTATCTTTTAAAGCAAATTTTAGACTGAAACGATATACCTTTCTCGAACGGTTTAAAATGTATTTATTCAGAAACGTTTGTTTATTTTATTTGATGACTTTCGTAGTTACGCTTGAGGTCACATGATTTGGTTTCTTTAACCACAAAATATAAGGAAATAAATAAAGATCAAGAGGGGGGGGGGGGGGGGAGTAAAAAAAAAAAAAAAAAAAAACTGTCTAGTGAAAGGTGAGAGAAGGAAAGGAATGCATAAATGACCTTGGACCTTGAAAGAGATGCAGTAAATACTACTGGTATTATTTTATTATTAATGCATTAGCTTTTTTTTTTAAAAAAAAGGACTATCAGGATAACATATTGAAAAAATAATGCTTCACTCCAAAAATCACTTCTCTTTGCTACATCAATAGGAAAAAAATCATGAACATTCAAAAAATGCTCGAAAAAAAATGGTTACGGTAACTATGTACTCTATACTCCTGACCGATCACTGTTCGGAACCACGAGTAAACCTTGACCGATCACGAAAAAAGTGAAATCATTTGCTGTTAAATTATTTTTTTCCCCAGATAATCACACACATCGAACCTTGTGTCCTTAAGTTTGAAGCTCATTTTTTGCATAATTGTTCGTTTCTTTTTACTGTAGGTATTCTTCGATCGCGGTTCAGGCAATCTTACTCAGTTGAGAAACGAAGTGAAAGAAAAACCGCATTCGCTCCTCCCCCCCCTAAAAAAGGATTTATGAAGGGGGGGGAGTACACAGAACATTTTCTCAGACAGTTCACGAATCGTTGGAGATTTCCTCTAACTGGAACTGCATCGCTTCTGTGACCTTGCCCAGCGGAAGGCGAAATTCAAAAGAAATATAATATGTTCTTTACTTAGATTATCAATTTAAACAAAAAAATGTTTTTTTTTCTTCTTATTTCTGTGTTCTTCTTATTTCTGTGTAAAATATGCATTTCCTAAAAAATGCATATTTTATTAGGAAACTATGATAGATCTCTTAGATTTTTGTCAATAGAATCACAATTGCACGATGAAGATTTTTTTAGGCGTATATTTCCCAAAAATATGTGCTCAAATATATTTATTGTTTAAATTCTGCTATAGCGAGTTAGTTTTGGCTAGTTTGATGGAGAGTTAAAAACTATTTCATTATATATTGATTAAATTACTATTAATTATTAATGAATAAGTTCGATTTATTCGAAAAATGTGCATTAAGAAAACTGGAGACACACATAAAACAAAACAAACCGCCAAATATTAACTCAAAATCTTAATAACTTTCCATAATATATAATATACAATTAAAAAATAAACAATTTAAATAAATAATTAATTAAAAGATAAATAAAAAAAATTAATGAATCAATTAATGAATGAATAAGAAAATAGTATAAAATAGAATTTAATGTAACAACAGTACAAAAAACTTCTAGATCTATATTAATAAAAATGCAACTCGAAATGAGTTGCTAAGCGCAAAACTGGAGAACGGCTTGGCCAATTCGGCTAATTTTTTTTAAAGTATTTTCGTTAAGGCACGAGGATGGTTCTTATGGAGAGAAAAAAATTAAAAAACTGCGTGGAAAATAGTTAAAATGACACTTTTTTTACTTTCCCGCCAAAAATCTTCATTTCCTTCCCCCACACCAACTGAGTGAGATAGCAGGAAGTAATAAATTATGATTTGTTTAGAAAGAAATACGCGAAGTCAGTTGGTTTTCATTCATAGATAACGGGATATTTAAAAAAGAAAGAAAATAGTTGCTTTTATTATTAGTCGGTATGAATATTTAATCTATGCCTGCTCAAAATAAAATCTGGAGAGGGAAGAAAACAAAGAATAACAAAGGGAAAAAAGGGTTTGTGGAAAGAAAAGTAGTGAAGAAAAAAAGGATAGAAAAGAAAAGAAGGGTGTGTGTGTCACCATTATTTCGTCTGTGCGAGGCATTTTCCAAGCTGTTTTTAAGCTTTTGCATCTCTTGAAAACCAATTGTGTCTTTATTTGTTTAGTGTGTTTACATTTATGAAAATTTAAATCTCATTATTCCATAAAAACAGAATTTTAGACCTTTCCCCCCACCATTTAAGTAAATTATCAATTCCGGGACAATAATTGCTCGGACAGAAAGAGAAAGATGAGTAGTACAGTGAACTGATCATCTGAAGAAAATAATAAAAAATAATACTATAAATGAATTATATGACTATTAAAATTTGTTTGGTTTAAAAATATTTTGGTGGAAAACCTGTTGTGAGACACAGCTACATAAAATATTAGCGAGCATTAATACTGGCGAACCGACTGGTCGCCAAAGGCGGCTAGTAAACAATAAAATTAACGCCTAAAAAGTTGAAGTTTTTTTTTAAAAAATTGATATTAATTTTTTTGAGGTAACCAGTGCACATATATTAAATCCTCAGGTGACACCGTGATCCTAAAATCATTTACAGATAATTGTTGAAGACATAAGATATGTATTAAAAAAAGGAAAATATTTCAAAAATAAATAAAATGTTTTCGAATTAATAAAAAAGCATTCAAATTATAGATGATAATTTAACATTATGTCAAAAGAAAATTCATATTATAGAAAAAAAAAATTCAAACTCCCAACAAATTCGACATGGCAACATTCGAATGCCGCAGCAATACCTAATGGCGGGTTCCTTGACCTTCGTATGTAAATAAGAAGGGGGAATTCCTAATATCTTTCCATTAAAAGATGTAAATGAAAGAGATAATGAAATTATGCCACTGGACAAAATATGAACTGTCACATTAGCTAAATGCGAAGACAGAAAAAAATTGTTTTGATTAATGAGTTTATAATAAGTTTTTCCTCATTTGTTTTTAATTTTTCTGTCTTTTGCAGGATGATATCGCAAATGGTTAGGATATTTGATAATAATAGATAATACAACTGTTTTTCTTCACGAATAAAATAATTAATGAATAAATGCAAATTGGTGAATATTTTTATTGTTATTTGATAACAAAATACTAATAATTGAAACTGATGGAATCTTTTCATGTAATTTAACTTGAATGATGGTCCATCATATAATCAGTTACTTTTTAAAGTAGTGATTTTATATGGGGACTAGATATTAGAGATGACCTTTCTTTTAAAAAAAGGTATAAATCTTTCCAGAAAAGAAAATTACTTTCCAAAGAAAATTTTGAAGACATACTGGAATTTTTTTTAAAATATAAGAATATAAGATGAAATCACAATGTCATTTCGTTAGTAACCACATTTTTCGGCAACAATTTTTGGAACATCGAATTCAAGAGGACATTGAAAAAATCACTTCTACCATGAAAACAAAAAAAAAAAAAGATTTTTATAGTGAGTGTTGTAGTTGAACATTCCCAAGAACTGCAATTCTATATAAAGTCTGTGAAATTGTGTATACTGAAGAAGTCTAATACTAAAAATGGATTATCCATAAGATTCTGACTGGGGAGGTCCAGACAAATAAGAACGTGTTTAGGTGAAACCTTTTCCGCAAAACACTTGGGGCAAACTTCAAAGCGCCGAAAACTTTCAGAATAGTTCATAGCTCTGTTGTTGTTGTTGTTGTTACTTATGGCACTTGCCATGGACAAGCCCCCTATCGATACAGCAGCAGATGTAAGCCGAAAGGAGCGTTTCTTGTTTCTGAAGTAGCGCCAACTAGGACCAAGAATACGATTTAGCTACGAACATGTCACAATCCTTTTTTTAAGGGGTGGACTTCATTCATGCATATTCATTCATTCATCTCAAATCGTAATTTAGATCTGGAACAGAGAATTATCCCCTCTGAACCAGTATTCCCAGTGGTGTTACTTTCGACATGGATGACTTTGCGATCAAGGCAGATTTAACGAGCGCCAGCCGCCACACATAAAAAGCAGGAACACTCCCCCATGGCCGTTCAACTATTGGAGTCTCACACAGCTCTCAAGGGAGGCCTGCAAGCCAACCATTCCACCCAACGAACTTCAGCCAGGAAAAGCTGACAGTCCAGGGGGCCTTCGAGCCCCGAATCGCCAGACCCCAGGGAGAAGCTATATCGAGATAATCACAACACATAGTCATCAGTCTATCCAGCCGCCACACACTCGGGGAATTTTCAGCCGTTGAGCCTCGAACTCACAACCTAGGGAATACGAGTCCAACGCTCTACCAAGCCAAATGAAAAAGCGAGTAATAGTAATCTGATTCTTCCTACTACAATCAATAAACAGAGAGCCTCCTGGACTATTACTCTCAGTGAAGGGTGACTTATTTTTACGGGTCCTTCTGTGTCCTAAGACTGGAATACCAAAGGTAGAAATCTGACTTAGCCCCAATGCCTGAAGAAACTTGGTTAGGTAAAATGGGATGGCCTTCACGCCTAGGGTAGCCCTACCAGAATATAAATTACTGACATATTCCGCCCTTGCTACCTATTGATACTCCCTCTCTACGATGAGGCAGTCTTTTTAAAGAGAGTTTATAACTTAAAGTCATCCTACTTGCAGAAAGTTGTATCTGAATGAGAAACTCATTGTTCCCTCAAAATAATAGAGAAGGGTAAAACATTTTCCAGCGAAATAAAATAAGTATTAAAAGGACAAAGAAAAATTGGGACTAAATGAATCGTGACTAGGTAAAGTAAGTATCGGTCATCGTATAATTGTAACTGCGATTTTAACTTCGTACTTACCCGCGCATGTTCGAAAACCTTAAACTGCGCATATGCAAATAGCAAGAGATGTCGTATACATATGATATACATTTATTTGTTGACGTCTGATTTTAAACAGCGATTCAAAACTCACCATGCACCAAAAAGAAAAATTCGATCTTGACCGGAAGAGGAAAGAAACGTTTGGTTAGAGAATATCAGAGAAATAATGTCTACACTTAGGAAAGGAGGGTCTTTTGATGAGAGAAATAATCCTCTTACTTTTAATCGCACTGCAACTGAATTGCGGAGACAAAATGAATCTCCTGAGAAGCGAAACGATCGCCTGTGTTTTGTCTACGGACGCATCGTATTTTTACTTTTTTAACAGTCCCTGAATGTGTGCTATAAAAATGTTTTGCAGCTATTTTTTGATAATTTCTAAATATATTTTTATGTTTATTAGATGGTGCGTGACATACCATACTCATGTCTTATTCGGTGGAGGTTAGACTTAAGTTTAAAACTAAATTTTCTTCTTGGATGCTCTGAGTACTTGGATGCGAATACTATTTAAGGGTACTACTAGTTTTATACGCCGGCTTTCTGGTACAGAGGTAGCGCGTCTTTCTCGTGTTCTGGGAGTCCTGGTTTGGCCATGGTTGTTATTCTGTGCGCCATCTGTGAGATGTGAGACTGTGCCCCCCTGTAAAAAGGGGCTGTACGAGCAAATGTGGTGAGTGTGTAGCTAAGTCTTACTCTTGGCCCTAATTGGCGCTACTTCAAAAAACAACAAGAGATGCTCCTTTCGGCTTAAATCTCCTGCTGTATAAGTGGGGGTCAATGGCAAGTGGCAAGTCCATTAATAACAACAAACTAATGGCAAGTGCCATTAGTAACAACAAACATTAATTTTATATAAATAATCAAAAATACCTTATCATTACTGATTCATCCATAGCACACATCCGTTTATTGACATGGCCGCCTTATCATTTTTTAAAGTCCCAAGACGCATCCACTATCTCATTAATTTGTCTTTACCAGGAAAAGATCGCTCATTCTTTGTCATTGCTCACTCAGACACAGACGAAAGTCAGTAGATGAGATAGAAATTAAGCCGCCTGGACTCGAGTGAAAGTCAGACCGAAAGGAAAAAGCTCGTCGGAGTAGCGTTGCGTGTCCAAGGTCCATGGGGCGCAATGAAGGGAAAAGAAAATGATGCCCCTGGTAACATCCCCGGGTTATCGACTGTTACGCTTCAAGCCCAAGCCGCGTCCGGTAAGCAGTTGATGTTGCATTTTCTGACGCATCCATCGTTGCAAACGAAACAGATAAATCGGCACTTGGGAGACTCAAATTACACCTGGCATGATAATGATGCATTTTGGACAACAGAAAGTGAGCTAATGGACGGTTAGGGGTGATATTTTAACACTGTGGATGAAAAGGAATGGTGAAAATCATTCCTTTTATGTCGCTGTTAAGACGCTGATACGTGGTATAAACGTGGTATTAAGTGAGATTATATTAGTAACTCACTCTGCCCATTTTAGAATTTAAAAGGAGTTTCTCAATGATTTTAGAAAAAGATTCACCAGATAGGAAAACTGATAGTTGGCTGAATCTGAATCAATCATTTGATGAGAATATAAGTTTCAGATCTTCTGAGAAGTTCTAACTTGTATTGAATATATTTCTTTCATATGAATCGCTAATAGACGAGTTAAAATGGAATAATTTTATTCTAAAAAGACATCGGTTTATAGTGTAATATATATTAGTCTTTTAATTTTTTTCTATGGATTACATATTTCTCATGGACGTTAAATATTTATTAAAAATGAATCGCAAATAAGTATCTGTGATTCACAAACCAATATGGCGAATTTTAATTTGAAAGTTATTTGAAAATCAGTCTTTAAAGCAAATTATAATTTAAAATTGAACGAAATTTGAAAGATTCTTGTCTAGAGATTCAAATCAAAGAATTAAAGTCATAGTCAAGAATATTTTAATTCCTAATTTTAATCCAAAAGTCAAATAAAAAGCTCGAAATAATACTAATTCGTTATTACAAAAGAAAGTGTTAAAATTGATTATCATTTATTGATGTATTTATAACATGATACAATTTTGTTTTCTATTATTTCACCCGGGTTGTATTATTCAAAAGTTTAACGAATATAATCATTCTGAATAAATAAATCGTTAATAAATTAAATTGCAAATATTTTTTTCTTTTCTTAATCATTGGATCAAAACAAATATATAAGAATTTTCTCGAGCTAAAATGTCGACCAGATGTAAAATTTATTCTTCCATATGAACTCAATTTTATGCCAATTTCTTTGACTAAACTTATAATGGCTAAAATTATTATTGTTATTGATTTGCAATTAAATAATTATAATTCTATCAAAATTATCAAAAATTGTTTTTAATGACTAAATTGATTACTGTCATAGATTTAAAATTAAATAATTATAATTCTATCAACATTATCGAAAATTATTTTTAATGACTAAATTGATTATTGCTATAGATTTAAAATTAAATAATTATAATTTTATGAAAATTACCGAAAGCAAAATGTCTGAAATAGGAACAGAAAAACAGATATATTGACAGGATCTGAGAAAAATGTGTATTAATCTTTAATCTGCATATTAAGTTCATACTCTATAAAATTTTAAGACTAAATTATTCTTATTTGTATTGTATCGTAAAATAATATTTTGATTTCTTCCATTTATAAAAAATTAAATATAAAATTATGAAAACAAAGTAAAATTGAGGAATTATATCTTTAAATATAGACAACCTATATATATTCTGCATTAAATTTTGCTGATTCCAATCCACGTATAATAAAAGAAATTCGTCATTAAAGTAATAAATTAAAGTTTTTACTTATATTTAGTCCAGATACCTACAAAAAAGATTCCGGTTGAACCTTTCCCAATAAGTGTTTGAAGACTTAGAATAGTCAGATTCCTATTTTTTCATTTCTAATCCTCTTAAATAAATAAAGAGTAAGATTATTTTAACAAATGTATGTGAGCAACTAAGCTCTGGTAACTGTTAAAAATCCTAAAATTCGAATGAAATATTTATCGCTTTATCATCACTGCTATAGAAATAGCATTGAAGATACGGTTTTTGATAAGATTACACTCTTTAAAAACATCCATAGAAAAATTTAGATAATCTGAGACTACATTTAAGTTCAGTTTATTAAATAAGTAATCTGCTTAGATTCAGATTGCTGTCATTCATTGTTAAAATGTGTTAAAAATACATACATAACAGCAGTAAATTCTTAACCTTAGCTCTAAAAATTAAAAATAAGATGAAATTCATTTGATAAATAAGTTTTTTTTTTCTTCGAAGGACTGGATTATTTGGAACATCATTATCAAAGCCATTAGCAATAAAGTTCAATGTAACTTTGACATTTAAATATCTCAAAAGCCATCGCAATAAAAGTAAAAAAAATGAAAATAATCTAGCATAACATTCAAATACGGAAAATATGGAACCTGTTTGGAACATTTATAGATGCCACCCACAGATACACGGAATAGCATAAACACGATTTAGATTGAGAAGCGAGAGTAACGCCCGAAAGATTCACTGTCTAAAACGCAAGTAATTAAGCTTTCTCTTGTGTACCGATTCGCCGATCGTTGCCAGCCACACAAAGCAATCTAGGCCACAACGCCAAACGATTCATTACTTGAGATCTTTTCCCGCTAATAATCTCATTCGAAAATAAAATCGGTGTGTTTAATTAAAGCTTGTGGCGTGAAAGATTAGGAAGATTTCGCCCATATTAATTACTGCCATTTTCTTTTTCGGATTTTATTGAGGGGGAAAAAAGAAAGTAATTTCAGCTGCAGTTTCTTTTTTCTTTTTTTGCAAAGCAAAATTTATTCCGAATAAGCTAGAAAAAATTCAAGAATATATAAATATATTTCTTTTTTTAGTTTCGTTTTGGTTTCTATGGCAACTAATCCTTTAAGTAGAATAACTATAGAGGTGGTGGTGTTGTGTGTGTGTGTGGGGGGGGTACTTGAAGAAGTAAAGAAATATTATTATTCCCATTATGGAATTCTAAATGGAACGAAATGCTTAGATTCTCTTCTATTCTCAGCTCAATTTTTTTTCGCATAAAATAATAAAGTTTTTATTATTGTGAAACCATCTACTTCATAAAGATTTTAAAAAAAAGACAGAAGAATGTCATTATTCGTATTCGCTTTCAAATGGAACACCACCTTTCCTAATCTTTTTTTATTTACTTTAAATATCCATAAAATCATTAAAAAAATAATATGTTTATAACAATACATTGGGAAATAAATAACATTGCTTAAAAATAAATGAATGAATCATCTAATTGAATTTTCAATATTTGAATAAAAGGATTTAATGATCTTACAAAATGATTTTAAAATTCCAAGAAAAGTTCGAAAATAAAATAAAATTTGTTTGTTCATATTTAATTTTGAAGTATTTAAAAAAATATGCAAAATAGAAACAAAGTCCTTGTCGAAGATACAAAAGAAAGGGATGAAAAATGTTTTGAAACTCGTTTTTCCTCTGAATTCAGATGCGGTTCTGTAATTTTTATTAAAATAGTAGTGTCTGCTGAACTGGGGAAAAATATTTTAAATTAAAAATAATGATTTCAAAACAAATGCAATGAGAAAAGGTGAACGTTCTTTTGCAAGTAGTAATAAACTTCGGTTGAAGCATAATGAGAAAAGCTTTAGCTTATCTCATGGAAAGTGATCTATAAAGAACGACAACTCATCTATATAAATGACTTCAGTTCCTTACAAAAATACAATTAATACACCTACATTACAAAGACTATGATTAACTAATTTCAGATATTGATGCTGAGTAAAATTGAAATCAATAAAGCATACAAGATTTTTTATGATATTAACTGAAAATATTACATAATACCACCACGATGGTGTTTGATGCTCTAAAAATGCAGAAAAATATTAGGAAGATATCATAAAAATATCGAATTGGCCATAGGGTGAAGATAACAAGGTGATATCACAAAAGTTTAATAACGGATTGATTCATTATCATCAGATATACATCAAATGTAGTACCACATCTATTTAAGAATGGAAACCATAGCAAATTTTGCAAGGGAAAATTGGTCATAACAATAAGTCAAAAAACAGATTTTAAAACTTTGTTTATCTTTGGAATTATCTAATATTGTTTTGGAATTTTTTATTGTTAACGAAAGGATCAAACATTACCAATCAATGCCTTGCTTATGGCATTTTAAAAAGACTGTGTTATGTTGTTGTTGTTTATTATGGCAATTGTCATGGACAAATTCGGTGAGGTAGTCAACGATTTAAGCCTATAAACGTCTCTTGTTTTGTTGTAGCGCCTACAAGGACCATCACATTCGCACGCATAGCCCTTTTTACTGGGGGGGGGGAACTCCTTACAGACAGAACACAGACCAACCATACCCGAACAGGGATTCGAACTAGGGACGCCGAGATCACGAGAAAGACACGCTACCTCTATGCCAGGACGCCGACACACTGTATTATTATTTGATATATCTGAATAAAAGTAGATTTAATAATACAGAATAAAAACGATAATACAAAAATCCTTTTCTTAAATATCATGTTACTAAAATCTTTTTTTGGTTATTATGTAAAAATATTCTTGATATTTACTATACCATATTTCTATTTATAAATTTCAAACAAAGCTACTGTGCTCGAAAAAATACGAATGAATGCTTCATTATAACAGTATTTTATAATTATCTGATAGTATTAACAAATAATTGTATGAATGAGTCGCTGAAATATTATATATCAACAGAAATAATCCAATTTTTTTGCCAAAAAATATAATAATTAGCTGACCAATTATTTGTGAACTAAAGAAACTGAAATACAACGTAGAAATCAGACCAAAGGTTTAATATTTTAAAAAATCAGTTCATTTAATGGAAAAACTGTTAAGTAATAAAAAGATGGTACTTCTATTTTTGCAAGATAAATCAAATCATAAGAATAACAACAAAATGCAAAAAAAATCTAATTAAATTCTCAATACTTTTACATATAAAGGGAAAATAAAAATAATTAAGGAGTAAATAGCTACTATACCAGGTCACTTGCTTTTGAGGAACCACAAGATTTCTAGTTTAATTGCTTTATCGTGAAAAAGTATAGCAGGGGGTGTTTGCTAAATCTGATTAACGGACACTTCTCACACTTTTATTGCTATTCTCCTAATCTTAACTTTTCATATCTTTCATTTCAATGTAATTGCAAGATTAAAAAAAATAAGGAAAAGTTATCTTTATTATAAAATTTTTCAACAAAGGCTCAAACGAAATATGACGACTTCTGGAGAGGGATTATTCACGCTCAGGGTTGTGGGTTACAGAAAATAAAAGCATCTTTAGTGCGGAAGGGATTAACGGAAAATATGGTTTATCTTTCACAATGGCAGCAATTGTCCTTTTGTGTAGAAACTGAATCTCGGTGCTGTCAACAACAGTACTAAGGTAAAATGGCACATAGGGTGGCCACAAAAGAATGTTTTCCTTATGTACGAGCCAACAAAATTGCCTTATGAAGAGTTTATGACATCTGGTTCTTTAAAAAGACTTCGTTTTGTGGTTCTTGCTGCAAGAGTTTTCATTGAGTTATTCGGTTTCAGCTTGTAATGTATTTGTGGAAATGGAGGGGAAACAATTTTACAATTAAACAAAATTAATAATTAAAAAAAAACGATTTTTTTTAAATTTCAGATTAATATGTATATGCATAGTATACTCACATATTTTTTAATAATGTCTGGTTTATAATTTTTCATTCAGTTTGACAATAGTTTTTTGTTGTACAAATAAACATTTTAAAGAAATAAAAAGTTTACATTTTCTAAACATATCATAAACAGACGAAATACAGCGAAAGCTTTTATTATTGCATTGATTCATCTCAAGAATTTGAAAGATCGACATTAGTCATTGTTAATCTTATTTATGGATGTTTATAGAAAATTTATGAGAATTCTTTATTTATGGATGTTTATAGAAAATCTATGAGAATTCTTTATTTATGGATATTTATGGAAAACAATGAATTGAATTACACTTAAAAAATAAAAAGTAAAATAAAAAGTTTTTTTTAAAATCATGTGTTGTTTATTTATTAGACAAAATTAAATGATAATTTTTATACCTCTATAGAACCTCTATTATCTTTGAATCGAAAATACATGATGTTCGTGTGTGTGTATGTGTGTATTTAGGAGAGAATGTCAAATTTTTCCTTTTAAGACAAAAATTGTCTTTATATAACTACATTTTAGATCTCTAAAAAATGACGTGATGCGACAGATAAAGAAATTATTTTTGTTGTTCAGGTCTTTTTTTGAACATAAACAATTTTTTCAACTTCATTTTGGATCAAATACCTCTTTTCCAGTCTCAAGTTTACATTAAAAAATGGAAAAAAAATTTAAATTGAAGAACAGCTTTGAAGAACATTTTTCTATTTATTTAGCTGTTAAATAGAATTACAATACTTTAAATTGGTATAATTTTTGATTATTTTTCTTGAATACAGAAAGAGTTAACTTGGCATTTTCAAATGCAGTTGCCTAAAAATGGTACTTTTAATTTTAAAGAAATAATTTGCTTAAAAGGCATAAAATAATCGTTACTATTGAATAAATAGCATAAATAGAATGGCACCACAAAACTATATCACCAGATTAGAAAAATAACACATGTGATTTAATAATTTTCACTGTACCTTAGGATACTGAGGCACAAATTAATAAGTCTAGATTCTCTTTCTCGAATACAGATACATTAAAACCGAAAATGTTTAAATAATTTCTCAGAAAAAGTGCTTAGAACATACTGGTATTAATAAGTATAACTATTTATGTTGAGAGTAATTATGCTTCATTATTTTAACTTTGATATTTTCTTATCAAGAGATAAAAGTGAAGATATGATATATAAAAACAGAAAATCAAATATAAATACCCTAAATCACTTTCCTCTCTTTCTTTTATTCTCATCGCATGTATTAAGGATTAACCTTTTATGAGATGCAGCTTTCTTTAATTGCTAACACTGTTTTGATTTTTTTTCTATTTTCTAGTCTATCTGGGAAATTTTTTGTAGCATATGTGTCTTTTTTTTTATCTTCGTTTTAATAAATACTCTGTATAAATGAAACAATGCATCTTTCTTTCTCTTACTATATATATATATATATATATATATATATATATATATATATATATATGTACACACACCGACATGCACGAAACTACTTTCTTACTTAATCTGAAAATTTGATCATAAAACAAGTTTTTATAGTCATAGGAAACTGATGATAGCGGTCGGTGACATGAAGAATTCGAAGCGGATTTCAGTGTCATTCGATTAGTAGTTATATTTCTCTGCAATCTGGCCAATAGTTCTTAAGAAACACAGTTCAAGGTCGTGGTATGACGTGGTTATAAGAAAAGATGTAGTCTGTGGTATAAAAAAAAAGTATATCTTTAGAGAATGGGAAAATTCTTTAAAAAAATATCTCGTTTGTAGAAAAGTATCTGTCTTTTAGAAGACCAATAAAAGAGAAACTTATTTATACGATTTAATTTCTGTACTAACTTATCAGAAACTTCTTTAATCTCTACAATCTGATTGAATTATGAATGAATAAAAGACTATAAAAATACTACCATATTCTGCATTGATTTTCTTTATTGATTTATATTCATTTCCTTTATTGTTTATTTCCTTTATTATTTCATATCCTTTATTGGATTATACGATTTAATTTCCTTACGAACTTACCAGCATCCTTTATTGATTTATATCCTTTAACTTTTTTGTGTATTTCCTTTATTATTTTATATCCTTTTCCTTTATTTATATCCTCTATCCTTTATTGATTTATATGATTTAATTTCTTTACTAATTTAACAGAAACTTCTTTAATACCTACAATCCTATTGAATTATGAATTAATAAAAGATTATAAAAAATACTACCTTATTCTGTATTGATTTCCTTTATTGATTTATATACTTTTTTTATTGTTTATTTCCTTTATTATTTTATATCCTTTATCCTTTATTGGGTTATACGATTTAATTTCTTTACTAACTTACTAACATTCTTTATTGATTTATATCTTTTTCCTTTATTGTTTAATTCTATTATTATATCATTTTATTATATTATTTATATCCTTTATCCTTTACTGATTTATACGATTTAATTCCTTTACTAACTTACCAACATCCTTTATTGATTTATATCCTTAACTTTATAGTTTATTTCCTTTATTATTTTATATTCTTTTACTTTATTTATATCCTTTATTGATATATATGATTTAATTTCTTTACTAACTAAGCAGAAACTTCTTTAGTATTTATAATCTGATTGAAATAATAAAAGATTATAAAAATACTACCTTATCCTTTATCGAAAGAATAATAAATTCAAAATCCAGTTAGAGATTGTATTCTTCAAGTTATCTGTTAAGTTAGTCAAGTTATCTCCTTATCAACAAGCAAATTTTCAATTTCTAAGTGAAATTTGTAAGTTGAGAGTAAGTGCATAAGGTTTCGTGCCGGCATCCCGGCACAGAGGTAGCACGACTTTCTCGTGATCTGGGCGTCCAGGATTCCAGTCCCGGTTAGGACATGGTTGTTCTTCTGTGAATAGTCTGTGAGGTGTGTGAATGTGCTCTCCCACAGTAAAAAGGTGCTGTGCAAGCGATTATGATGAGTCGTATTCTAGGCCCCAGTTGCCGTTACCTCAAAAAACAAGAAACTTTCATTCGGCTGAAAGTCGTTGACGGCTTTCCGCGCGTTTGTCCATAGCAAGTGCTATTAGTAACAACAACATAATATTTCAATAATTTAAAGTGTAATATTTCAAAATTACATTTTCATATTTTGATTACATAATATGATTTCAAATAATATCTGCTAAATTGATTTTATTTCAATTTACAGTAGTCCAGTTTAAGAAGGACATGAACTATATTATAATCATGTGGGCTACGAGATCAGCATCGCTTTTTGAAATAAAATATTCATCTCACATGCGTAAATATTGTAGAATTATTTGGGATACTTCAAAATAAAAAAATAAAATATATATAATAAGTTTTAATATAATTCTTTAACACAGAAATACATTTAAAGGGTAGGCAGTTCAAAATTGGAAAAATATCTTCAATAAGGTTAAAGACAGATTAAATCTCTTTAAAGATATGTAAAAGCTTCAAGTCCTTTTAAAACATCAATTTAAAGACTTTAAACATGTCATTATTTAAATCTTCTCTACTTTTCATATCAAAAGTTTCCATTTAAAATAAATTTTCTGTTTCCATAATGTTTATTTTTAATATCTTTAACAAAAATCTAAAACTCTTTTATACGGAACTTTTGTGAGGTACCGAATACAAACTAAAATCTATTTCAATGACCACTTTAAACAAGTTTGTTATCATTTCGTTTTCGAAAGAATAGCTTCATCATGCTTTCGAAACTAAGACCTTTTCCTCATTCTATAACAAGATGCCTGTAGATCCGACAGCTGTGTTTGAAAATGCTGAAATAGCAATTTGTGTCCCGGCCTCTTGTTTGTTATTTGATCAGCTACTAAAACACAAAACATTTCAAGGACATGGGCCCATGTACACGAAGGTTGACAAAACACTTCTCAATGTTTGTTTTTGGTAGTTGTTTTATAAAAAGTTCCCATTTAATCCGCTACGCACGGTGAAAAAAATATTTAACGGAATGTTTGAGAAAAGACATTTTAACCAAAAGAAACTTTATATATAACTGTATTAACTTAAAACAGGTAGGTGGTGAAGTACGATTTTCTTAATTAGTTGCTAAATACGCCTTTCATTTCTCAATTTTTGCATATAATTTGGAGAAATCAAATGAAACGTTCTTTTATTAAAATTACAGTTTTCATTCTAAACTTCAGATTATCTTAGATCGTTATAAAGGAAATTTTGGTATCTAATAATTAACTTAAAAACGCCATTTATTTATGTATCATCATTATCATTTTTTTAGTAATTATGGGAAATACCTTCCAAAATATTTGAATTTATTATTAATTATCAAGCTTCGGCTTCGAAAAATGTATTTACAATAAACCTTTAATTAAAAAAAAGAGTGGTCCCTCCAAAACTTTTTCACACACTCTTTAATAAAGATATTATTTTAATGAAAGCCTTGTACTACATTGACGTTCGATAATAAAGAAATATTGATAATTGGCCTGAATTTAACATTTTCACTGAATTTATCATTTAATCCTTGGCGAGTGTTTTGGCAATTAATCCCTGACATGTGAGACTTGCACTCCATTGTCGTATTATAATAACGAAATATTGATCTTTGACATTAATTTTATATTTTTACTGAATCTGTCGTACAGTCCTTGGAGAGTTTTTTTTTTACGATTAATTCATAGCATGTGAGTCTTGCACAGCATTGACGTACGATAGTAACGAAACATTGTTCTCTGGCATGAATTTAACATTTTTACTGAATCTGCCGTATAATCCTTGGCGAGCTTTTTAGCGATTAATTCCTGGCATGTGAACCTTGCATTGCATTGACGTACGTCAGTAACTAAAAATTGATTTTTGGAATGAATTTAACATTTTTACTGAATCTGTCAAAAAAATCTTTGGAGAGTTTTTTGGTGGCTAATTTCTAGCATGTGAGCCTTGTACTGCATTGACGTACGATAGTAACGAAATATTGATCTTTGGCATGAGTTTAACATTTTTTTACAGAATCTGTCGTATAATCCTTGGTGAGTTTTTTGGCAATTAATCCCTGGCATGAGAGCCTTGAACTGCTTTGATGTACTATAGTAACGAAATATTTATCTTTGGCATGAATTTAACATCTTTACTGAATCTATCGTATAATCCTCCGCAAGTGTTTTGGCGATTAATCCCTGGAATGTTGTCAAAAGTACCAAAAATAGAATCTGTGTTTGAAACACGTTCTTCCCAACCTATAAACAAAAATTTGACATTGAACTGCATTTAAAATCGTAAAATCATGTACCAAATTTGCTATATTTAAGTCACTGCGCTTTTAAGTCATTGTAATTATATGCCTTTGAAATTACATAAATCAACCGCCGATTCAAATTCGCTCAAAATTTGGTAGATTTCACTTTCATAAATACTTTTCTGAAGTTTCACTTAGCAAAATGGCAAAATTTCAAATTTCTTTAAAATTCGGAATTCGAAATTATTTTTCTAGAAAATAAGAATTAATTGTACTGCACTGACTTTAATTAATCTGAGAATAAATTTAAACTTCTTTTTCATATACACACCGAGCACAGATACAATATGGAATAGTTTCCAATGATAAAATGGCAACTCAAACGTACAAAAAAAGGTCTTATTACATCAATGACTTGAATTATCTGAAACAAATTTTAATTTTAAATTAATTTATTTTAAAAATTTCATCAAAAGATAAGAACTCTACAATATCCTTCTTATTTGTTTCACACACCCTGCTCCAGAAAATATTAGTTTTTAAAAATATTTTTTAACCAAACCAATTGTATCGAGAGAAAGAGAGAAAAAAAAGTTTTTTTAGTCGATAAAAGTGGAAAAATAAATATGCAATAAAATAAAAATCTTAAATGCAAAAAACCAGTGAAAGAATTTAGAGCAATAGATTCAACAAAATTGAGAACTTAAGTACAGGAAATGCATGCTTTAAATTCTTGCGCATTTGTATCAGCCTTAAATAAAGGCAAAGAAAAAAAAATCACACTTTAAATGAATCGTATTTTCTTTGTTTTCGCAGCAACACTAGAGGTCACTCTCCAGTCAAATGGGCTAAACAGCTCACCAAGCAATCTTAACACCAGAGCATGCAAAAGACTTTAAATTCATAAACATAGGTATTTTATTGACTGAAGTGCATATCACTCCTTCGCATCATCTAGTTTCTTCAAGACAAAGCATCCCATTTCCGCCGATAGGTAGGTAAATTAACCGCCGCCAAACTCGCATAAAGAACCATAAGCTATTGTTTGATTCGTGGAGAAAACAATGCGGGTGACAGTGAACAAAGAAAGCATCCAACGATTTGTAAACCGGACAGCAGGTAAATGGTCGACATCGACCTTCGGTACCCTCAAGTGACCTTTTTTGTGAAGCTCCTTCAAGGGTCAAGGACGACATACCTTTCGCTAATGCTCATTAAGGCTGGATTTGGTTTCATTCCCGGGATAATTTTCTTCTCCATGACAACTTGAGAAGGAAGAAGTTTGGAAAATACATTGCCAATTATGGATTATGGAAAAACACATCGCCAGTCACAATGCAGAAGGGAATAATATGATATATTGCAGCATTTGTTTTAGTAACATATCTTGCCAAATAAAATAAAATAGTTTTCCTTGTTGATGAAATTTAGGTAAGAAGTTAAGGTCAAATTTGATTATCGGGACAAAAATTTCACTGAATCCATTAGTTTAAGATCGCTCTTACCATCGCTAATCATGTTGCAAAATGGATTAATATGATACATTACAGCAAATTTTAGCTACTGATTTTGCCATTAATAATAATGATT
The DNA here is from genome assembly GCA_026289955.1 of Argiope argentata. NCBI lineage: Eukaryota > Metazoa > Arthropoda > Arachnida > Araneae > Araneidae > Argiope > Argiope argentata. The sequence continues at coordinate 6,488,561 of JAOUZG010051355.1, forward strand.
CTCTATGGTGACTAAATTTAAATAGTAAATTACAGTCAAAATTGAATAGCAAGACGAAAATTTCACTGAATTCATTAGTTTAAGATGGCTCTTAACATCATGAATCATAATTCAAAATGGAATGATACATTTGCAACATCTTTATTAGCTACAGATTTGAGTTAACTTGATAAGTGCTATAAAAAACAACAAATTACGAAAAGTGTTTTTTTTTTGTGTGTGTGAGGCTGGGGCTTATTTTATTGAAAAAGTTGAAAATAAAGTTGAAACTCTCTTTTCGACTTAAAACTCGCTGATGCCTTGGTGAAGCTTGTCCATGGCAAGTGCCACTAATAATAACAACAACAACAACATAAATACATAAGCGATTTATGTATTTAAAATAGCTTAATAAATCAAAATCACATTTTATTCAATTAAAAAGGAATTCTGAATGGTGGTTGCAACAAAATATCATGTGCTAAGATAAAAAAAAAACAAGCATGGACTAAAAAATTTAAAATCATCATCATATACAATTCGATTACTTTCACCATTTCAAAATTACATGTCTTACATTCCTTAATGATACTTTGGCCTACAATCTAAAAATTGATATTACACATCAAGCAACCCCTCTAATATTCTATTCTATGGTTTCCTGAGTTTGAACGATTTTATTTTCATCTGTCAAGAATGTAATAAAATGGTCTTAAATCTCGATGATGGTCTAAAAATGTGAATTGGATAGCTTGAGCCAATGAAACCACAAATGCGTAACAATAATCATCTTCTGAATAGGCCCGTCACGAGTCTAGTCTTTTACGACAATCTCCAGATGAAATTTAAAAAGCGTAGCAAATTCTTTCTACAAACACGCACGCTTTGAGATTTTCTTTCAACATCAAAAAATGACTGATGTCTGAAGACAGCTTGATGGAACGAGTTTAAGAGGAAAATTTTCTAATTATAGAGTATGAAAATTACTTTTACCTTTTATTTTTGTTCACTAAAATTTAAGTTGAAGAATAATAAAAGGAAGTGGTTAACTTGTATCGTGTCTTGAATCTTTTTCTCTGATAAGCGTTTTGTCTGAGAAATAGAAGGTTTTGATATTAATAAGTAACCAATTAGTAATTCAATTTACTTTTAATACATTAAGTTAATTTAAAGAGACCAAATTTTTTTTCTACTTATACATAATATACAATTAAATACATCTTCAATTCACGCTGGTATATTTGGTAGGAAAAAAGTAACTACTTTTCTGAACTTTTATATAATAATCAATAAAACCTTTAATGTGAGGTTACTGTAAAGTGGTCAGATTTTCTGAACTTCTAGTTGGTACATAATCAGTGACAATAAAAAGAAATATAACGTAATTATAAAAAATAAGTACATATTAAACAAAATAAAAAATTAAGATTAAAATGAAATCTGCAATGCAAATTTCAATATATCATGTCAGAAGAACATCCTTTCTTGAACGGCCAAGCACCACGTGCTCGTGCAAGTTAAATTTATTTTTATTCATTTTAATTGTTTCATTTGAATGAGTCACTTTAGTATTGCAAACAATCATAAAAAAAACTTTATCTCGCATTTATTGTTTAAAAAAATATCATATTTCATATTTATTTCATTTCACATAATCACGTGCTCAAAAGGACATTTTTCTAGGTTTTATTTGCAGTAGTCACTAACTTATTTTTTTAAATCAGAGCTTTTGTAAACGCGATGTCAACGCGTAATTAAAAGCTGGTTTTTTGAGATGCTCGGGCAGATAATAAAGTTTTTATTTTTTGCCTACTGATTTTTGTTGACACCACAAAACCTCATCCCTAAAACAATATCATGTTCTGACATGATAAAAACATTCAAAGCATTACAGCTCTAATTTTTGTTTCCCAATTCAAACGTAAATCATATTTTGATTTACGTTTTACGTCGATTACTGTTATTTTATTAAACAAATTAACCAAATATTAAAACCTCCTTAAACAATACTTTCTCTCTTTTTCTGATTGGACAGGGTGATTATCCTGAATCACCGATTGTGTACTGTTTATTTCATGCATTAAAAATCTCCTAATGATGTAAATAAGCTTATCCAATAATTATTATCGTATAAATAAAATTTTATCTCTATAAAAATTCTACTTTATGGAATGAAAAAAGCAAAATACAATATAATTAGATGTAATTATGTAATTTGAAAACAATTATCATTTTAGGAGTTTCTTTCAAACTATTTGGAATTATATTTAGATATGTACTTCAGAAAACATATTTACTATACAATATTACATCCACTTAAATTTATTACACTACATATTATGTATATTATAATAATTAATTTTCAAAATAAATCCTTTTGATGGCTTACGAAAAGAGAAATACTCATAGTGTGTGTATACTGAATTTAGCTCTTGATTGGATAATTACTTCCAGTAATCCAAGGGGCATAAGTTCAATATAACAAACATTTTTATGATATTTTTATACAAGGGAGAAACGTGCATTTTTGCATGCTTTTTGTTATTGTTGATGTAACTGGAATTTCACTAAACGATCCAAATCCGGCTAAAGATAAAATTCCTATTTATGATTCATTAAAAAGAAAGGGAAAAAAAAGATTAAAACGAAATCTGCTATGTCTATTTCAATGTATCATGTCAGAATATAATTTCTTGAGCGGCCAAGCACCACGTGCGTGTGCAAGTTAAATTATAATTTTATTCATATTAATATTTTCATTGAATGAGTCACTTTAGTATTGCAAACGATCCAAAATACTTTGTCTCGCATTTATTGTTTTAAAAAATGTCACATTTCCTATTTATTTCGTTTAATATAATCACGTGCTCAAAATGTCATTTTTCTAGATTTTATTTTCAGTAGTCATTAACTTATTATTTTTATTCAGAGGTTTTGTAAATGTAATGGCAACACGTTAGTAAAAGCTGATTTTTTTTTCGATGCTCGTGAAGATAATATAATTTTTATTTTTGGCCTACGGATTTTTGTTGACGCCAGCAAAACCTCATTCCCAAAACAATATCATGTTTTGACATGATAAAAAATCTAATAATATAAATAATCTACTGATAAAGAAAAATTATATGTATATATGTTGTTTTAACTAAGACTTCTCTCATTTTTTTGGAACTTGGGATAACTTTTGGAATGAAAAAAAAATCGCGATTAAATGTCCATTTTCAAAAATTTGTCACATTTTGAACAAAATATTTAATGCGAGAATGAAATTTCAATAATTAACAATTAAAAAAATCAAATATGACTATTATTTATCTAATGCTAAAAAACCTCCTAACTCAAAAGAATATCTTAATTAATTATGTATATGTTCCGATTATGTTTCGAATATTTCCACTATTTTTCTTGACGATCCCAATGAGGGCTCGAGTAAGAGCATGATAAACTTTGTTCTAAATAAAAACAAACAAACGCATCAAAAGTAAAACCTACATCACTATGCAAGCAAATTCTTCGAGTCTTGGAAGAACCTATCACATAAATGGCATTATAAAAAAAATCCCCCCATAAAACACTTCACAGTTGGCCACCACGATGGCACGTCTAAATTTCTAATTATAATTGAAAGAGAAAATTGGATCACAGGCAGACCTCTAAGAGATACGCTCCATATGGCATGGAGGACAATTTTTATCAGCGACCCTGAAGTCCAGAAAGTGCACATCCCAGTGAACTTAAAAGTAACAGCTGCCCTCCTAATGAAACTGATGTGATTTATTGGGTTTCGATGCATTGCTTCCTAATTACCTGGGGCTTTGGGAACAGAGAGTAAGGCACTGGGAATTTCACAAAGGCATTGTTTATATTGATACTTTCGTGGATGATAGAATTTCAGGATCATTGCTTATCCAATTGGAAATGGTTTTTTTATGACGTCTCATATTATAAATGACGTTTTCAGTGTTCAATGTAATTTTCTTTCATAATTAAAATCGTTTGATGACTTTCAATCTTGAAATAGATTGGTGAAGAAAAAGTATATCAAAAGTAATTAGATTGACTTGCCTGTGGCATATTACTATTAAAGTAATATTAAATCGTAATTTGGTTAATAAATTTCAAAATGAAGAAAATTATTTTATATTACTGCAATATTCTTTCTAATATACTGTTGATTCAGATTGAAGGTATTGCTGTTGAAGATATACATGAAAAGCATAGTTATTCAAAAATTTGATAGAATAGTAAATTACAAAAAAACATCATATTTATATAAAAAACAAAAGTTATATATATATATATGTATAAATACACAAGTAAAAAGTTAAGCAAAAAGTACGACTCGAATCGAGAACAAACAACACACGCGTCGCTCTTGTTGTAACAATACATCACACTGCCAACACTTAGAAGCAGAAGTTAAATATACGTATTCTAATAGTTATAAAAAATGCTTATTTGTCTAAAATTAGTTTTTTT
>JAOUZG010051355.1:6493418-6564934 GCA_026289955.1 Argiope argentata
TGTCTTCCATACAAATATATAATTGCTGTTTGATTTTGGAATTTAGCGCATATGCTCTTCAAGACAAGGCGGAAAACACTTTCAACATTTTGAAATCCAAAATTCAATTAAAATATGAGAAAATTAAAAAAATTAATACGTTTTTCCGATATATCTTCTGAAAATATAACGCCACAAAAAACTCATTTTTGTATAACTTCAAAGCAAAAAATTGTCTTTTTAATAGTACCAATTTAGATGTTGGAACATTTCCGTTTCTAATTTAATTAGTTTTATATACACTGTTTTTAGTATTACATTGAAATTCAAGCTAATTTTATTGTTACATCAAAACAACCAATCGTATGATTTTAGCAATTTAAAGACTAAAAAAATAAAGTTGCTTTTTTGGATAGTTAATTCCGAAATAGGATTTTGAATTCTGCTTTCATATCGCAGTGAATTATCTTTATAGTCTGTAAGTGATAATTTACTAACTATCCATTCCATACAATTCATATTATTAACTTTATCAAATAACATTTAAATCTCAAATAACTTTATTTCATATCAATAGTTTAACACATATAAAATTCAATATTCTGGAAAAACAAGTTGCCAAACGTAGTTAGTTAAAAATTAATGACAATGTTAATGATTAAAGTAAGTTGGAAGAAAAAGTAAATGTCTCATTTACTGATGCGAATTTCTTTAGTAAATGCCGTCATAGATGAAATACTTTTTCTTATTTAAGGTTAATTGGTTTACAATTGAAATATTACATATTATAATATAAATGATATCTTTTTCATGAGAAACTGATCGATTTGTTTTGTTTCTAATCCTCGTAGATAGTCCAATTTAGACTCCTGTCGGGAAACCTACATATTTTAATGGTTCTCTTAACACAATTTTCGAAATGTTTAATGGTTTGCCCATGTTGTAAACACGATAATTAGAGTAATTTTGATTCAATTTAAATTAGCGATGATTATGTTACTGGAAGAGTGAATCTCTTGATCGTGTTCGTGGGCCATCCAATTGGAAGCCAGAGAAACGCCGAGAGAAAGAAGTGGAAAAATTGTATTTTCTCCATGACTCTATAATTATTTAAAATAAGGAAATAGTTCAGGAGAGAAGAAATACCATGTAGAGGGACAAGACATTGCAATATTATAGGTTTAAACTATGCAGTTGTTGGCTCATCAAAAATAAGATGAGTTAGCGCTGGAGTTTGAATTTTGAAAACAGAAAGATGTGGATTTAATTTGGATTTTCTGAAACTCAGTTCCAAGGAAACTGCAATGTGTATATACTAATATCTAAAATACCTAGACAAAAAGTCTCTCTCCTCTTTTTTGGTTTGCCGAGAAGATATCTTTTTTACCGTTCTTGTTTCTCCTCCCCATGGTATTGTTATATATTAATATTGAGATGCTTCTAGCACAGGTGGTTGGATCTTGCCACCCTGGAGGGCTCCTTCCATCGATGGAGGGGCATACTTCCTTCGGGAAGGATTGTACCGTGAGCGGTGGTCGCCCTTAGAACTCAACCACAGTTTCCACCAGTGTTGCTATTGTGACTTCCCGGTCATTCAGTTTTGTGGTTTAAATCCGTATGCTTTCATGGGTTGGAAAGGTAGGTATGACTTACTGTTCTTGTTCCAAGAATATTTCATATATAACAAAATATCCAACTTTTTTTTATCGAAGATTTTAACTTTTAAAACAATTATTTCACACGCATGCAACTTTGAAATGGATAATGAAGTTAGACACATAGATAAAGTTAGATACATCTTATTGAACAATCTCAATGTCATGTTTAACACCCATATCACCTGTTCAATCCAGGGGTTAAGAAACTTGAGTTCAAGATCTCTGCAACACATCCTTCAAATCATTGAATTGGTTTGTTTCAGTGTATTTCACTTTTCTAAATAAAAAAGTTCTTTCAAGATGCTGCTCACATCGTTTATTGTCCCAACGCTCTTTACATAACTATAGCTATTGATTGCGAAGATGATAACATTTATTAATGGATGTCAAGAAAGAAACCCGCATAGCTTTCACTCCATTCATCGCAATCCAAATAATTATCAATATATAATGCATCTTTACAAGGTCTTAGATATCTTACATTAAACTTATATCTAAACAGACAAAAATAAATAAAGATTCTTTTCATGCGGGCATTCAATGGCTTGACATTCCTTGACAGCCCATGTTGGATGCTGGAGATGATTAACTAACACGTTCACTTTTCTCTTAAGAAATTATTTCTGGCACCAGGCTTTTATTAAGGGTTTTTGCACCTTGAATTTCCTGGTGAGGTCAAAAACACCTCAAATATATCATAAGTTTGCTTACAATGAGCATTAGAGCGTTAAAAATAGGAAATATAATACGAATATTTATTAGAAAGTTGTGAATGCTTTTCTAATTTATAAAAAAGATTTTTTTTTTCTAAAAACTTGTTTTTAAACGTTTTTTTAGAAACTGATATCGCGGTGAGAGATTTAGACATTTTGCGGCCCTACACTGTCTTTTTAATGAGGTCCTTTTTTTTTTTAATAATTTAGCCAATTTAGAAATACATTTCATATTTTTAGATATATTGGTTTATTATATATATATATATATATATATATATATATATATATATATATTAGTGTTTTAGATATTCATTACATCTACTCAAAGTACATTTTAAATTTAATTAGTGTATGAATTGCTTATTTAGATTAATTTTTTACTTTAATAACTTTCTGAAAGTTATTTATTTATATGCTGAGACTCACCACTTTCGTTCATTATTTTATTTATAAGCAGATGACCGATTTCTTTAAATACCGTAAAACTAAGTGAATGTTAGAAAACATATAGAATGTGAACAGTGATACTTGTAAAAGAAAAATTATTTTTAATAATTTATAATACATTTAATTTTTATATATGTGTATTTAAATTTAGTTATTTGGCAACTTGATTAATAATTTTTTTTGATTGAATTACTTACAGTTGCTTTTCAATCTAGCTGTCATCTATTAAATCTATATTGCACGTTTATTTTTCTAAGTGCACTTTTTAAAAATTAACAAAAATTAGTGCAGGAAAAAAAACCTTAATGTAAAAAAATCTAAATTAATTTCATGATACAAAAATTAATTTACACACTATATAAAATTTATAATTCAAATTATTTATAGCTTTGATAAATACACTCCCCTTTCAAAGATTGTCTCATCTGTTTTTAAATACCCTTTAAAAAACGAAATTTAAACACCTAAATCAGAAAAATTTCTTTCCATTAACTATTATAAAAATATCTAAATAACCTAATCATAAGTTATAAATGAGAAAAAATAGTTAAAAAAGGTGTTTAGTTATATATCTGATTTGTAATTTTTATGGTTAAAGTTCATCTAAGTTTTTTAAAAAAATACTATACTAAAAATAAAAATACTATGGTATAAACATATATTTTTAAATTTCTTAGTTAATAATCCATACCACAAACAGAAATTCTGCATGTACTAATCTTTCATAATTAAAAGATTACGAATAATGTTCAAGAATTGCAAAATATTAGATCTTTTAAAAGCCGAGATGTACAGAAAAGAAAACAAGAAAAGATGCACTTAAGTTGAATTGTAGAGAATGTTTATTGATCATTATTATGGGGGGGGAAGCGTGATAAAGTTCTTTTTCAACAACATCAATTAGAAGAATAGAATATAAAAAATCTAGAGAAGTGTCTGACCGATTAAAATTTCTAATAAAAGCATTCAATTTTTTTCAAGAAGGTTTTTGAACTTTTTACGATACGAAAATACGAAAACATTTAGTTTAAAGATATCTGTCAGTCACTGAAAGCCTGAAGGGAATTAACAAAACATAAAAGAGGTAGATGATTTTTTTTTGGAAGAATGCAACTTTTCTCGACGGAATCAAAACAATTTAAATCTTTGACAGATAACTCATCACGAGCGCCAGATGAAAAATTGAGCGCCGCCACACGCTGCCATCGCATTTCACGGTTCACTCCCATCCCCAAGTGGTGACTAGTGTATGCAATTCCTCTCTTTCAACCTTTTCAGATAATATTTGGCGATTAGTTCTGGAAGATGTGCTTTTCTGGAGAAAGCACATTGCATGCTACAGCGAAGCAAGTAATAAGTGAAGAAAGTGCACCTGAGTGACAGAGAGGGGAGACATATCGCTCATTCATGCGAGCAAACAAAAAAGAACGTAAAAAAGATAAAAGAAAGTGGGGGGGAGAGGGTGCCGAGATGCCTTTGGTGCCGGCATTACACAGTGAAACATACTACCAACTTGATCTACTCCATCCCTTTTACTGATTCGTTCCGTATGGTTTGAGATGCAATGAACTTAAACACCCTGTTAACATATACATATTTAATATGCCGGAACAGAAGCACTGAGTAATGTTTTCGATATGGACATACTTCCGAGAGAGTTTGTTGCCTCGTTCCACTTTGATCTTACCGTCTTCCGTGAGACGTGTGCTTCTTTATGAGCAATATATACATTTTCCTCAAACTGGACGTTTAATACACCCATGGTAAAAAAAGGCGATGGCATTAAAAAATAAGTTTAGTATCAACTTTAATTGGTTAGACATTCTTACCGTGTATGGTAAATAGCTTGAAATTCGCCAGTGGAATGTTTAGACATATTGGCTTAAAAATATCTGTTAGTCAATAAAATCCTGAAGGGAATTAACAAAACATAAACCCAAGAATATTATGATTCTCCTAATTACATAAAATAATCAGTTGGGTTTCACATTTAAAAACAATTTTTTTAATTAATCAATAAGGTAATGATTATTTTCGAATATTCTCTTTTCATGCCAGAACATATTGTTTTGGGGATGAGGTTTTTGGCGTCAACAAACATCTATAAGCCAAAAATTCAAATTTTATTCAATAAAAATCAGTAGGCGAAAAATTGAAATTTTATTATCTGCACGAGCATTTAAAAAATCATCTTTTAATAACGCTTTGCCATTGCAAAAGCTCTTATTTAAAAAAATTATTTACTACAGCAAATAAAACCTAGAAAAATGTCATTTTGAGCACATGGTTATATAAAATGAAATAAATAGGGAATGTGATATTTTTTTAAACAAAAAATGCGAGACAAAGTTTTTTGGATCGTTTGCAATATTAAAGCGACTCGTTCAATAAAACAATTGAAATGAATAAAAATATAATTTAAATTGCACGAGTACATGGTGCTTGGCCGTTCAGGAAATTATGTTCCGAGATGATACGTTGAAATATGCATAGCAGATTTCATTTTAATCTTTATTTGCTTTATTTTAATCTGTGCAAGTCAAGCTTTATAACTTGAATACGCATTTTATTTACAATAATTCGTGACTGTTCTATCATCCATGTTTAAGTTCAGTTATTTATGAGTATTTATAAGCATTATAATAATTATATGGTTCGATGAAATCGATATGAATCAGAACAAATTTATTTGACAAAGTGTTGAAATTATTTTAATATTTTTTTATTGATAGAATGTGTGTTATTTAAAAATTAATACATTTTGAAATTATAATAATAACATTAAAAAAAATAACGTGCCAAAAATCCCCTTATTTCAAAACTCAGATCGAATTTGTCGTTTTTCGCAAGACACTTTTAGAGTGGGTCTTAATTAAGAGTTGCCGTCCAAGTAAAAGTCGCATAAAACTATAAGTGCGGGGGTGGGTCTTTAATAAGGTCAAATTTACTTCCACATTCCAAGTTCTTTCGTGTTTATAAACTGAAATTATTTAAAAAGTTAGATTATAACTTTTTAGCAGGCGTCATGGCACAGGAGTGTTGCATCTTTCCCATTGTCTGGGTATCTCGTGTTCGATCATGGTTGTTCTTTTTCTCTGTTCTGTCTGTGAGGTGTGTGAGGTGCCCCCTTGTTAAAGAGGGTAGTGCAAGTGAATGTGACGCATGAAGCAGCAAAGTCGCACTCTTGGCCGTAGTTGGCGCTACTGTAAAAACAGGAGGTGCTCACACGGCTTAAATCACGGACAGATAACTGTTAGCGGGCTAGTAAAATGCCAAAAGTCACCACAACAATATAACTTTTCTTTATTAAAATTTAGGAGGTTTAAAATTTACTTTCCTAGTATTTATAACTGATTAATGCTCTTTTAATATACATCTCCAAAGTAATTTAACGTGTAGCTCTCTTTTGCTTTGAAAATAATTGGCGATATGATAAAAACACACACACCTTTATTTAGAAAGATAACAATGGCAAGTTGCTATATTGCTAAGACGATACTATATTGACAAGCTGAGATCAGTTGCTATATTTTTTTATTCTTTAATACTTCATGGTTAAGAAATTTTGAATGCTAAAATTTAATTGTTTAAAATGCTAATTGTTAGTTTTAACTGTTCCAATTTGGAAACAAGAATCCAACCACGATTTGGTGGACCTTTAAGGTATTTTTTACAGACATTTTTGATTAACTAATCATTTTTTTATCATTCATAATATTAACAACAACGATGCTTGCACGGGAAATAATAGTTACATAAATAACAAATGAATGAGAAATTTTTAAAAATAAAATAACAGAGCGATCAAAGAGAAAGTAAATTTAAAAATTTAACATTTTAATCCAATAAATAAATAATAGCTAAATAGCGTTAAGCACATGAAATATAGAAACAGATCTTAAATTAATACTAGAATATTAATGATTCAGTTTATGAAAACTTCTATCTTCATTTTCGGGACAAGGTTGAATTTAATCATGTAGTGACCTTGATAAATACAAATGGCAGTGGGACTTGACAGCCCAAGACACGAGCTTAGAATAAAGGTGTGACTCAATAAAGAAAGCATTCTTACTCAATTTTGGATCGAATTAACTTATCAAATAGCTTAGATCAGATTTATAAGATAAAAATGTGCCCAGAATAAACAATTTAGGATTAAGATTATAAAAATAATTGATAGCATGTCGCAATATGCTAAACAGATACTGGTGAATTCATTTCCGGTTTTATTTTATTTCTAATCGGCATAAATATATAATAATTTCAACTCTAAATTCCAGAGATATGTCTGATTGTTGGTAAATCTGATTCAATCCAAACAGTTTCATAAGATAAGGAGAAAAAGAAACGTTTCCTAAATGATTTTAAATTCTTAAAAGTATGTTGTAGAACTTAAGTAAATGCAAATGTATTCGAAATTAAATAGTTTTTTTTTAATTTTTTTCCCTTTTCAATCTTAAGCGGTTTAATTCCACTTCTCTCTTATTCTATTTATAAATGAAAGCATGCATAATATCTGTTTTTCTCAGTTTCTTTTTCTTGTAACGAGATTAAAAATGAAAGAATTTTTTTTTCCAGTGGCAACTTTTGAGAAAGATTTAAATTAGTACAGCATTACTGCTTTTACTTCAAACAAATTTTCGAACAATGCTAGTTTAGAAACACAAATCTCCAACATTTATTTTGTAATCCCATTTTCCTCAATTTTATTTTTTTAATGTTAATAATTTAAAATATCATAATAAAGAATTTAAAAAATGGACGGTAACTAACGTTTATTCAATATATAGATGATTCTTCAAAATCATTAAATTTTTTTTAATTACTTAGCTACTGGTAATATAATAGTCAAAATATTATATTACCAGTAGCTGAATGCTATAAAAAAATTACACATAAGGCGAAAGGGTATTTTAAAAGTTTAAAATATAAATAAATCAAAATTTGAATCAGAATGTTTTCAATTTTAACCTATCGTTGTTAATCGTTGTTCATACATCAAAACTATATTTTATCTGGTTTGAAACCTGTTAATGAAACTTCGGTCTATTAACCTCATGAATGCCCTTCCTCATGCATAGAATCTTACGCCTCAATAAGGACCCAAGATAACCATCAGAAGTAATATTCATAATAAAATAATATAAACATGCCTTATTAATTGCTGAATAAGCTTTTGGAATTATTCATTGTTTATCGGATTTTTCTATCAGAGGAGACAGTTTCTCAAGCTGAAAGATGACGAATCCTTATACAAAGAGTCATAAGGTCTACTTCTGTATCACAAGTCATAATAATTCAATGCATTTATAAGCAGTGCCAGAATTCTTCCATAGAGCATAATTTATTTTGATAAATATATTTATCGTTTGTTAGTTGGAGTTCAGTTTTTTAATGTTATTTTGTCTATAATATTTAAACATTGATTATATTCAGTTGCGGAATTCCAATATGAACATTGCTCATATTATTTTACGTAGTAAGTAATATATTTTTTTGCACAGCAATATTTAAAACAAAATATAGAACTAAAAAATAAGAAAGATAAGTTTCAATATTCCAAATGCATATAACTTATGGATGTGTATGCAATTCAGAAATATTTTTATTTCTTTAAATTATATGTTCGTATTTCATGGTGAAACGTATTAAGCATTTTAGTGCACTAGTGAAAACCTGAATTACAGAAATAATTGAACAGTTGCTAAAAACATTTTGCAATAATAATAATAAAATAGAAATATTCCAAATACTCGATGCAATTTTTCAAAAATCTTAGGTTAAAAATGCCACTAACTATTTGTATAATATCACTTATTTCTACAATATCATTCGAAATTGAAGTCCCTTTATAAACAATATGTTACATGCAATTCATGCAGAATCATTTTTACAAATAATTCTAGATGAATTGCAAGAAAATGTGGATTTTATATAAAGCTAATTTATGTCAAAAAAAGATTGATATTTCAAATAAATTAAAAGAAATTTTTCTACATGAATTAAAAAGAGCAACTAAATGAAATCTTAATGTACACAATAAGTATAAGAAATAAAACAATCATGGTCATGAGGATAACAAAACGTTTAACCTTGAAAGTATGAATCTTATCTGTCTAGTGTATTTAAAGCTACTTTGTCACTTTGACAAATATACAGATCTTAACTATTATCTCACTTGTAATTATTCTAGTACGATGTCTAATAAATGATGACTGGAATTGAGTAATGAACTATTTTACTTTTTTTCAGCTTATATGTATGCAAAATGTCGGAGGTTTCCGAATTTGAAAAGAAAATTAAGAGAAATTATTTGAAATTTACATATATTTGAAAGAAAGGTTAGGAAACTTTCAGAAACTACTTAAATGATAGCATGAAAATGATCATGACACTTATAAATTATTAGAAGTGAATATAAAGATAAACATTATCTCAATAATGTTAAATAATTTTTATAGGAGATTTATCGGGTTTATATTTAGCGTGGATTAAATCTTTTAGTTATGTTTTGAGCAAATATTTTTTCAATTAAATTCTTTGAACCGTATATAAAATTACTTAATTAATAAGTGAAAATTTTATAATTTTAAACAAAGATTAAAAATATATATTATTGAAAGGTGGGTGTAAAATAAAAAAAAATACATAATTTATTCTAAAAGCTAACAGGTTTTCAGAGTAGTTAAAAGACTTGGTAACTATTAAACACATGTTGGTTAATTTAATCTGCTTTGACTAATTAAAACACACAGAAAAAATCGGGTAGTTTTTTTTTTATCAGTGATCAAAAATTTCAATTAGTTGCCAAAATTTTATTTTTGTAAGTGTAAAATACTATAATTGTATTTATTCTTTAGATTTAATATCAGAATGAATTACAAAGAGTTATAAATCTTCTGTAAAAATGTTAAAACAATTTTGAATAATTAAAAAAGATAATTAAATTAAAAAAATAGTTAAAAAGCATTAAATGTCTATTTTGGTATCAAAACTTCGTTTAAAATAATATTTTATAATAATTTATTTTAGATCAATAATTTACAGTTTCAAAATACATAATAATCGTACCTAACTAATAATCAAGCTGCTTAAAATTAATATAATATTTATTAGCTCCTAGATTGAAATTTTGTTTAAATAAATTATAACTGAAGGAATTGTAAAAATTTTATTTGATCTGATGAACGGATATAATTTAAATGCTCGTGATTTCAAACGAACTATATGAAATATGGTCTGAAAATTTCAAATAAAAAATAAATAAATTTGGTATTATAAATTATGATTTGGTTTATTACTATAAGCTAAAAAAATTAATTAATCCCATTTAATTATATAATAAAGATTTTCAATAAATGATATTGATAAATTTTTTTTTTCAGAATTTGCATGGAAAATCAAAGTTTTTATATTTTTAGATATGCACAGAGTTCAATTACACAAAAAATAAAATTTAAAAATTCATAATAAACGTAGGTTATATTGAATGATAATTACAAGCGTGTTTTAATTAAATTTAAATGAACATAAAATTCAAATGAAGATATTTAGAGAAAAATGCGCCTTACCTGTAAAAATAAGAAGTCGTAAATATCCTTGATAAACAAACACACAAAATATCCTTTAAAAAATATCTCAAAAATGAAAATTCTTTTACATTATCTTTTTCAGTTTCTTTAAAATATGAGTTCCTCTAAATGTCCGAAACGATCAACAACGAAAACAAATATTCCTGTCTGCAAGTGAGGAACTCCTGGATTCAGCACATCTGTCATCAATGAATCCTCTTACCTGTTGATACACCACGTGTAGGTAGCTAACTGAGGCTGAAGATGAAGACGAAAGGTGCTCTCCGCCATTAACCTGAGCGGCAAATCTCGCCAAGTCGCCAACTGTATCCGTTACTTCATCCAGAAGTTGATCTCTCTCGGGGAGCCCATAATTCATTCGTTCGACGAATCACTGGCACTTGTCAGTTCCTGCTTGTAAGGCAAAACAAGTAATATTTTTAGACAAACATTCTTCATGTGTTTATACTAATTTTAAATGTTCTAATTCGAATTTTAATTTGATGATAACTTTATATTAAAATAACTAGTTAGTATTCTGTGAAAAATATTGTTACTTGTTATTTAAACATAGAAAAAGTATCGAAGACTTAATTGAAATGAACTTTTTTCATAATATTCATGTAATTGATTGATAATAAAATATTTGTTGTTACTTTAAAGTAAATAATTCTTCTATTTGATCTTAAAATATTAGTTGATTATTATTTTTTTGCTATGATTTTCTTTAAATAATCTCTACATTGAAAACGATTTTTAAAGATAAATAAGCAAAGGAATAAGAAATAGAATTAAATTAATTGCATTAAAGATCAATGAAAGAGAAAAAAAACTGAAAATGGAAAATCGATAATTATGTTTTCATAAGTTAAAATGTCAGGTAATAAGTAAATATTAAGTAAACAAACAGAAATGAATTACAGATACATGTTATAACTACTCAAGAAACGTAATAATTTATTAGAACATTCTTATCCTTTTTTACTGTTTTGTATACGAAATTGTTGTCAAAAGATTCGAAGGAATCTCCATGTAGCGAATTTCCGTATTCTAGACTTCCCTGAGTTTGAAAAAAATATTTTTGGAAAATATCTGTTAGTCCGTCCATCCATCCTTCTGTCTATGAATGTCTGAAATTAAGCATATGGAATTGTGCATTTCCATCAAAGTTTAAATGAAATCCATTCATAGAAAATCTGTCTCGATAGTTATAAAACGTTGCAAGCAATATAGATAATATTTGTTTGGCAAGTTTAGCACCTTAAATTTAGGTACAATGTTTGATCCTAGTTCGTTAAAGAGTTGACCGTCTGTCGGTCTGCACTTTAGCATGTTTTTCAAATTCAGGGAAGTCTAGAATATGGAAATTCGTTACATGGAGATTCGTTCGAATCTTTTGACAACTACATTTCGTATACAAAACAGTAAAAAAAGGATAAGAGTGTTCTAATAAATTGTTACGTTTCTTGAGTAGTTATAACAGGTATCTGTAATTCATTTCTGTTTGCATACTTAATATTTACATATTATCTGACTTTTTAACTTATTAAAACATAATTATGGATTTTCTTTTTTCAGTTTTTTTTCTCTCGTTGATCTTTAATGCAATGAATTTAATTCTATTTTTTATTCCTCTGCTTATCTTGCTTTAAAAATCGTTTTTAGTTTAGAGATTCTTCACAGAAAATCATAGCAAAAAATAATCAACTAATATTTTAATATCAGCTAGAAGAATTATTTACTGTAAAGTAACAACAAATATTTTATAATCAATTAATCAAGCAAACATGTAATCAATAAAATTCTGTTCTTTGCATTGTGACAACAAATGTATTTTTGTGTCAAATTTTGGTATTTTTTGGTTGGCAAAGAATATATATTCTTGTAATATTATATATATATATATATATATATATATATATATATATATATATATATATATTCTTGAAACAGAATGAATAAAAATGTCAGATTCACGTCAAGATATTTATTTCGTAATTATCGTTCATCAATGTCTTGCAAGTTATTTGTGACCTTATCCAAGGTTCACAACTTAAGGCGGTGAAATGGAGATAAGATCCTTATTGGAATGTATGCGAGAAAGTTTCATTGAGACTACTCTTTTTGATTTCCTTGAATAGAGAGGAGTTGAGAAGGTTCTGATTCCTTTTATTCAGATATCGGAATATTTTGCTGTAACTGATTGTTAATACATTGAATGATTATTTTTGGAATAATGTTATGAGTATGACATTAATACTCAATCTAGTATAATTGGTCAGATTCCTGTATTACTTTCTTACGTTATCTTCGTTGTTATAAACACTGAATTAAATACTGTTGTGTAAATATGTAAATGTCGAATAGTTCGGAGTCATTATAGAGTTTAAATCAGAAACACCAAATGCTTCTTCAATAATATTATGCACCAATTTGAATGCCGAACTTTTTGAAGTCATATTAGAATAAAAAATAAACAGGCTTAGTAATAATTTTAAATAATAGAAAAAATATAAATAATTACTTTCCACATAGATAGTAAAATGAATATAGTAAACTAAAAATAAATCATTTACATGTTAGGAATACTTTAAAACAGGAAAAGAAATTTCCCAGTATATTTAAAAAATGGACCTCATAATATCCCATCTAAAGTCGTAAAATATTGAAATCCACCATAGGTAGATATTTCATTTCTTATTTAGCAAATTATAGATACTATTCAATTTATAAATGTAAAATTTAAAATATAAAATAATTTTATAAAATTGCATATGAAAATGATACATTTAAATAAGTATACACAAATTAAAAAGTTATACACGTTAAGAAATGAAAGCATTAGCATCCTTCTTAAGTGACCCAAACTATTTTATTCATTTAGTTCGTTACTGATATTTTTGTCATCAGATATGAATCATAAAACAATTATCTATAACAAGGAAAATGCATGAATTGATGTGTTTCTTGAGTGTTCCATTCGGTTAACGATTTATGTCATTAAGTCATCAGATACCAATCCAAAAATTATTAATGTTTCAAAGAAGTATCTATCAAAATTTGAAAAATGCATAAATGAATTTTAAAATGCGTTTATTACTTGGAAAATATTATCCTTAATTTTATGTATTCATTATTATCAGTCTAATTTTAAACTGTTTTGTTTTTCACATTCTTTCTAAGAGCTATTTTCCTTAGTTAAATCAAGTAATCACACTGTCAAAAGAAAACAATAAAAAACGAATGAACAAAAATTATAAATAAGTTATTATAGATTATACATTTTTTAATAAAGTAATATGCACTTTAATTTTTTTATTATTATTTTTCAACTCTTTTTCATCAAAGCAAATTTAATATAAATGATCTCATTTTGTGAAATATCAAAACAAGAGTTTGGAAATCTTCTTTAAAACAATAAAATAATCTCATTTTTTTCGTAGAATAATGCGGAACTTTGTTGCCAACATTAAAATAGTAATAATAATTCGATAAACGATTCGTGAAAATCTAGCATAAACATAACATAAATTCGATTCGTGAAAATCTAGCATAAACAGAAAATGTTTTGTGTTCTTTGAGACAGTACATGTAAGTGAGTTATTACTTTTTCAACCGGCAATGCTGACGAATGCAAAATAGTTGATAATTCTTGCGTTTAACTTAGTTGTTATTAAAACAAATAAGAAAGCAATTAAAAAATTGATTAAAAATTGGATGAACTTCAAAATAATTAGCATAAAAAATTATAGGTGCTTTGAATTTCTAATCTGAAAAGACCATAGTATGATAAATTTAAAAAAAAATATCTAAAAATAATAAGGAAACCTGTAATCCGAAAAGTTATAGCATGGTATTATTTCACACTTGATTTGCCTCTCTTTATTAATTTTTTAAATTTTTTAAAGATTAAATAGCAATTATAAGACACACAAAACAAATTTGTTTAACGTCAAACGTTTAAATGTCGTATGTGTATAAATGGAGTAAAACTTTTTGTAGTTTTCAACTTTTTAACCATTATTGTGCTTTTGTATATTAGATGTATAAAAATAAAGGGTTTACCTTTAATTATGATGCTTAGATTTTTCCTTTTAGTGTTCTAAAGTTTGTTTAATCAGACAACAAAAGTTGTTTCAGCGATTACAACTTCATAAAACCTTTAGTATTAAATTAAAAAATCATATTGAATTATTTTAATTATTATCCTTTATATTTTATAAGTATATTTATATTTAACAAGCAAATTATTGGAATATTTGAAATTTAATCAGTACCCATTTCAGATTCCTTTTCGGTAGAAATGAGAAAGTACATAACACAAAAAAATAGAACAAGAATGGACAAAGGGAAAATTTAAAGCATTTAAAATGCTTTGGTAGGCAACCATTAAAATCAAGTTGCGCCTAAATAACTTTTCGTATAAAATGATCCCATGTAAAGCTTTTTAAATAATAATAATAATAAAAAGAATCCGATAAGTTATTATATAATAAAATAAACAAATTCTTTAAATTTTTTTAAATGGAATTCTTCATATTTTAATTTTTAAAACTTTAACGACTGATTCCTTTTTTAAACAAATTTTTCGGTATGTATATAACAATTCGCAAGTGTGCTTTTTTATTTTTCAGCCAAGAATGTTTGGTCACTTTAATATCAAGTGAAAACGCTGTTTATGGTTCTTTACGTCAAACAAGTATCATATATCTTTAAATAAACAAGCTACCATGGTTGCAATTATGTAGTAAAGACATATAACACTAGAGAAATAGTAGTTGTTTTTTCGATTTCTGGATTTTGAAAAAACGTAAACTATCTACAAATTATTATTTTATTCTCACCCCACCAAATAAAAAAGCTTGGAACATCTATAACCCCTTCTAGCCAACCCTCGCGACGGAAGTGTATGGTTGAGAGTTCATCATAAACAAGGCATAATGCACGCGAAAATCTTCCTCGTCCACCAGAAAAAGCGTGCGACATTGAATCTCTTCCTCGCCATGAGCCATTTTTTCTCTCATCTAATCATGACCCAGTCCTCCCTCAGAAACACCTGCTCTTTGCGGCCTTTAGCCGAGAGTCGTTATGTTCCTTCTAACTTGTTTGTGAGTCCGTCCGTCCAACAACTGTTATGTCAGATCGGCACGAACACGATAAACACACATGCTGGCATCTGCATTCTGCCGCATCATTCTCTGTAATGAAAAACTTTTTTTTTGTCTGCAGTTTAAAAGAGATTTATTACGAGAAAGGGAAAAGGTAATGATGTTACAATATGTGGAGGAGAAGGTCTTGCAGCAAAGAGCAAACATTGAAACTTCAAACACTGCGCGATAAATTCTTCTACCTTAGGGGTCAAACTGACTATATAGTCAAGGGAAATTACAGCTGTTCTGAGAAATGGTCTCGCATATGCGCTATTCAATAACCTCGACCTTTGCCAATTATCTTTATGCAAAGCGTCAGTCAATTGTATAGTAAAACATTTTCGTTCAGATTGTCACTCGCTGGAAAATAGAACGAGTTTGAGAAATCATTGAGATTATATTGCTGACGCTCGCTCGACTAAACATGAATAAAAAAAATGTAACATTTCATTTTATTGTTTTTTTATAACGTTATTTTTATAATATTTTAAGTTGTTCAAATTTGATAATTCGCTTACTTTTTCTTATTTTTTTTTATTTTGCTGCTTTGTTTTCTCATTCTTTTTCTACATGCATTATATTAATAGACAAAACTATTTAAAGAACGATGTTATTTTCTTCATTGACAAAATTAAAATTAACAAGGAACGATTTATAATTCAAAATTCAGAAATTATTTCAGTTAATGCTGATTGTATATGAAATAAAAATGCGTAAGAAATTGGCACTAACTATCAGATTAACTTTTAAATGGCAATTATTGTCAACAAGCAATATACCATTTATGAGAATACATAATTGGTATATTGATATCCTATATATTTCGTATCCTATTTGCAATAATTTGCATATTGGTATCCTATTTGAAATATCAGGATACGCAACTAAACTGTTATTTAATCATTTTACAACATGTACATGGAAGTGCTAATATATATATAAATAAATAGGTTTTTGTCTTCTGGTTGAATATCTTTTTTATTTGTAGAATCCGTTTATTTGTAGGACTGAGGCTGTAATATTTTATTCTACAATATTAATTAAAAGTTTCAATTTAAATGTAATATATTTAAATTTATATTTAGTCTTTTCACAAATTATTTCACTGAATTAAATTTTACTCAATCAATCCTATATTGTAGATCGGCAAAAAATCTTTTTCTATACCAAAAACATACTCAAAGCAAAATATCATTTTTTTAAAGAATTTTTTTCCTGATTAATTCAAGAAATGAAAGTCAAAGAGTATTTTAAAAACAGTTTTTAAAAATTCAAATATCTAAGGGTTACTTCTTCAATTATATTGAGTTGATTCTACAAGAATATTTCTGTATAGGTTAAAAAAGTTTGCTTTATTATTGTCTCTCACTTTAAATATTATCGTTCTTCTAGTAGTTTCTTCTTCTTTTTTCTTTCTTTCTCTTATTTATTCAAATAAATTTAATCTTAAAACTTTTCTGAGATTAATTTTGCTTCAAGAATTTATACATATTATAATATTTATTTTCTTGTTTAAGTAGTATAGAGAAAGTATAATAATAGTCAAAAAATTCGAACTCAAAATTTTGTCGAAGCTCCACGTTTTAAGCCTCAATAAATTCGAAAAACACATTTCTGGAAAATGTTCATCTGTCTATCTGGGACAAAGATAACTCAAAAGTGCTTTGAGTTAGCTGATTGAAATTTGGTGTGCGATCTTTTAACTAAATTAGTAAATATTACATAAATTTTTTAGCTAAATCCGTTGAAGAGGTTTGTTTGTTCGGTTGTTCAAATATAACTTAACATGATAACCACAAAACGAGGAGTGCTAGATGAATAAAATTCGTCACACACATTTAACATCCATAAATTTTATGCCAAATCCAATGACACTTTGATCCTCTGTCCGTCTGTAATTTTGTAATTCAAGAAACGAATAAATGAGATAGTTTAAAAACGTAAATGTAACCTAATATATATATGTATTTAAATCTATTAGAAAAAAAAGCCTTAAAAGATAGATTAGATTTTCGATGCTATTAACCACATGACAGGGTTTGATTGCCAAATAGCTCGCCAAGGATATCACGATAGATTTAGTAAAAATGCCAAATTCACTCTAAAAGTTAATTTTCATATCTGTTTTATGCCAATATCATATGCGAGAAAGTTTTGGGGGAACCACTTCCATTGGTTTTAAAACAGACAATTAAGAGTGAAGCCATGAAGTTAATCTTTGCACTATATTTGGATCAATGGTACTTTCTATGGCTTAACGAAAAATATGCTAAAAATGCTCTGAAAATAAATAAATCAGTTAACAGCTGAATCCAAAGCCTAATATATATTGATTATTTTTACTCTCCTGATTCAAAATTCATATAATATCTTATATATATATATATTTCCATTTATAACTAATGTAAATAGAAAAATTTTAAAATATATATATATTTCAAATTCATATATTATTGGATATAAAATTCAAACTTTAGGCAAGGAAAAAGATGATAAAACTTTGAAATGACAATGAAAATTCATGTTAATTTGGAGACCTTTTTGAATAAAAGAACTCTTAGGAAAAATATACTAGATTATTTTTAATAAATTGAAGCATTTTAGATCATTTTTAAAGATTTTTAAAAATTAGATATTATATATTTATTTGCATAGTATGTTTTAATTCATTTAATATACACATATTTAATGTTGTGTTTGATGTATGTGGGTACTTGGGGTTTTTACCCCCTTCCCCTTCTTTACTTGACGGCTTTTAAACCACATCAAGATCGTCAAGCTCCATTATAGATGATGGAACCATTTTGAAGAGGATGATAATAAAAACCTAACGACCGTGAATAATCGCAAATAATCGTGCATATTTTGATTTATTAATCTCTTAAGCACTGACATCATTTATAACAACAATAAAATGCTTCAGCAACATTCTTACATTAAAATATCTTAACTATGCTTTTGGGGTCAAATTAATTGATCGTTCATTTCCAGAATGTTTCAAGCTTTACTATTTAGAATTTTTAGTTCAACTTCAGAACAAATACAAAAAAAAAGCATTTCATATTTCAAGTTACTAAATCTGAAATGAAGAAAATATAATAAGGGTTATAATAAATGAAAATTACTGTTATTTAAGCTCGTCTAGAGAATTTAGAGGCCTTTTGTATTTGTATTTAGTTTCATTCTTACAGTCCTTTTGTATTTGTATTTTCGCTCTTTAAAAGAACTACAATAAAATTATTTATTTATTTAAAATCATCTAAAAAACGTGGAGCTTTTTTGTATTTGAAGTAATGAAATAAAAATAACTACGATAAAAAAAGATCGTTCTTTAAAATAACGCAGGATAAATTTATACCTTAATAAAAGAATTTATTAGTATCTCTATAATTGCTATACCAAACTTTACTTGGAGCAGCTTTCCAAAGTATATTTGCGTCAAATTTGATAGATCCAGATGAAATGATGTAGCCAACATGCACTTTTTCATTTTTAATAGTAATTGCTATTTTACAGCTAGAGCGTTGCTTGAGATGGTAATTTGTCTAAATATTTTCAAATTAAAAAAACAATATGATTATTATCCTAAATTTGAAAATCATACAGCTGTTCATGTATTAAAATGATGCGCTCTGTTTTACTTCAGACGTTCTATTATAAATTACTTAGAGATACAAAAATGGTAATTTCTCAGGAATAGATTCTCAAAAACAAACGCTTCGTTATTTTATTCCAGAATTTACTTTTCTACAGAGTAAATTTTAAGATAGATAACAGCGATGAGGATTTATTTTACTTATCTGA
Organism: Argiope argentata; assembly: GCA_026289955.1. Lineage (NCBI taxonomy): Eukaryota > Metazoa > Arthropoda > Arachnida > Araneae > Araneidae > Argiope > Argiope argentata. The sequence goes on from JAOUZG010051355.1 coordinate 6,512,747, forward strand.
GAAGTTTATTTTTAGTGAAAAAAAGAGACTGTATTTTCTCATTATTATTTTCGTTAAATATTTTTTTATGTTTTTAAATCTTTTTTTTTTTTTGCTTCATTTATAGTTCTCAGCAAAAAGTTTCAGTTTGTTTTAAAACGCTTTATAAAAAAGAAGAGAAAAATATAAACCAACGCTGAACCAGACATAAATAAAGTTATCAAGTTATGGATGAATTCCTAATAATTCAGTCTCAATTAGAATAGTAAATTTTATTAAATATTATTACTTGTTTTTTCGTTCGAAAGCTTTCATATTTTTCTTCATGGTGGGTTTTCGAATACGATGTCAATAAAAGATAATTTCTCAAATAGTTTTCTACTTTCTAAGCCACTTGTTTTTAAACGTTGTATGTTGCCACTCTCTTTTTTGAAAGAGAACCTTTAGCGGTCCAATTCAACTCCAGCATCTCAAATTGTTTCAGAGAAAAACTGTACATAGTCCATATATATATCCATCCAACTTTATAGCAAAAAAGGGATTAATGATTTGGTCGGCGGAATCCAGAGCCTTGTATAAAAATGTAAACTAAGTGAAATTGATAATTCGAGCAAAATGCAAATTCTTTTTGTACCTTGAATAATTAAATGTGTTTTAAAATTTTGCTTATTTCAACTTCAGGCGGAATGTTACTTCATGGCATGCAAGAGCGCCACCTTTAAAACTTACGGTCTTGTACATTCGAATACCATAATCCGTTGGGAGCAATTGTACAAAATAAAGCTTTAACAGCTATGACGTCACCCATATTTTCTACTACTATCCATTCATATTCGATGATAACATTGTTCAACTTTTTTATCCATGGTATTTGCTCCTGTTCGATGGACCAATGTTATCATCGAATATAAATTAAAGAAGATTAATTACGCTTTAAAGAAGATTAACGTCTTTTAAAACAGCAATGATATTTTCAGCCAGGAACATTATCCAATAATACGGAATATCCAATTATACGCAAAAGTCACCATCTATCCCAAAATAAAATCAGCTGGAGTGATCTAAAACTTTCTCACATCTAATCTAATAATGGCGTTATCTCAGATAATATTTTTCCTGGGACTGATATACAATAGTTACAAAATATTAACTTTTGGCGCGAATTTCGCATTTTTGTTAACAATATAATAAACTCGTGTAATCCTTGACGAGTTATTTGGAGATTAATCTCTGGCAAGTGGTTATAGAACTTCAAACTTGAATTTGAGTACGACTAAAACTAAAATACGACTAAACTAAAATTTGACATTAAACTACACTTGTAATCACAAAAATAAATATTAAATTTAAAATATTTAGTCATTAAATTTTTGAATAATCTAGCAACAGTACACACCGATAGATGGTAGTCCTCTAGTTGGATTTAGTTCTGAATTCTATATCTGTCTATTCATAAATACTAATACTAAGCATGACATTTTATCGGTATCTTCTCGTCGTTAGTAGTTATCGCGTTAAATTATATTTAAACAGCTGGATGGACAGACTTACTCAAAGTGGATTTTGCTCAAATTTTGATAGAATTCTACAAATTTGTTATAAAGATCGCATACCAAATTTAGTTTATCTAATTCAAAGCATTTTTTGATTATCTTTGTCACAGACAGACAGACGGACAGACGAGCTTTTTCACAAAAATGTGTGTTTTTGAACACTGGGAGATCTAAAACGCGGGGATTTGTGAAAATTTCGAGTTTGAATTTTTGGACGATTACTATACTTTATATTACGTACACAAAAAAGTGAAAAATCAGCAATGATGTTCAGAAATTGTTATGTCTATCAGTTATTTGATTATGTATTCAAATGAACAGATCGTTAATTGATGGATTTGGTCTAAAATTAAGAAATATACAATTTTGATGATAGAAAAATATGCAAAATTTGAATAATCCATCTTGTTATTTATTTATTCACATACATAAGGAAGGATAGACTTTCAGTTGAATAATTTATGAATGACTTATTTTTCCACACATCTAATATAAAAACCAAATACCTAATTTTATTTGCCAATTTGTTTCAATTTTTGAGTTAACATGCTTAGAGGCAATGCTGAAAAGTATTGTTTATAGATGAAGGTTTCGTTTGCGATTCGATTCATGCATCCATTTGGCGTGAATCTGAATCTGCTTGTTTTTTCGCCAACATTTTAGAAGCTGGCCGTAATAAGGCTGGTTGGGATGTGGTCTGGGAAAATCGTTGAATAAGGGTTTGAAACTTTATATTTAGGAACGGGAGTCAAAGAAAAAACAAATTTCTTACAATGGATAATGTATTGCTTTACAACTGCAGTTTTCAATGGTGGAACTGAAAATTATTTTATGTCTGTGTATGTTTATGCCCCTAAAAAAAGAAACAACGTATAGGATAAAGTCATTTATTCTACCAACTTTAATCTCACTGAATACGTGGGATGCTCTTCTGAAACACAATGCGATTAATCATAACTTAGTAAAAAGGATCTCATAGTGAAGTTAAACATGTTTAACTTCACAATAAAAAAGTTCACCTCTTATTCTACCACTGATAACTAATGCTATGCACCCATTAGAATCAGAGGAAGATGCATATCGTTCCAAATTTGCCCGAAGTAAATTGTGATTAAATTCTTCTGATCGTATTATTTATTTTTCAAACTATGACCATAATGGATTCTCAGATTCCGGCAATGTGTACAGAAATGATTAAAATCATACGGATAATAATTCAAACGATGATTATTGTGGGTAAATGCCTGTGAGCGAACTCGCAACTTTAGGGTTTATAGTCGAGTAACATAAGTTTTCACCAAAATATCGAGGATTATCGAAGTCATAAGTTTAATTTCAGAACAAGATGCATGAATTAAAAAAAAATGCGAATTTCATTTTTTGTTGACGAGTAGTCATGTATTTTTTTTATCATAACTGGTTGGATTAATTTAGTGATTCAACTTAAAATCCGTAACACGTGCAAGAATATATATTTAGAAGCTCATTCTATCTCAGTTTCGAATGTAAAGATGCTTAAAACAATAACCAAGTTCCTCTGTTTTGTTAAGTTCACAATATGATGTTCGGAAAGTGCTATTTCTCTTATATTTAAAATCTAAATAAATAAATAAAAAATAATAAAAAAAAAATCACTCTAACGATTTATTGTTGTTGAATGATCTTTGTTGGTCTAGTGTAACAAGTAAATGATTCATGATAAAGGAAAATTTTAACGGCTTGTATTGGTCACTGCGATTCGGAATATCTTGCTTGTTTATTCCAAGAATTTTGGTTTCATTGTTTTACGTTTGTATAGAAGGAAGGTTTTAGAAGAAAATCTCTAGCAACAAGTTTGACTATAGTTGGCAATTACAGAATTCACGCCAAAGGTATATTATGTACATGAGTGAAAGAATTAGTGGTGAATAAAAAAAAATCCATTCTTCGATTATTTTTAAGATGAAATGTTTTTTCTTGAAGAAAAACAATTAAAAAAACTTCAATTTGTTTCACATTATATATATATATATATATATATATATATATATATAGGGATTGGATTATATATATATATAGGGATTGGATAGGGATAAATATTTTTTATAGAGCTTATCAACTTGGATTTCAGTGGGGATTTCCATGTTTCACACATAAGAGGTAAGGGAAACACAGGGATCTTTTTAAAAGTATTTTGTTTAGGTCAGCAATTTTCATCTCTCCCACGGAGTGTGAGAAAGTAACAGGCGTTTAGCTGTTTCCGCAATTTTACACAGCTTCTCTTGAATTAATTAACTAGAGCGAGTGAAATGGATCATTAAATAAGAGTATATTTTAGAATGATATTACTATGGGCTAAATTAAGATAGGGCTTTGGAAATTAATTAGGATTCAAATTAAGAGTTTAAAAAATATCATTACACACACACACACACACACACACACACACACACACACACACACACATTCAATATCTTGGGACATTCCATCTTATCTCTCTAAAAAAATCATTTAAAACATTCCGCAGGATATAGTGTTACCGAACTTAGCTTGCTGTTATTAATTATTGAATTTCATTAAGAAAAAGTTAATCAAGATTGTAATATTTTTTAATTTAAAACTAATTTAAATGTTAACATCATTTTTTAATAACTGTGGAGCATATAATTGCACACACACACACACAAAATCTCTAAATCATTTTGAAATTTAAACTGAATTTTTTTAATAATATCTTTATCCCATACAATTATTTCTCTAATTTTAATAAATTAAAAAAATTACGTTTCAGTTAACAATATTTTTCAAAATTTTAATTTGTAAGATATTGAATAAGTTTTTCGAGCCTGTGTCATTGCTGCCATAAAAAGAGAAAAAATTTAAAAATTATAATAAAAAACGGATGAATTAATCTAAAACATTTCAAAAATTTTGTGAAATGAAGAAACAGATGCTATTAGATTTTTAGAAAATGGATCTTTTCAGAGCATATGATTTCCTGTCTGAGGATGAATTCATCGCAAATTATCTCAGAAAATTATAATAGGAGCAAATTTCAAATGGGAGTATCTCATACATTATTTCTGTGACTAAATGAACTCGAAGCTGAGCTCTAGTGCACATTTGATTAAGTAAAATGTTCATTACATCAGGCTTCTTATACGAACTTAACTTATCTGATAATCTTTCATGCATGAATTGCAAAGAAATCAACGAAATTTACCCACATTCTATTAAAATGTACAAAATACTATACGTATAGATTGATAAATACTTACAAGTATTCAATCCAATATTTCGTTTTACTTTTGTTGTCTCAAACTCCTAGGTAACAAAAATCGTCTAATTATATTCATTTAACCCCTTTACTGGTTTATTTTTCTTACTATCTAATAAGAGGACTCCTTCTATTTTGAGAATATTTTTTTATTTTGATTCAAATGGAAACCCATGGAATACGTGACTTATCTACGTATTCGAAGTCATTTTACTACTGAATTATAATTATTATGAATAATTTATTTTTTGTTTACAACTATCAAAATTCGTTAAATCGATGCACGTACGGCGTACGTGCAAACCGGCTAAGAGGTTAAACTCTTTCTATATATTGCAGTTTCTGTGCATTCAAATTCATTATAGTATTATTTTATACAAGGAACTTGTATATATAGTATTAATTTTTTTAACTCATTTGTATATTCCATTTAATCGCCACAAATATTGCGAACTAAACTTAAAAAATTTCTATTCGTTTTAATTTCAAATAGAAAAAAAAATTAGACAGAACTTAACTGATCTACCTAAATGAATTATTTTCATTGCAATTTTTTTAATTTCTCATCAGTTGACTCAAAATACGTCGAATAAGAACAGCAAAAAGGTTTATCACTTATGTATATTCTCATCCGTTGATTCTTCTGCTGAACTTAAATTGTTTTGAACCTTATGTAAATTGTACCTTTCTTTAGCTCTCAGATTTTCTTGCAATGCATCAATCATTATACAATCACAACTCGATTGTAGCTTGAAAAGAATTTCTCTTTCAATTTTATTTTTACAATGGGTTGACATTCAACCGAAACAAAACAACCAATTTCGATAAGTTGATGACTTTGGAAACATAGTTATAATTCGTTATTCAGTTAATATAAAAATTGAAAGACGTGTCAGTTCTTCCATTACAGGCTTCAAAACTTCGCGCCACATCACAGTTTGCGACTGTAATCAGCGACAATTCACGCTACACTGCATGTACAATTATATATATATTTGCTACTATTAATATAGGACAGAGGGAATATTATGTTTATTACTTCTTTGTCATGAGAAGAGGCAACCCTAAACCTTGCTATGTTTCTGCTCATATAATTATCTCAAAGACAAGCCTATTCTAGGAGAAAAAAATTATCTTGATGAATCTAATTTGCTTGAATAACTTACTTTAGGAACTTAACAAACATTAAACGAACATTACAGATGACGTAATTAATCTTTAAAAAATGCACTCGGTCACTTTGGTACCACCTTATGTGCCGCCCAACTGATTTCATAAGATTAATAGGTGCATCCATCTCATAAGATTCATCATGAGTCTTCTATTTTCAAGATGTCTGCCGACACAAAGAGGGGGAAGATTAAGTTTTCCGCATGGTCGCCTTCTTTGGAATGGTTCACTGACTTACTTTCCCGGGGAATCAGTCAACTGAGAGTTGGGAGATTTCTGTTTGAGATTTTGGAATGAAATGAGATATATTTCTTGCCTTTCCATTTGGGTGCGTGAGGGTAAGTAGTAGATGCTGGGTGGCATATCAATAGTGCATATTTTCAGCGTAGACACAGAAAAAAAAATATCGGATTCAAGAAGCTTCAAAAGCCTCATTAATACACTAAACAAGGTGAAGATACTATACAAAATGTCTTACAAAGTATCCTTATTATAATAATGGAAATTTTCAATAATTAATGTCCAATTTGAAATTTATGGCATTTGACTTCGAACTTAGTCAAGCTATCTCAACTACAACTTAGGACGGCGGAAAGATTAAACATCTGGCAGATTATTAGAGCAATCAGGTGTCTACCTTGCGCTCATGACACTGTCTTAAATAGTTTGGACGAATCGTAAAAGTTAGTTTGCATTTTATTTAAATATTCTTTAAAAATTTACTCAAAGATGCCATAATTACAGATAAAAACACACACACGTTAAAACCATCACTTAGGAGTGTTTAAGAAAATGATTGTCGTATATATGATGAGCTTTAAAAAAATATGTTTACGTTTTTTTTTCATTACCCTAGTACGATTGATGCGAATTGCCCTAGGTGCTGAACTTACAACGTTTGGGCTTGTAGTAAAGTAACATAACTATTCGAGAAAAGCGCACGTCGGTCCAAGGGATATCGTCTGGCTTATGAAAGTAACACCACAATACTTCTCCACCAGTGAGTCGGCGGAGAGAGACGAACGATTTTATAGCGCCAAGCGTGTGTGAGAGTTGATACGTCAAGTGAGTGTGACGACTTTGTTTGGTTTTTGCATCACGTGCATCTGACGACTTTTGCTGTGGGTAGATGGGGCCACGACAGCTGCACGAAGCTTTTTATTCAATGTCGCGGGTTACCAATGTGGATTGCCCTATGACCGAATTTAACGTTTGGATTTGTAGCTGAGTAACATAACCATTAGATAAAAGTGCACTTCAGACCAAGAGATGTTATCCGGCTTATGAAGCTAATGCCACAATAGGTTTGTTTGTTTGTACACAGGATACCTGCAATTGTTCCTTTTCAAATCTATAAAACTTTTACATAGACTCTTATGTACATTTCAAAAATTGGCAATGCACATTCGTAAGAACGACATACTCAGGCAGTTTGTTGCCCTGAACTATAGCCATCACGAAGCTCATATTTTATTTAACTAGTCAATTAAGCAATTTCACATTAGAACATATTTTTTAAAAACAAATTTAACTGATACGTTAAGAGTTTAAATCAGTTTTTTATTTTAAGATCTTAATGAAAACTATACTTTTATTTATTATTAATATCTCATGTTGGCACATATTCTTATATCTTTAAATGAGCTATTTTGTTAATGATAGCTCTTAAATAATAGTTCTTGAATATAATTATTTATTTCATATGGAAATGGCTCTAACAATCTGGATCAAATTTCTTATTTAGATAAAGTTTTGCTTTTCACATTTATCTACATAGGTGTCTTTTTTGAAAATAAATTTTATGCACACACATTCCTTATAACTAATTCAACTTCCTCTTCAAATTGCAAGCTGTACAGTATATGTATTATGGCTGATGAGTCCAAACACATGCATCAAGAGTATATTCCACTTTTTGATTCACATTTTTTTTTACTTATGTATTTAGTATAGTTGCTTTTTAAGTTTATTTATATAATTATCTTCCCTAAAAAAATCATGTACAAAATTTTCCCTTTCCTATTTTTATAACTAACTATTAGCCTTTTTCTATCTACTCTCATGCTGACAATATCATAGCATCATCTCAGACTCAATTTCAACATGGTAAAATTAAATTAAAAAATGTAAGTAATTACAGAAAAACTGTATAATTTTTTAGCAGATTGTTTGAACAAACAACACGTTCAACTAAGTGCATCTATGATTTTTTAAATTCAAATGTTCAGTTCATATGTAGGTAAGATTGAAAAATATTCATACATAATTAGTATGTGATTTGTATTTAAATATTTACTTAAAAAAATATAGACATAAGCTTAGTTTTTATGGTACTGTCTTATTTAATCTTTCTGAGACTAACGGAATGACCTAAGTTTGGTCTAAAAGCTTAAAAGATAGATCTAAGCTTAGTCTTTCTGATATTTAAACAACCACTTGGTACATATAAATAGGATAGTAACCAAGTTATGCAATGAAATAGATGGAAATTTCATTAATTATAGTAAATAAAATGTTATACTATCTTAATATATTATAATAAAATAGAACTTGCAATTTTTACAAATGCAATATTTATTAATATAAATATTTATAATTTATTTGCCATCTATTTTAATATTTTTTACTTAACCAGTTTGAGACAATCAGATTAAACCCAGCCCAATGGTCCTAGGTAGAGGCCTACTCTGAAATCTTTTACTGCTTAAGAAATATATAATTAGGAATTACATAATGGCTATAAGTAAGTTTTATTTTAAATTTTATGATCAAAGATTTTTAATTCTCAAGAATATACAATAATAAATGACGATATGGCAAACATTTAAATAAATAATTTTCTACAAAATTTGGAGAACAAATTCGTGAAAGCATTTCTACATGAAAAGATAAGAAGTAATGTAAAAAATTATTTTGATTTTTTTAATCCAATACATTTTATGAATCAGAAATATACTGATATATATGCATTAATTTCAAATATCTACATTCCACCTATGAGGATTATGTGAAAAAGCAAAGGCTGTAGTAGAAACAAAGTATTTAAAAAAGTTAGGAAACTGGTGAAAAGAATGTGAATATAAAAGAAAAATTCTCATTTAATGCAGTTCCAAGTCAGACTCAAAAAGTTGACTATCAGTTAAATAGGGTTCACAGGGCAGCATAAAAAAGGTAAATATTTTGAGATCATATATAAATTCACAAAATACAAAGATAATCAACTCTTAACTAGCTAGATGTATAAAAGATGAGATAGATTTTAATAAAATTTCATTTTGGACCTCACCATATTAAAGATACTTCAAGATTTTTTAATGTATCAAATTACTATTTTTATCTTTATTTCCTGACTTATTAGAAGTTAATATTTTATTAATATTCTATATATATAACTAGCTTGTAATGAAATATATTAAATAAATTGCATTTTATAAAATTTTTAAATATATATACACAGCTGGCCTAATTTTTTACAAAATTGGTTTTATTTTTTATTGATGATGACATTAATGTGATGAAACAAACACAAAATAAAAGTAGAATAGTCAGTTTTCAGTCTTTAAATGCAATTTTCATATGGCTTTGTCCAAAATTCCTTGCCAAGATAAATTATTTCTCTTCATATTAAAGAGTACTTTTTAACAAAGACAAATATCCAAAAATCAAGAGCATAAAGAAAAAGTGTAAATTAATGCAGCATCGTTATTTTCTTTCAACTCTTGTTTTAATCTAACAACTAATTTTGAAGAAGAAAAAAAATGCTTTAAATAGTGGGAGCCATTATTGATTGAAACAAAAATTGAAACAAATTCTGTGAATTTTCAAATTATTCAAAGCTATCAATTTAAATTCAGCAAATACAATAGTTCTTAATTTCAGAGACTTAATTATAATACAGCAATTGCAAATAATAAATAAAATAACAGATACAATGATGATTACTTCAATAATATTTAAGATATCAATAAAATGTTTCTAAAAACGCAAACTAAGCAGATGACCTTATTGACTTTATAAAACATAAAGTTATAAAAAAGACAGACAAATGGAAGTATACTGATTTTTATATTACTTTTTAGCCATGTTTTTTATTGTAGTTATTTATTCATTTTAAACAATGATTTTTTTTCTAATTTTATTTGCATTAATTAATAACAAGATATATTATGATAGTATAACTTTGTTACATCAAAATCTGTTTGCAAAATAAATTTTTAGTAAAAATAAAATTAATAAAAGTATACAGATATTCAAGCTAAACTTGAATTTAAAACTGGTGAGAGTCATTTCTACTATTTTGTAAATAGTCATTTATGAAATAATACTAAGACTAAATAAGCATGTACATAACGAGATTTTTCACTTTATTCAACAAAATAACAATTCAAGATAGATTTACATATTAGGTATTTAAAGATATAACATGCCTGAACTTTTAGAAATAAAAGTTCATAGCTATGTCTTATCAGGAACTTTTTAAAAATCTACAATGATAATAGAATTGTTGTCGATTATCTGTGCTAAAAATTATCTTGAAACAACAAGGTCAATTTTAAATTTTATATATTCGCTTAGTATTTCTACGTGTTGATTGTAGTACTTTTTCAATAGGAATACTTTTCAAAGCTGCAATCTGTGCTGCAACATGAATAGCCAAACCAGGATGAGACCATCTCATTCCTTGGCAGCCCTATAAGATTATAAATTAAATGAATAAAATAATACCATTAGCAAAATATGAATTACCATAAAAATTGAAATAAAATAGGGAGTAATCAAATTTATATTACTTCCCATTGCACCAATGTTAATATTTTTCAAAATTTTGAACTTTTAATTATTTAAAAATGTTCTCAAATAAATTAAAATTAATTCTTAAGTATGAAAATAACAATAAATATTTGACTATTTTATTTAAATACTAAATTTTATTTCTTCTCTTTCTTTTAAACTACCTATAACTCAATAATAAATAAATAAAATCACACAATATAGGTTCTTTTTTATTAAGGAAGAAAACTGAAACTTTTCAAATTTCAAATGATAGACATTAGTGAATTAGTAAAATTTTTTTTATTCTATAATTTTTACCCTATTTTTGAAAACTTAATGATTTTAACTATCCAAAAGAAATTTTTATTAAAGCTTCTTAGACTAAAAAAGATATAATTTTAATGAAAAAGTTATTTTAAAAAATCAAATCAATGCAATTGAATAATTGCATATGATGTTCAAATACTTGTCAAAAAGCATTATTAGCAAAAGCAAAAAATATGATTTTTAACAAATCAAATATGAATTCAACAAAACGTTTTTTTAAATGTCAAGTTTAAAATTATTTTTTCCCTTCAAGATCTACTTAGATGATTTTTAGCAAATTTAACATACACACAAGAAAAGGATACATTTTTAATTCTGATGTTAAATATTTTTAGATATGCACTTCTTAGAATTGTGTTGAAGTCTGATGGCAATAAGTTCATAAAAAACATTTTGTAATGAAACTTAATTCTAGGTTAATATGCACTTAGAAAGCATATATTACTGATCATAACAGTGACACACACTCCCATTGTAACAAATCCACTAGCAAATCAGAACAAACTATCATGGATATATGAATGAAAAAATGTTGCAACAATAGATTAATACATTTAATACTTCCTCCAGTTTTGTTTTCACTTCAAAGTTACAAAAACAGATGCTGAAGGATTAAAGTATGCACATGATACATTTGCGTGCATATACAATCACATGCACATATATATACACAAATTATTATTTCTACTTATTATAAAAAATAAAAGTAAACATTTAAAAACAACTAAAACAATTTTTAAATTATCATAATAAAAATATCCAAGATGTCAGCCAATGAAGTTTTAATCACAAAAAAATGTTTAGTTTTTAATAATCATATTAAAGAGCAATTTTTATGCTAGGTAGTTCTTTCAGTTTTATTTTTGGAAGAATTTCTTTCAAAAAGTATCAAGTGTATGCATGAACTAAAAATTCTCATACAATTGAATTAAGCATATTTCCCAATTAATGATACATGGCAAGTAGATTTTTGAAGTTTGAATCACTACTAACGATGTAAACAGCAATGTTCACAGCTTCTGCTCATAAATATAAAGGTAGTTCTTGAGAGTATATTGAATGGACATTTTTCATAATTTTATATATATCTTCTTTTGGATCTCTAACTCTATCGTGAAATAGAGTTGTAATTTCTAAATGAATTCTTTTCTTGTTTAGAAAGCCATTAAAATGAAAATCATTGCATTCAGTTCCATTACCAATTAAATTATTAGCAAATTTATTCTCACAAAGTTGAATAAGTTTTAGAATGTTCCAAGAGCATTTAGATTTGAAGAAATTGACTGTTTTTAAGTTACTACAGTCATCATTTATTAAAATGAATTTATTTACTTCACCTATTGATTACAAAAGCATTGGATCACAGATGTCATTGTATATTAAGTTGGCTGGTTTAATGTATTCTCTAGAAACAAATGAGTCTGCATTATTAGCTGTAATGGGAGAATTCACTGAAGAATGATTTAAATACCAAAGTTTTTATTTAGTCCTTTTTCATTTAAGCAAAGTTTCTATTTTTACATGCCCTGTTCATTCATTTCACTATCCCCCCCTTCAAATTATTGAGGGATATGTTGTCCAAGGACAGGTTACTGTTCTAAAAAACATATGGTATAGGTTTTTGCATAATTTAGCGTTGTGCCAACTAATTAATTTTTAAAGAAGCAAATGTAATTTTTAAATTTATTTCTTAGTATAAGTTCAGATAATAAATAATAATAATTGGTACAAAAAAATCCAGAAGGTAAGTGTCAAAAATGTGCAGTCAGATATACAAAAGAAAAAGTATTGATAGATTGGAAACAATATAATAGAATTAATAAATTCAATAAACATAATTAAAAAGTTTCATTTTTAGCATCACTTTCATATTTTTATCAACTATATATATATTGTTTGTTTTCTATTACATTATTAGCTATATTAAATGCTTTAAAAATTTATGGATTTTTAGAAAATCACCTGATTGATGATAAAATCAAAAACTATATATAACATAATATTTTTTTTTAAGATGGTCATTTGTGGTTTAAATAATATAGTCTTATATTAGACTGTTAACCAGTCTAAGGTAGACTGTAACCATTTTTGGGGCTAAAATTACTTTTATTTTCTATTTGAAACAAACATTTAATGATAAATTTATGCATGTTCCTAAAACATGGAGAAGGATAAACTATAAATCAGACTTCTTTACTGATCCTCCTGGAAATAATATTAATCTAAATAAGTATATTTATTGCATCAATTTTTTTCCTTCTAATTATCTTCCTTTAACATCACAGCCTTCCTCAATGTATTTTGATTTTATTTTTAAATTCAGTATTTAAAAAAAAAGTTAAATACACACCAACTTACCAACAGAAAAATTTAAACTGACAATGAAATAAATGAATGAAATTTATAAAATTTTCAAAATGAAATTTTTTACAGATCTAATTTTTTTAAAAAGAACCCAAGCAAAATTCAGTTGAAAGTCTCTTAATGCTCTTCTCAATAAAGGGATAACATTGTGAATCAGTAGAGAACATTTATTAAAATCATATGCTATTTTAATCTTAAAATTTCATACTATACCAATTGTATGTCAATCATGAAAATTGATCAATACAGTACCCCATACATTTCGCAATGTCTTAGGTAAAAAAATCTAGCTTTTATTTTTAATTAAGATAATTTTTTAAAAAATTCTTCACAATCATTTTTAAATATCATGAGTAATTTGCATACTTGAGACCTCAGTAGGATATTATCAATCTAGGCATTTAATATATATCAAATTTCAAGAAGTCTGATATTTAATTTCAACACAAATTTAATCCAATTGCACTAGAATGCAGGCATACATTTATTGTACTGATGAATAAAAAAATAAATGTAAGAATAATAAAATGATGCCAAGAAATTATATAAATAAATAAGATATCACAATATTATCAACTGCTACTAAAAGTATCATCTGTACCCTCACATAAGCAACTTAATATTTAAATGAAGAATTTCAATAAATTTAGGATACTTACTCTTTTTGGAATAAAGTAAGGGGCATCTGTTTCTAGTAATAAACGATCCAAAGGAATATTTTTTGCTACTTCATGAACTGATTCAGCCGAAGGAAAAGTCACAACATTTGTGATTCCAATACAAAGATTTGGAAATTCATTTAACCATTTTTGGGCCCAATCCCAAGTATCTGTGAAACAGTGCAGGTGAATAGTGTAATCAACTGGGAGGATCTAAATAAACAAAATATAGTATAAATATTTTGAACATCATTTAGGCCAAAATGTTTTTCATAAAAAAGTTATGAATTATAAAATTTTAATCCAAAACATAAATACAGCTACAAATAAATGTAAAATTTTAAAATGCTAAAACATATATACAATACATATGCAAACATATACACTTGTAACACGATAAGATATGAAACTCTAGAAATAATTTTTTAAAAATGCTAACATTATTTGATTTAAAATTACACACCTCTTTTATTATCCCCATTGCATCTTCATGGGCTTCTCGACAATGAATAACAACAGGTAATTGCTTTTCTAAAGCTATTCTTAATTGTCTTCGAAAAGCTTCAAATTGTACTGTCTTCATACAGTTATTCCTGGAATTGAAAATATTAAATGCTATTAATTTAATTTAAATTTAATCCCATAAAATAGTTTCCCAGTATATTGTACTGTAATCTTAGGAAGAAATTAAACAGCAAATGGATTGCCTAATCATATTCATGATTCAGTGAGGCGAGAGCATGTCTATTTGCCTTAAAGTTGATTACAGAAGAATTATTGTTGTATTTCATGTCAACATTATTTTCTTCAATATGCAGAGAAGTATTGGATCCAATAAATATCAGTGAATATCTCATTTCACATAAAAGAGGTTCATTTTAATGATTTTTTGATCAGTTACAACTCTTGTGCTGTTCTTGGCCAGTAACTTTGTTTTTAAATTAATTAATTAATTTGTCACCAGATTATTTTTTCTCTCATAGCCTTTTTAATTTCAGGTACAAAAATTTCACTCTGAATTTTTTAGTATTTATATTATTTAGAATCAGTGCAATATGAAATTGTAAATAAACAGATTATTACAAACATCTATTCCAGTAAAAAAAATTCAGTAATCTTTGATGAAAACTTCTTTGCATCGTGATTAACTGAGAGAAGTTCTTAAATAAGTAGTTTTCTTAATTAACAACAAATTTTTGCAGCTTGCATTAGAATGAAAAGAAAATATCAGATTGATCTAGAATTTATCATAATTATTCAATGATAGCTGATGTTTTCAAATTTCCATGCAATGGCAATGTAGTTCCACTACAACTTTGGTTGTGAATACTTAAATAATGAACTCACCAAAACATCATTAATTGGGACCAATGTTTCTGTTTTATGAAATTAATATTATAATTAAATATTACTGTCCAGTGACTAAAAAAGATGTGTTCAGGAAGAAAAAGATGCATGTTTTGTAAGCATATAAGAAAACAAAATTATAATCTTTCATTTCAGGAATGCCTTTAGAAAGTTTTAAAAAATTATTTAAAATAAGTAGTGCTTTAAATTAAAGTCTAATATATTGGAGTTACAGAAAACCCTACTTTCAAAATGTAATCTTTTTTAAACTAATCTGGTGTAATATCAATGACTGCCTATCTTTAATTATTGACATAAAAATGGGCTGGAAAATTGCAATATAATAAAGTCCCAGTTTTTAAAATAATGAGCATATCAATAGGAATTTACCACCTTAAAAACTGAGCATATGATCCAACTTAAATGTTATAGAATCTTATCAATGTTGCCCTCATATTTAAGACTTAGATGTTCATCATTAAAATTAATTTTAGACATTGAATATTCTTTTTAACACACCATATGTGAATAGTGTGAAAAACTAGAAGAGAATTTGTATCTATTTGATCTATGTAGAAATGTGTCCAGAAATCTTTGCCGAAAAGTTTAAAAAATGATAAGGTTTTGGAATGTTAACCTGCAGTTTTCAGTACAGACTTAAAAGTCAAATTACAATAAGTAATACAACAATTTTACTTAATTTCTCTGAATTATATATTCATATGATTTTACTTCATTAATAGTTATTTTTGCATACTATTCATTCTTAGTTAATTTATAATTTTCTAACAAATAATATCTTTTAAGGTTAAGTGAATGGGTAAGATGGTAACTACCTTTTGTACAGTTACACAAATGCAAAGTAACAAGATAAATTATTATGGCAGAGATCAGCTGAAAGTAAGCATTATAATCCACAATACAAACTAAATGTGTCTCTTAATCATTATATATTGATATGGAAGTAGGAAGTTAAAAATTCATAATGTATATAAAAGAAATCTACTTTCTTCAGTCACCGATAAGAAGCAAAAACAAACAAACATTGGAAAATAATAATTTATATGCCGAACTTCAAATTATAATATAGGATAAACTTTTGATATATATATATATATATATATATATATAAATTGGCATCTATTTGTGTCAACAGCCCAATCAATTCATGAATTTAATAAAAATTTACAAAACAATTATAAATTTTTAAATTGCAAATAAATGTAAATACTTCAGACAAACAAAATTACTGTATAAAATTGTAAAGTCAATTTTTTTCAAGCACAGAATTTCAGAGAAAATTACAGACTACTGTTGTGAGCATTGAATTCATCAACACTAACACAAAAGCTTATTGATGCAGCACCATCCTAAAAGTAGTTGTCAACATTTACAATGAATTGGTGGTGTTTGTATTGGGTGAGGAAATATCAATTCTGCACTGGAACAAGGTTGTATTCAATTTTTTTTTGTACCAGAGTTTTAATCAACATTAATCCCCAATGTTCCGGTGTTTTTATAATTTACTTATTTGGTTCAACATTACAATTTTCGGGAATTCACCCACAAACTATGTTAAACAGAAGATAAAAGGCTCCAGAGCCTTTAATCTTCTGTTCGACAGAGATTAAAGGCCCAGAGCCGCTTCCAAAGAACCCCCCAACATCATTGGCATTTAATCTACATTAATCTTGAATATTGCGGAAAGTATTAAATCTATTTTACAAATTAATAATCTGGAATTGATAGGTTTTACTATTCCAACTACAGAAGCAATATCCATTAGTTTTAGGGCTTGATGAGTTATAACAATAATTCCAGCCTCTTTTGTGGAACTGATATCTATTTCTCTTCATTCATATTAGAACTAAATAACATAATTACTCATTTTTAACAGCAATTAAAACATAACTAATGCTGAAATGCTCTATGTGAAATGATCATATGACCAATCCAGTTTAGATTAGTCAAGACCAAATTCTATTAGTAACAAAATAACTGGAATTGGTACAGATAGGAAATTTATGTGAAAGAACGACTTTAATGTAAAATGAAACTTGCATTCATTATTACTGTACAAAATTAAATAACATAAAAATATATTAAAACATTAATTTTAAAAAGGGACGTGTTAAACTTAGTCAAAAGAAGTTTTATTTGTTGATGAAATAAACGAATAGCAATAGTTATCAGGTTAGCCACTCATATCTACAAAAAAATAATTCTTGAACATATATTCAAGATAAGAAAAAAGGTGATTGAAAACTCATCCGCTAGTTATAAAGCAATATGATTTTAAGAAGTTAGAAAAACATAGAAATGAAACAACAATTTAATATTAGCATACCCAAAAATGTTTTATATTTACATTAAAAAAATTATTTTTATTTATTATTTAAAAATATGAGGAAGATTTTACCTCTGTAATTATAAATCATACTATATATATATATAATCATAACACAAACCATTTAATGATAATTAAAGAAATAAACATTACAAAGCAAGGTAACTTTATTTTTTCATTTTTATTCTATTTTTGTACTTGGACTTGGTATTTGTCTTACAATTTCTGTAAACATTGTCACCATCAGTTTCAGGCAGCTAATCCTAACAAATAAGGTAGAGCACTTTTGTATGGTCTAATGTACATTTTTTAGCTTTTCCCCTTTCAATGAAGATATGTGATATAATAAGCTTTAATGCCAATAAAAATTCAACTTTAAATAATTGCTTTAGAACCAAAAAAAAGTTCGAAATCAATTTTTTTTTTCTTTCCAAATTCGACTTGTCATCTTTTCCTATGTACCATTTATTCAACATCTATGATGACTCTTTAGAACTGGCAGATAACCTTGTATGTTTTTTTTCTTTTAGCATAACTAGTAAGTACCTATTTTCCTATATTACTTAATCTTATTATCTTGATACAAAACAATCAGAATCTAACAAATGGATTTTGCAAAACTTCTTGAATCTATTTAAGTAAAATCAGGATTGATTTTTTAAAATCATCTGCTCAATTTGTATTAAATATGGATATTAAGCAGTAAATTATTTTAGAAAAGTTCTCTAATCTATTCTGAATAAAGTCAAAAGTTTTTCAGATAATAAACAAATCATTCAATAAATTAAAGTAGATAAAGCACGCCTGCTCCATTTCTACAGGTTGAATGTTCCTGCCAAGGAAATCTATTCTTTCATAGCGTTATGTCTTGTGCACGATCCTTAGCTGCAATTTGGGAATCTCATGGAATTAGAACAACTGTCTAGTAAATCGAAAATGAATCAATCAATAGAGGAGAGAGAGAGGGAAAAGTGTTTCTATTTTATAAAATCATGAATATTAGTGTTTCCTTTTTGAAATCTGTGACTATAATATTTTATTCTTGCAGTCTTTAGAAATAGGCATTTTTTAGATGGGGGGGATAACCAAGAAACTTGACATTCACTGCAGTTTTCTATGAAAAATTCAAAATTCTATGTATTTCCTTATTATTATTATTTTTATGATTATGAAATTCCCTGTGTTGGGACAGCCCTGATAATTTGCTTGTACAGCACACACATATGGTTCCAATCAATAACAATTTTCTCTCTCATAACAATTATACAATCTAATGTAAGGATATTTTTTAATGACTGAAAAGTTTTTATGAATGCAAAGTGATTCCAATTGCCCTTTCATCGATATTTACAATTTGGGTTTTTAAAAATGAGTTAACTCATTTAGCATATCTGTGTATAACTGGTAAAAAGCATTGGTGTGCTTTTAAATTATTGCCATTACAAAACAATTTCCATGGAAATTTTTTTACATGTTTAAAGCAACAAAATATAAAATAAATAGTAATCAGTTTTTCAAAAATGAATACCTATTTGAATAGTCCAAACCAATTTCTCCTAAAGCTCGTACTTTTGAATGTTCCAATGCAGCATATAATGATTTTTCTATATAATCATTATAATCTTTAGCATTATGAGGGTGACAACCAAATGATGCCCAAACATTGTCCTCTTCTAGAAATTTTCCCCACATATCTTTCTGGAATAAAATATCAAAATCATTATTCACACAAACATTTTAAACTAGAATAATTTTTACTCTTCTTTTGAGAGCAAAAATAAAAATATTTTTAAGATAAATAAAGCTAAGAATTGAGCATTTTTCAAGAACAGGAATACACAACTAGATAAAATAATAATGAAAAAATTGCTTTTTAATTTTATGATAAAGTTGCTCTTAAATAAAAATCAGTAATTTTTTTTTGTTGATTTAAATGAATTATGCATAGATTATGGTCAATGTGAAGAATCAGTTATTAATATTAGCCAGACATTATAAATAATAACAAGCCGTTTCAAGTTAATAATTTATGAACATTTATCATAATAATAATCAATAAAGTTTGGTAATAGTTATTTTTTTGCATTTTTTTAATGTGTTGAAACAGTTGATTATTTTCATGTGCCACAGTCTTTAGAGTTTATATTAGTGTTTTCCACAAATTAAGATAGTTATTTTAACAAAATTTACTATGACACAATGGATGTTGATTTAGTATTCATTAAGTCACATTTCAATAACCATTTAGACATGACAAAATCAAAAGAGAGAAAAACCATCAGTATTTAGAAAAGAAAAATGTAATTTATTTTATACAAAAGTTAAAGAAAGCAAAGAGAAGATGTGTCAAAACACCAGGAGATTACCAGCAAATATCAAGGTATGATACTGTTAGAATAGGTAGCGTTGAAAAACTCATTGCTCAAGTGCAAAATGAAAAAGATACAATTGTTTATTATACTTTTTTGGAGGAGAATTTTCAAATAGTCAATGAGATTCGTAATTCAATCAGCCATGGAGGACGAAACAGAATGATGAAAAAAGGTTAGAGTAAAATATAAAAACATATACATATATATATATATTCAAATTTTTTTTCTTTTCTTTCAACAGAATATATATTGAGATACATACAATGACTTATCCTTTCTTCATCAAAAGACACAAGACTAATTAATTACGAAATAATGAGAAAGAAGTTAGAAAAAATATAAGAGAAAAACTTCATAGCAAGTTCAAAAAACCACATACAAAGAGGCACACTCATGTTCCAATCCTATATAAATCATTTAATTCCATTTGTCAAATTTTATTGAGAATTACAAACAATACTCCCATTCACTAGTTTAAGTGAATAATTTGCATATTTCTCACTTTGATTAAAAGAAGTGGTCATTAATAATAATGACTAGTTAGTATTAATAACTGATTATTCACAATAACCATAAATATAGATTCTGTACTTAAAACATGTTGAGTAATTTTATTTTTTTGTATTCATGAAATGTTTAATAATCTTAACCTGAATTTTCCAATTTATAGATAATTTTTAAATTCATTTCAGTAATCACAAGTGTTAAATTATACTCATGTAAACAATTAGAATTTAAATTGTAGCCACAAACTTCTATTTAATCATTTTTGCAGAAAGTTAAATAGAGTCAATAACTAAGCAATAATCATATTTATAAATTTAAAGATAAAAATACTAATCAGAATTTTAAATTTCCCTATAAAAGTTTATAATTCTTTTAATTTAGAGATTCTTTAAAACAGAAAATAGATTGATCACAAAAAATTTCTAGGACAAAAATGTGTTCCTAGTAAATAATTCAAAGAAGAATTATATGGAATGCAAACAAGAGCAGTAACCATCGTTCAATATGTTATGTTGAGCTCGATGTTGTCACCATAATTCTATATAAGTTGCAAAATAGCCTTAATAAATTAACAAAGAATTATTCATATTTCACCAATGTTTCACAAAGAATTATTCATATTTCACCAATTTCACAAAGAATTATTCATATTTCACCAAGAATTATTCATATTTCACCAATAATTAAAAGTAAATTAATAATAAATAAAATGCAGTAAAATTAAAATCAAATAAATGCAAAGTGGTTTTGTATTTTATAAACTTCAAGTTAAGAATGTCAATAAAACAATTTATGATCTACTCTTTAATTTCTAGGAAAAAACATCTCTCACCATCTAATAAACATTATTTTTCTGTTAGAACTAAAAACAATATGGTTTGATTTTATATTTATTAAATTTCCTGACAAATGGACACTCTACTCTAAAATTATTCATGAAAAGAAATTCATTTATTAGTCCAATGATAATTATTAAATTATGTATAAAATAGCATAGTATAAATAAAATATATTAAAATTCAATATTATGATGCTTACTTTACTAAAAGTAAATGGATTGCAAAATATTGCAACACATCCACGATAAGATTTTGGAAAAGTATGCTTATGTTCTTTTTGATACTCAGCATATGTTCCTTCATAATTTTGCCTCTGGAAAATAAAATCAAGATGGCAGTGAGAATCAATAAAACCGGATTCTGATTCCAAAGACATCAAATCAAATGCATCATAATAGGGCAAATTGAATCGTCTTCTTTTTTGTTGATGAAGAGCATTTTGTCCAGGTGAATATGGTGTTTGATCAGTTCTAAAGCTACTGAATTTTTGTTTTGTAGTTGGAGAATGATAAGATGATTTTGAAAAAGGATAACTTCTCCTTCTGTTTTGTATCTGTTTATCATAATTATCTTTGCTAGAAGTACGAAATTCAGTTTCTGCTTTAGCAGGTAAGCTTTTCCTTGAAAAAGAGTGGTATCGGCTTGGAGAATTCCAACTGCAAAATAAATAAATAAATGGTCTGTTTTAAAACATATCCTCAAAAATAGATAAATCTTTATATATGGTAAATGGGACTTATTAGCAACTTATACAGTATTATATAATACTCCATAAGTGTAAAACTTAAGAATAATGATGAAAATTATAATTGCTTACATGTCATACAATTTTGAAGCATTGCATATATTCAGTTTTTGGACAAACAACTAATTTTAGCTGAAACATATGCATAACATTTCTTTAAATCATTCTTATCAAGAATTTGTTGGTGAAATAGATTTTTCAAATAAAAAGTCAGTAATTTTTTTCTAGTTTTATGTAATTTGAATATAATTTTTAATAGAAAAAATTTACAAATTCACAATCAAATATAATAAATCAGAAAATAATTTTGATTAATTTAATGTGAACAGCTATAGCTTTTAGGCTTCGTTTTGTCATGTTTTTAAAAACATTTTGTTAATATTGAGTGCTAGTAATAAAGATTATCTATTGCCAATTTATTAGAATAGTTTTGATACTAAGACTAACTGGCATTGAAAGATATAGAAAAGGGAGGTAAGAACAGAAGAAAGCATTATATAATCAAAATAACCTAATTTTGCCTGCGTTCCTGCTTTAGTGGTTGAATCAGCAGGCTACATTTATTTTTAAGATCCATGCTTCAAAAAAAAAAAAAAAAAAAAAAAAAAATACAGTAAAGCAGATCAGATAAAAGCACGATTATTTCCATTAAATTATATGAAAACCTTTGCTAAATTCATAAGGTTAGTTTGTGAATAATTTTTTATAAAAGATTTTAAAATTATAAGAGATAAAATGCAGAAAAAACTCATTTTCCACACAACAAACAAACAAAAACTACACTACATCCTTTCTTAATGCCCCTCTCTAATAAATTTAAGACAAATATGATTCAGTTAATGATGTAATTGATTACAAAATTACTGTATTATCTTCAAATTTCACATTTACAGAATAAAACAATATGATATAAATTCAACATATTTAAAATCTTAAACTTAAAATTTTTAATTTATTTTATGATTGTTAGGAGAAAAGTTACAGATATGGCTATGCAAAATGCATGGCCATATTTGTATTCTATTTTCTTTACAATTCTAAATTTAAAGTATTTAGAATTGTAAAATATAAATGCACAAACTTCTTAGCAGTAACTAAAATTTCAGGCAGGTTTGGAGGATTATATATGGCAGTATACTAAAGAATGAGGCTGTTTTGTAAAATTCTTGATTACCACATCTTGGTGCTTACTTATTAACTGTATGACCTGCCAAAGATGTCATATTTGTGGATTGACCAAATGATATATAGTTCAGCCTTAAGTTCACATACAGTTTATATATATAAATATTCTCATTTAAAATATTTACATTTAGTACAAAAAAATGTTTAATGTTTAGAAAATATAAATTTTTGATATAAAAAATGCAGATATATTTAAAAATTAGACTAACAAAAAGTACAAAAATTAATTAAATATAATTAGAAATATTTTTTTTAATATTTTCAATTACATGACCATTACTAATATATGATTTAATTACATATTTTGACAATGCTTTTTATTGGTTTTTAAGTAGTGATTTAATCATGTTCAAAAGTCAGTTTAAGTGAATTTAACAAAGAAAACTTTTCTTATATTTCAACATGGGGAACAAAATTTGGAGTACTAATACAGGCTAATAAAACTTAACTTATCAAGAAAATTAGATATTGGCAATTTTTAAAAACTCTTTGGTTCAACTGATATTCTGATTTTAATTTTAAAACATTTTAGAATATAAAAGGATTTTGTAAATTGCAAGTTTTTAAGCAAAACTAATTTTTATATTAAAAATATATATGGAAGAATTTGAATCCTGAATAAAGTTGAGTATATAAACTAGTCCTTAATATTTCAAGAATTTTCATTTTTTTAGCAGTATCAAAAATGATACTCAGCTCTAAAAATTTACTTGAATGACATGAATGCATAATTTTTCAGAGCAAAATTTTTTCACTCAAAATCTCTACATGCTTGGGAGTATGGAGAACTGTTTAAAAGCACAATTATATCTAACTGACAATCAAGCAAGGAATCTGTTAAACTTCAAACTAAAATATTTAAAGCATAAAATTGAAATGCATACAATTAGTGTAATATTGAATATTACTCCTTGTATATAAATTGTACATTTTTGTGCATAAAATCATTTTGTCTGTTAAGGTTCTGTTTTAAGTAATTTGCTAACTTATAAGTAAAAGAACCAAATACTTCATGATCTGATTAGAGTAGATCTTATAAAAAAAATCACAATAAGAGGCACAAATTAAAAATGGTATTATTAAATGGAACTATCTGAATAAATTGAATTTATACAAAAATATGCCTGAAATTAGCAATGAACTATAAACATACCTATTTAAGTTTTCTTGTATTCTTTTGATACTTGTCTTGGGAGTAGAAGGGCTTGTTTCTTCTTCATCATCATTCTCTATCATAGAGAAAGACCTTTTTACAGGAGTTGAAGAGGATTTTGTAAACATTTCTGTTTTTCTTGCAGATATTGGAGTAGCAAAGGTTTTAAGAATATTCCCTGGAAAAAAAAAGCATTTTACTATACAAAATATTCATTGTAAACCTTTCCTGGATATGTAATTTTTATAAGACTGAATTAATATTAAATATTTTATAGACTTTACAAAACACTCAAATTGATCTAAAATCATAAATTAACAAAAACAACTAAAAAAACACATACACAATTTTAATTAAAAAGTATATAAACAATGGGATTGAAATGAAAAAAATTTATCTATTTTTTTCTTAACAAATATAGAGTTTCAGTTGTTTAACCAGTCTATTCATCTAATGTTGTCAACATCAACTTTCACCACTTAAATAATTGCAACTTCATACAAATGGAAACAAATAGTCTAAAATATTAATTTATATATTTTTTCAAAATTTTTTATGAACGAACACACACACACACACAATTATAAAACTATAAATTTTCACTTTATTTCCTACAATGTATTATAATAAGTTATGAAACAACTTAAATTTACTCTTAGCAAGCATAGTTTAACCAAAGTTTTCTTGAATCAAAGTTAAAGTTACAATAATATATTACTAAATTTGAAATAAATTTCACAAATAATTTACATGATCATAAACATTTAAAACCCAGGTGAGTTAGGAAATATACTAACCTAAATTTTATTAAATTTCCACCAGCCCTTTCCTCCCATTTATTTATCAGTTTTACGCTTAATTATAAGAAATAATAATTAATGTACATAAAAGATATTAAAAAGGAATTCAACAAATATATTTTTTTTTCTTTTTGAAAAATTTCAAACCAATAAAGGAAAGGAAAAGAAGATTTACTGATTACCTGAAACAAAGATAATTTGAAATCAGATAAAATTAATTTTGCATGGAATTAGGACAAAAAAATGTATCACAAGTACTTCGGGATTGTCCTGTCGATTTGTCAATGCTCCCAAAAATGAAAACAGGACTGGCATTTTACAAATATGCACAAAAGCTACATTTTGGTAATAACATCATGTTTGTCAAAAATGGTTGACAGGATAATTCTAAAGCACCATTTCATTATCTGTGTGACATTTTGTTTCCATTTATATGTAGTACACGAAGAGAAAATATTATATATGTATAAAAGTCAAGATTTAGAAAAAAATTTATGTTTCAGATATAAATCCTGAAAATAACTTTAAAAAAAATTATATTTAGCACACACTATAAAAAAAGAGCATTTAGAGAGATGAAATTTAATCTGTGATCCTAATATCAAAATTGTAGACTTTGTCACATTTTGAATGAAATCATCATTTCACGGGAAGTTAACCTGTCTGTCTATCAGAGTGCACCTGCTCACCATTACAAAAAAAAAAAAAAAAAAAAAAAAAAAAAGATATATGAATGAAATTTAGTGCTAAGTTTTCATATCTGAAGAATAAATTTACATCAAATTTTAAATCAAATCAAGATATGGGTTTACTGTTCCACCGTTTATATATTTACATGATAATTCAAAGATATAACATTATAGATTAATGAAATTTGGTATGTCATCATCTTGTTACAAAAGTTGCTGTTTTCTATCTTAGGATTCCATTGGTTGAAACTAAACCATAATGCAACATATTTATTTTTTACCATTATAATACAAAACATAAAATACTCAAATTTATGAAAGTAAAAATCTGAGTACTTTTGACATTCATGGCTTTCAGCAAGGTTCACAATTTTTATGTGTGAGGGAAAATGGATTACCACCATTATTTGAAAGAAGGTTTTGGAGTGATCACTCTCACTAATTTCTAATAATAATGATTCTGATATGTTTTGTAATATCAATTAACTAAAAAAAATAGCTAAGAAACTAAGTAAATTAAATTTACGCTTCAAAAATATGTAATGAAAGAAATTAATACTTCAACTGATAAAATATGCAGCAAGTAAGTTATACCTTCAACAAATACTAACTTTACAAAATTAAAACACACTGCATCACAAAATAAAATTGTTAGTTGTTACTTGACAATAACCCTCAGTGACCATTTACAGTAAAGTAAGTACCCCCAGAGCATTTTATTAGATATTTAAAATCAAAATACTTCTTCAAACTTAAAAATAGTTACGAGCAAAAATTTACATTCTTAGTTGAGCAGTTTATAAATAGAAGATTAACTTAGTTGAACTATATAAAAAAAAAAAAAAAAGACTTAATAAAAAATTCGTACCATCTCTATTTCTTGGACTTCCTGTGAAAGGAATAATAGAGGATTCATTCTGCTCATTTTCTCTAGATTTCAATATAGATTCCTTTTTATAATTATTTAAACCCAAACTTGAGTTATTAATCTTTTCTAAAGTAGAATCAAAAGCATTTGAAAACAATTTACTGCATTTCTTTGAGCTTGGATTTTTAGAAACATCAGAATTTTTTCTGTAATTAGCATTCATATGATTATCTTGTGATATTGTCAGAGAATTAGAAGAAGATTCACTATCACTTCCTGTATCACATGAATATGGTACCAGAGATGATGTAGGTGATATCCTTGATGGAACATTCTTACCTTCAATAGATTCTTTTCGTTTATATGGTTTAGGAGACGACATCATGGAAATTTTATGTTCCTTAATATCAAAAACTATCGTATTCAAAAAATAATTTGGTATAAATAGTTTAGAAATTTCATACAACAATATTCATGCACATTCTTTACTGGTTTAATTACCTAAAAAAAGGTTGGAAAAGATACAAATTAAAATATTGTAATTATAAAACAATAAAAGGAGTCTTTAAATAATCAATAAGTATTTATTTTAAAAAAATTATAGATCAATTGATATATATGGTTTAATAATAAAAATTTATTTTCTACAAACTAATATGTCATTTTGCTCAATTTAAAATCATCACTTCCAACACTTTTGTTTAAACACAGAATCAAAATACAATTAAAATAATAATCTGTATTAACAAACTCTTCTTGTTCAAAAGTTCTTTCATTACATTAAGAGTATAACATTTTAATAACATCGCATTACATGCTTTTTTTTAATTCTGAAAATGAATATTTCATTCCTATTTGATTTTAACATTTATTACAATATAATTTTACTATGTTTAAATCTATTGAGCATTTTCAGTCATGGAAGGAAACAAATGTATGCATAACATTTGAGCACATGAATCAGGTATGTGGTTAAGATATAGGTAGAATTCGGTTAAAAAAATAGGAATAGGATTCTGAATTTTTTAGATCCGCCAAATAAATATATATCAGCAATTTATTATCAAATTTTCCATAAACATGTAACAATATCAACAGTGAAAGATTTTCAACGATCGTAGATAAGCAAGTGCCCTTTAGAATTCGAACGTAATATTAAAAATGAACAAATTTTTTTTTTCATGCTTTTATAATGAGAAAATATTTCTTGGCATGTTGGTTTATTTATTGGAAGAGAACGGAAATTTAACTACATCTCAAGATAACAAATAACTTTGTTTGAAGTATCTAAAAGAGTATGTGAAGAAAATTTGTTTCTCACAGTATCGTATTTAGAAATATTTGCACTTCAATCGAAAATTCACATCTCATGCAATTATAACATTATCAATGTTTCATAATAAAATTAAGCATAGAAGAAGTACATGGAAAATTTAGAAGTTCCACAGTTTATATGACAAGACAATTAATTTTATTAAATTTGTTTCCAAATAATTACTAATAAATTACTTACGCATCGAAAACATAAACATCCAAATATCGGCGGGAACATCTATTGACGGCAAGAGTAAAGTAAAAATGACGAGTTGAAGTGTTAACTATCTTCTGTGTTTCTCCTTGATATTAGTTTCCCTTCATGATCAAAATCGATTAAAAACTCAAAATTCGATAAAAGAGAGAGAGAGAGGACATAGTTGAATTCTTTTTGGTGATTAAAAAGAGGAAAATTTTGATAGCACATGAGCTTCTTCTTCAGAAGATTTGTATATTTTAGGTTAGATAACCGCAAGATGCATGAAGTGCGTATGGTTAATAAAAAGAAAGCTTAGCATTCATTTCTAATTTAGTACTTTAAGACGTCCAAAAAACTAATTGTTTAAGGAGTAAGAAACGATTTTAATGAAAAAGTCAGAGAAAATGAATCAATTTTTAGATCATATTTTTGTGTGATCACGTGTTAATCATCTTAATATATGTTTTGTGCATACTCCTGTGTGAATCCCCATATATTGAATCATTACCATTAAAAGAGTTTAATTAGTTTACTCACATTAACATCTCACTTTAACACAACGCTAGGGCTATTTTAAGACTTATCTCGTAAAGGCCCTACCACACGGCGAAACTTTCGTCGATAGTTGTCGATTTGTGCCCTCTGGCAACCGGTCAAGCAAGTTTTCCGTCATCGTCAACTTTTTCTAACCTGCTTGAAAATGTCCACGATAGTGACGGAAATATCGTTTGTAAACGAAATTCAACCAATCATGTGAAACTTTTCTGTGACGTAGTGTGCCAAGAAAGGCATCGGTTGGCGCTACAATAATATTGAAAAAGCATGCATTTAATGTTACATATTGCTAAATACTAAAAATAGTTTCGACAGAATGAAAAAAGCGAAGTAAAACTACGGTATCTTTTCTCCATTCTGTGGAACAACTTATTGCCCCCACTTTAAAAAAACTGGCACTACCGTATGGGGTATAGTTATCTAGAAGGATTGTGAAATTGTGATGGAATTTTCAGATATTCAACAGGATATTTTTAAGTAAATAAAAAAAAAATATTAATTCTGATGTGAATTGTTTTCTTTATGTGAAATATATTTGACCATATTCAGTCTTTATTTATTCAAATAATAATATAATCTTTTGATTATAGTGATTCCTTAAATAGTTTGTTAACAGCTTCTATATAATTAAAAAAATTTAACTCAATGTTAGAGTTAAAAATATAATAGTGATTTTAAATTTTAATACTTAGACGTTCCTACAATGTTGCAGAAATATAAAACATACTATTTGGTTTTGACAAAAATAGAAAAATGATCATACTTTTATCATTAGCAAAAAACGAAATCACCTTTTGTATGATAGACAATAAAATGCAGGCTTCTTTTTCCATATTT
Organism: Argiope argentata; assembly: GCA_026289955.1. Classification (NCBI taxonomy): domain Eukaryota; kingdom Metazoa; phylum Arthropoda; class Arachnida; order Araneae; family Araneidae; genus Argiope; species Argiope argentata. The sequence goes on from JAOUZG010051355.1 coordinate 6,542,585, forward strand.
TTTTTCTTTTCAATTTAACAAACTAACAGTTAATTTAGAATGATATTTCTGATGCTACATTTGCATTGAGAAAGATGCGTAGAATGGCCACACATTTGGAAATGGGCACACTAAAAAACAAATGTTTTATTGCTTCTCATTCCTGATGTAATGTAGAGGGGTGTTTTTTTAAATAATATTCTTTTCTTCTTTTTTTTGGCAATTTAAAAATTAAAAAAAAACCTGTTTTTAATTATCTATGTAAAAAATGAGGTTTTAATACTTTAGCTTTGAAAAAACTAAGAAAAATGCAATAACATAGTTTGGAAAATTATTTTTGATTATTATTATTGAATGAAAATTATTTAATGATTCCTATTTTTCGCAAATACTGGTAATAAATGCACAAATTTTTTTAAAAAACAGCTCTGTAGTTTCAAATAAAATGAAAACAAAACATTTAACATTTTTTTAAAGAGCAATTTTAGAAATGAGTGAGACTAGATAGTGAAGAAATATAAAACATATTTGGTTTTGACAAAAATATAAAAAGATCATATTTTTATCATTAGCAAAAAACTACTATAGATACCATTAGAAATAGTTTTGGAATGGAATTGTTTTATAATTTTGAACTGGTGTGGGGAAATAAAAATTATTTAAAGGAATGATAAATACAAATTGAGTCCAATATACATTCTCAAAAATTATTTTTTAATAGATGATAGACAATAAAATTCAAGCTTCTTTTTCCACATTTTTTCTTTAAATTTAACAAATTAACAGTTAATTTAGAATGATATTTCTGATTATACATTTGCATTGAGAAAGATGCATAGAATAACCACACACATGGAAATGGTCAGATTAAAAAACAAGTGTTTTATTGCTTCTCATTCCTGATGTAATGTGGAGGTTATTATTTTATTTAAATGCTTGGCAATTTGAAATTTTACGACAAACCTGTTTTTTAATATCCATGTAAAGATAAATGAAGTTTTAATACTTTAGCTTTGAAAAAAACTAAGGAAAATGCAATAACATATTTTGGAAAATTATTTTTTGATTATTATTATTGAATGAAAATTATTTAATGATTCCTATTTATCACAAATACTGGTAATATATCCACAAAGATTTTTTTTAAAAAAACAAGCTCTGTAGTTGCAAATAAAATGAAAACAAAACATTTAACAATTTTTTTTAAAGAGCAATTTTAGAAATGAGCGAGTCTAAATAGTGTAATGCCTTAGAATTTACCAATATTTATCAAATGAAGAATCCTATTCAATTAATTGTTTTATAATTTTGAACTTCTTTGGGAAAATAAAAATTAATTAAAAGAATGATAAATACAGATTGAGTTAAATATACTTTCTCAAAAATTAATTTAAAAAAATAAATAGGAGGGAATAAACATTCAATCAAATTTAAAAGAGTAAAAAATACTTCTTAATCAATCATATGGTGGTAATGTTTTTAAATATTATTTTTATTTTTAATTAAAATCCAAAAAAATATGTTCTTAGTAAATTTTTTATGTCCTAGAATCAATTTCTTGCCATATTTCAAATTCCTAACTTTAATTATTTGCACTGCACATCTAGACACAGTAGTTTTTATTTTTATGTACACAAAACCTAAAATTTGTCGAGATGGATCCAACAAATATCAGTTTTCATATAGACAAAAATCATTTGATTTCAAAAGTTATTTAATTTTATTTTAAATGTATTGGCCCCCCTCTTCTGTTTTATTTATCAACTTTTGTTTTATTTGCTCTTTTCTAGAAAAAAAAGCACTTTTAAGGTACTTAAAATTGATTTTAAAATTTCAGCACTATCGATGATGGTATGCACCTTTTAAGCTTAATTGAATGCACAACCACAAATCATTTTTCTTTTCAATATATTTTTGTTTTAAATTTAATATTGATTAGTTAAATTTATAGTTAAATTTATAATTTATAAAATACAAACACAAAATCAGCATTTTTTTTCTTGTCATTATTACTACAAAAATAATTACAAAACAGTTACTAAGAAAAATTAAAAAGTTTCATTATTTTACAGAATTTATTGTTACTAATTTTGATAAATTAGAAACAATTGCCATTATTACTACAAAAACTACTACTAACTAGTCATTATTACTACAAAAACTACTACTAACTAGTCATTATTACTACAAAAATAATTACAAAACTGTTAATAAGAATAATTAAAAAGTTTTATTATTTTTCACATTTCATTGTTATTGATTTTGATGAAAACATTACAATTAGTTGAATGGTACGATAAATATTTACAATAACTGACAATATGATTGATACTATTAGAAATGAAAAAGACATTCAAAAGAAAAAATGGCTAGAAAAGTATTTTTAAATTCGATAAATGTGCAACTTGTCTCATTTTACAATCCTTATTATATTCATTGTATTAAGCACTCAAAAAATTAAATTAGAAGCAAAAGTGATTCAATTCCAATAAATTCAATAATGCATCAATATAATTGCAATTTATTAAAGCAATGGAATTTTATTGCATTGGCTTCGTAATTTACATATCTACAAATTCCAAGATAGTTTGAGTTTTTTTAAAAAATTACAACTATTATTGCTACCATGGGCTTTTATATTCATTGAAAGCTAATCGGATCACTTTAAGAAATTATCCAGGATTTAATTATAAATTTAAGCAACGTCTTGACTAGAATCCCACGAATTATGAAATAAGAAAACTGCCGATATTCACTAAGTAGGAGAAACGGATAAAGAGCGATAAATGCACTATAACGTAAACCTAAGTTTTTAGGTTTACCAGACAGCAAATCCTGAAGTGACGTCACTTTCGTCGTCGTTTGTTGGGAAAAGTGCCGACGATATTTTGCCGTGTGATAGGGCCTTAATTTGGAACTGTGGTCAAATGACAAGACAGCATCCGAATCAGTTCCTTTTTTCAAATTTCCGAACCACACTATTGTGAAGATGTGAGGTTCCCATGAAATTAACATGCTGCATATTCATTGATGTGACTTTCTTCCTTTGTGTCGGATTTCGAACCTAGAACCACTAGGCTCCACAACCTATCAATAGGGTATAGAAAGATACTATTTCTAGTTGTCGTTTTATGAAAAACTCAAAGATTATGAAAACTGGACTATGAAAGTTTTAGACTATAAAAACTGGATTTAAGGAATAAAACAATTTTTCGAGACTATTTTATTACATAAATTTAGTAAGACATTATTTTTTTAAAGAATTTTATATATAACCTTTTATAGAAAAGTTTGGTGCTAAGGAAAATAGTTTCTTTTTCTCAATTTATTAATCAAAATAAAGTAAATGCTCTATAATAATGGTTCCCGATTTGTTTTCGTATTCTTCAGAAAGTTCATCAGATTTACGTGAATGGGATATTGACAATGATAGGAAAAACATAAAGATAAATAAATAAATGAGGGAAATTAAAGGGAAAAGATGTTTTATTTTATTTCGATATATTCATAAAAAAAGCAAAATTTATTTAAATTCAAAATTATACTTGGTACCTATAAAAAAAGTAAGTCTATCAAAAATATATAGACTAATCAGAGACTAAAGAGAAAATAAAAGTCCTGTACTAGCAGGTAATTCCCATTAATATCACACCCTCAAAATGACATTATTCTAGGTTTTATTTACTGTAGTTAATAGCTTAAAAAAATCAGAGCTTTTGCAAATGCAATGGCAACGCGTTATGAAAAGCAGATGTTTTGAGATGCTCGTGAGGATAATAAAACTTTTATTTTTTGCCTACGGATTTTTATTTACTCCAAAAACCTCATCCCAAAAACAACATCATGTTCTGACATGATAATAAAGACAATCCTTGTGAATGTCTGAAGAAATCTCAAAATGCAAGAATATAAAATATCCTCATTAATATAAAACGTCTAATAGCCTTGTCACAATATCTTCGCGTTATAGGCCGGCAATCAGAATATCAAACATCACCGTGGAGGTATTGTACAATATCTTGGGTTAATAGGAATATCAAAGATAGAAAGTTTAATCGAAAATCATTGCATTAAAATAGATTTTTTAAAATCTATTAATTTAAAATTCACATTACGAGCAAACGTTAAATGATACTTGAATTCAAATATTGTATTTAAATGAAACATTGCAGGAATATAAAAAGGACTTTTATACTTTTATTTTTAAATAAATTATTTCTTTTGTGTGTGTGTGTGTTTGAAATTATTTCTTAGTTTTTATAGTTTTATTGAATTTTTCGTTCATTTGAAACTATTGAAAAGCCATTTTGATCATGGACTAGAAGCCGTAGAAGTTCCTGATTTCGAACACTTATAGAATTATAATCATGGAAGTAATTTATTTTTTGATTTCCCTTATCTATTGCAACAATCCAGAATTTGCATTCGTGATATGAATGACAAATTTGCTATCGATTAAGACCAATTTCAATTGGCATTAATTACTGATTTTTCTTTTCAAACACCGAGTCCCCACAGAGATGAAGTGTTGAATTTGAATGTAAATTTCTTCGATTTATATATTTTTGAAATTTGGAGAAGGGGTATTGGTTCAGGTAACGCTTTCGTCACCAATTCTCGGTCCAAAATGACGTCCTTTCAAAACAATCCACCTCCTTGCTTGAAAACGGGGAATTTAAACATGTACATTAAGTATTATAACCTTTAAGAATACCGGCATTCTGGCACTGAAGTAGCGCGTCTTCTTCATGATTTGGGTACCACGAATAAGACATGGTTGTCCTTCTTTGTACTATCTGTGAGGTGTGTAAATGTCCCCCCCCCCTGTGAAAAGGGGATGTGTAAGCAAATATGATGAGTGAGTAGCTAAATCGTACTCTTGGCCCTTGTTGGCCCTACTTCAAAAACAAGAGATGCTACTTCGGCTTTGAATCGCTGACGGTCATCAGCGAGCTTCACCACCCTAGTAGCACAGAAATATTGTACAATGTTGATCAATATACACAATATTGTTTAATATTGTGTAATATTGTTTAATATCATATAATATCGCACAATATTGTACAATATTATGCTACAGGATGTACTACCTAGACATGGCAAGCTTCCTTAATAACAGCAGTTAAGAATAAATAAGCCAGCCATTCAGTAAGTTTTTAGAAATTGCATCTTGAACATTGTCCAATACTGCCAATTCTTGGAAACACTGATGCTCTACACATTAAACTTCATTTAATTTTCACACGTTTTGGTGCATTTAAAGTTCAGCAAGTTTCAATATAAATCACATTTTTAATAATTTTTTTGTACTTTCAATCGAGTTTTAATTTCGGAACAAAGCCATTTCGAAATGTTGCCACCCTTTTCATATATTGTTGCTTTTTCCTGCGATATAATTGTGTGTATAAAAGCAGATATTTAAAAAAAATTAAATAAATGCATAATACAATGAACATAGCGGTGTAAAGGCTCTAAAATAATATGCATTATATGACAAAATTTGACATACAAGAATATTCAGTAATGGGAGCCATTAAGATCACGTTTCACAAAGAATTTGAATTCTCAGAAACTATTAATCTGATCGAACTGATTGATCACCAAAGATGAAAAGTTAGCATTAAAAGTCAAGTAAATAGAATGCTTGCAGAAAATGAGTGTACGTTAACTTTATGACAGCAATAGTTCTACATATTTAATTGCACAACTTGAATTTTAAATATGAAATTAAAGTTAGTAATTTTTTCCACTTATAATGAAGGAGAAGGAGATATTTTTCTCTTCTCTTTAGTACAAATAAGGAGTAAGCATTGATGAGTTTTCTTTGATCTAGAATATATATTTGCTTGTTAAGCCAATAAATTTTTCACCATAGTAATTTTGATTCTGAAAATTATAGCAATCATAAATACAACGTGGTGAACCCCATAGATTCTGAATGAATCCACTTGTTGAACTACAGATTTTATGGCTTTGTGTTTTCATTCTTCTGGGACTGAGTTTTATTTCCCACTTTTATATAATTTTGTGTTTTTCCATTCTCATGCGAAAGTTTTTGAAAAGTTTAGAAATAGTTTAAGTAAAGGTTCGTCAGACTAGCCTTTATTTAATGAGGACTTAAGACCGACAGTTTATTTCAACGAATTCCAACCCTTACTATTCCTAAGATGAAAATTAATAGGCTAACTCACTTAATATGAAATGTGACATGCAGATTTATTGTGACATGCAAGGTTATGCAATGCTTACTTAATCAGTAACAACAAAGCTCTGTTATCCCCAAAAATAACAGATTTTACATGTAATTATTAAGAAGAAAGATTTTCAGAAACATTTACAACATTTTTCAATGCTTTTTTAGTTTCAAATTTTTCGAATAGATTTTTTTTCATTAAAAATTAATTAAGCTCTTCCTGCTTTTCTCAATAGCTTTGTAGTATATAATCACACAAAAGCTGTTTTTACACAACTTTGAATTAAACAAAAAACTAGCTTACTAGAGATGCCAATTTTATTCCCTGATAATTTTTATCTAATTTTAATAAATTTAATAATTTATTACAATATTTTTCATTGTTTTAATAACTTAACTACATTCGAACAGATTATGACAGCGTTCAATGTATAATTTATGTGAGCGTTATCGCTGCTTATTGATTGAGAATAAATTCTGCCTCGGTCTCTCCTAATGATGAAAGTGAATAATGCTTATCTGAATCTGTCACCATACTTTACAGGTTTGACCATTTAATTTATAACAGCCAACATGGTATATATACGCTGAAGTGACAAAAGTCATGGGATGACTGTTAATATCGTGTCGGTCCTCCTTTTGCCCGGCGAATTGCAACAACTCGACGTGTCATGGAGTCCACAAGTCGTTAGAAGTCCTCTGCAGGAATATTGAGCCATGCTGTCTGTATAGACGTCCATAATTGTGAAAGTGTGGATGGTGCAATAGTTTGGGCACGAACGGACCTTTCGATGATGTCCCATAAATGCTCGATGGGATTCATATCGGGCGATCTAGGGGGCCAGATCATGCGCTGGAATTGTCCGGAATGTTCTTTAAACCAATCGCTAACAGTTCTGGCCCGGTGACATGGCGCATTGTCCATCCATAAAAATCCCATCGTTGTGTGGGTACGTGAAGTCCATGAATGGCTGCAAGTGATTTGCAAGCAGCTGAACATAACCATTTCCAGTCAATGATCGGTTCAGTTGCGCCAGAGGGCCGAGTCCATGCCATGTAAGAACAGCCCACACCATTATGCAGCCACCACCAGCTTGAACAGTGCTTTGCTGACAGTTTGGGTCCATGGCTTCGTGGGGTCTGGGCCAAACTCGAAATCTACCATCAGCTCGTAACAACTGAAATCGTGACTCATCTGATCACGCCACGGTTTTCCACTGGTCTAGGGACCAGTCGATATGCTCACGAGCCCAGAAGAGTCGCTGCAGGCGATGTCGTGCTGTCAGTAAAGGCACTCGAGTCGGTCTTCTGCTGTCATAGCCCAAGGAAGACAAATTTCGCCTCACAGTCCTATCGGACACGTCCCTCGTACGTCCCACATTGATTCCTGCAGTTATTTGACGAAGTGTTGCGTGTCTATTAACATTGACCATTCTACACAGAAGTCGGCGGTCTCGGTCGTTAAGTGCAGGTGGTCGCCCACTGCGCTGTCCATGATGGGATGTGATGCCTGAAATTTCATACTCTCGGCACACTCTTGATACTGTGGATCTCGGAATGTTGAATTCACTAACGATATCCACAATGGAATGACCCATGCGTCTAGCTCCAACTAACATTCCACGTTCAAAGTCTGTTAATTCTCGTCGTGCCGCCATAAATCACGAAAAACCTGTTCATATGAATAACTTGAACACAAATGAAAGCTCTGGAAAACGAAATGCTCATTTATACTTTTTCGCTGCGATACTTCTGCCATCTGTATATTTGCATATTGCTAATACCATGACTTTTGTCACTTCAGTGTAATATTACGTATTATTGTTGAAATGGAAACTTAATTTGATTTTTATTGTTGTTTCCTCACATTTGATAATTGATTTTTTTTCAGTCTAATTTTCCATAATAAGTAGATTTCAATTTGAAGTGCATTTTTAATAAAATCTTTGGAATTTTGTGGTTTTTACAATTAAGAATTAATTATAAAGTCAAGTAGATCTCATTAAAAAATACCTATTGTGAAAGATTGCTTTTTTATAATGGGATGTAAATTGCTATGAGTGGCTGATGTAAATTGGTATTGGTATTGGTTTTATAATTGGATGCATTGGATACATATATAAACCAGTGGAGGGTCATCTCTCAATAACTTCTTCGCATACTCTCCATTAAAAGTCTCATAACTTCTCCTCCGCATAAAATTCTAGACCTTAGGTTGTGGTGCAACGAAGAGTCTCTACATGCTATCTACATTTAATCTCTACATTCTGGTGAACTTGAACGTTTCTTCATTTTGAAATATTTTATTTCAATCTACAATGATATGGACTTATTTTAAATACTATTGATTGATTTATATATTTGATCAAATATGATTGATAATGCAATGTAAAGTCATAATTGGCAAAGACCATTGGCGAATGATAATTACGAAATATAGATATTTGACCTGCATCTAGTATTTTTACTGATTCTAATCTTAAAATATTTATTTTGAACTTTGTTTTGCCTGCCAATTGTTACTGAAATTTAATATAAAAGTACAGTTATATGAAGTAATAATTGTCATAATTTAAATGATAAATTTTTACTGAATCTAACTCGAGAATATGTATTTTGGATGTTTTTTTGCCGACAGATCGATAGGAAATTTGTGATAAAAGTACAATTATACGGAGTAATAATTGCCAAAAGTTAACTAGTAAATTTCTACTGAATCTAACGCGACTATGTATTTTGGACGCTGTTTTGCCCATCGATCGATACCAAAATTTGATATAAAACTATAGTTATACGAAGTAATAATTTCCATAAGATAACATAAGAATATCATTGCTTGAGCCATTACGTTTATGAGTTATTGAATTTCTATGCATGATAAGCTACAAAATTTTGGCTGTAAGTCAACTGTTGAATAGATTTGGATCAAAATGTAATAAGTATCTAATTTTAAATACTAAATCTCTGCACCAAATTTTATCGACATGACTTTTTGTGTTTTATTGTTATTGAATTCGCTAGCACTTCAACAGCCAGCTAGTCAGACTTCTCGTTAAGGGATTTCATCCAAATATTGACAGAAATCTACAAATTTGGTCGTAATTACAAGTACCAAATTTTAGCCAATTAGCATAAAGCATTTCTGAGTTATCGTGCTTTCAGACAGAGAGACAAAATTTCAAAAATGTGTTTTTCGGTAATTAGGTTGTGGGTTCTTTTTAGGGAGGTCTGAAATGAAAGTTATATTAAATGTGAGTTTTTGAATGTATAGACAGAGATGGTACTTGGTACGTAGCCGAACTGTCTAATGAAAGACAGAAACTTTTGACTGTAAATTAATTTATTTTCTAACAAATTTCTTTAAGAAATATTGCATTTGTGAATAGTCATGTATTATCAATTGAAATGTATTTTATTTAATCTGTTTTTACGATAATTATGGACTTTACTCTTGCATGAATAGAAAATTAGTGAATGCAGAACAGTTTTTAACCTTATCCTTACATGAAATGAAAATTAACGAATGTAGAATAATTTTCTAGAAATATGGGTAAAAAATTCTTTTTAAAGTTGTTGTTTTTTAAAATAAGAAAAAAAAAACTATATTTTATCGTACATAAGCTATAGACATGCAATTTTTTTCATAAATTTTGATAATTAATTTTTTTTAATTTTCAAAATTATATTACTGTCATTTTATCAGCAAAAATGATGAAATGCAAATTATTAAGGTAATTGGGATTACCTTATTGTCCAGGACCGCCACTATAGATGAGTTATAAACATTTGCTCAAGTAATCCATATTCTTTTTGAAGAAATTTTTATTCATGGCACACATAAACACTTAAGATTGAATGGAATTTACAGATTCATCCCGAAGACCCGGTATCAATGTTTTCAGTCCCAGGTCTCGGTATCAACTGACTGTAATTGAGGTGGCGCTGCTATCGGATTCCTTTATGTCCAAGATGGAAGGAGTTTGAGACAATTACATTTGTTGTTCTAAAAGTTAAACTTTTTTCATTGAGTAGTATAATATTTAATTGGATGTCTTTCTCTTATGGAGAATGAGTAGATTGTCCTAGGACCGAACTCGCAAGATTAGGGTTTGTAGAGGAGTAACATAGCCATTAGAAAAAAAGTGACACTCATGTCGGCCGAATGTTATCTGGTTTATTAGGCTTTCCCCACATACTCTCTCACCAGTGAGTTGCTGGTGAGATGAAAGATATATTAGCCTCAAGCCTATGGCGAACGTGTGTGAGTTGTTGTTTGTGATGTTAGCTGTTGTTTCTAATGCGTCTGAAGACTTTTGTTGCCAGTAAAGGACGTCACAACAGCTGCATGAAGGTTGCTAATTCAAGACCGTAATTTATCATTGTTGGTGAATGCTGATAGGACTGAGCATGTGGACGAAGACCGAACCCACAACGTTAGGATTTGTTGCCGAGTAACATAGCTTCTATTCAAAAGCGCGAAGAAAATGTACAATTAAAGTTCTGCTAAATTCAGAAGATAGATGAATCTGATATTTACTTTTTAATACCACAATGATGTTATGGGGCTATATTTATTAGAAAAAATTGTGCATACAATAAATAAAACTTAGAAAGACAACTAAAATAACACCATTTTTACGTCAAAAAATTTAGCAGAACTATGGACACGAAGTTATTTCTAAAATGGCCTATATGGTATGAAATATAATCAATACTCTAGTCGAACCAATTGATCTTCTGCTGGGACTGGTGTAACATAAAAGCTTCGAAGATACCTTCAAAGTAATAAGAACTATTTCTAAATAAACAAGAAATAAAAATATTTATTTAATAAAGACGATTACTAATTGTTCCATTTTACTTTGCATTTTGATGATATTTATTTATGCTGAGAGCCAAATTCTTGAATCTTGAAAGATAAATATTTTACAAATTATAAAGGTCACAATAATTTAAATTAATCAGAAATATAATATACAAAATTAGTGCTTACATGCTATGTTAAATTTTTTATTGGATCATAACTTGAATTAGATAAAAAATTTAAATAACATAAGCAGTATTCTTTATATTTTATACATTTTTCGAGTGTTTTTGTAAGTCCAGTCAAGAACTTCATCCAATGATATATTCCTGAGAGCAGCAATCTGAGCAGCTACATAAATAGCCATGCCAGGATGAGACCATCTGATTTTTTTAGAAATCTGTAAAGTAATGTCTGCATTATGATCACTTCAGAACCACAATTTATGAATATTCAGTTAGTATTTATGAAATTCTCTAATCGTATAATATTAACATTTTATATTAACAAATGAAGAATATTATTATAAAATGAATTTATGGAATTTTTTATTCGCATACTACTAATATTTTAGATTTACAAATTATGAATGTTCAGTTCATATTTATGAAATCATCTAATCGCATAATACTAATATTTTTGATTAACAAATGAAGAATATTATTATAAAATGTATCGATGAAATTTTCTATTCGCATCATTCTTATATTTCAAATTTAGTATTATTCTAATAGCAAATTTCCTTAAAATTCTTCAAAACAATAGAAGGTTTTTATTTATTTTAATTTTTTTTTTTGTAAATTTTTTGTTAGGTTTTAATTTTTTTTTAAATTTGATAATCAGTTAATCGTATATTTTTGTTTATCTAAAAACGTTTTTAATCTAATTATTTATTATTTAAATGTATGCAGTTACATATTACGAAACCTATACTAAAATGCACATTTAAGATAAAGATAATTTCATGAAACATCATGTATTGAATTTCAATATTACTCTTCTAAAATTATTATTATTTCATTACAAGAATGGAATATTGCTTAATGGATTAATTTAAATGAACTCAATTTAAATTCTTAATCCTTTTTTTTAGCTTCAGTCTAGTAGTATCCGTATAGCATTGCCAGCGGCACAGCATCCAAGAAGGAAAATTAGCTTTAAACTTGTCTAACCTCCACCGGATATGACATTTGCATGTTTCGAAACATCAAACAAATATAATGCTTAGAAAGTATGAAAAATAACTTCAAAACAATTTATAATAGCAAACATTCCGAAATATTTAGACTGTGAAAAAGATAAAAATATGATATAACCTTAGGCAATACACAGGCAATCATTTCGAGGTTGGATTTCCTTCTTTTCGGCATAATGGAATATGAATCCCTGTTTAAAATCAGACGTAAACAACAAAATGGATCGCATATGCATGCCGCAGCTCCTGCTATTTGCGCTTGCGCAGTTTGAGGTTTTCGCGCATGTGTGGATAATTTAGAATCTCAATTATAAAGCTTCCTTTTTTATTTTGATATGATTTTAATGCACTAAAACCTTCTACAATAAATTCTCTACAAAATGGTATAAATATCTCCCATATCCGTTAACTATTTCTCGAGTTTTTGAGATTCAAACATGCAGACGCTTTCAGGAGACTTCATTTTATACTATGTATAGAATACAAAAATGTTTTCTTGTTGAGCAGAAGTAGGTTGATGTATAAGAAGAAACTGATGAAGAAATATATCTCTGAGTGCAGACGACTCAAAATTGAGCCAACATCACATCTGTATTTCCAAAACTTAGATTCCACTACCAGGTCATCATAAATTTTGGAGAAATGGCAATATAGAGTCGATAGAAATCATGGAATCATTCTTTGATGAGTTTATTTGTCATAGTAATGGATACGATTAGAGCTTCTTTCTCAGAATTTGCACAACATTCTCAAAATAAATTAACATTTTTACCATTGTATTGACTGGTACCCGGCGCATTGTTGCTGCAGAATAATTTTGAAAATATCTTTTTAGATTTGAAACAACTATCTTATTTAATACGGAATGATGAAAAGAATAATATTTTTTTTCTTGCCGACAATGAATACATTTACTCAAATTGAATGATATATAAATAAGAAGTATAAATAATATTTATTCAATTTTTTAATAAATTAGTCAAGTATTCTTTAGGGTAAAAGAATTAAAATGAAATCTTCCATGCATATTTCATTGTATCATGTCATAACATAATTTCTTGAATGGCCAAGCACCACGGGCACATGCAAGAAAAACTATATTATTATTCATTTAATTGCTTCATTGAATGAGTCATTTTGGTATTGCAAACGATCCAAAAAACTTGTATCGCATTGATTGTTCAAAAAAAAATCACATTTCCTATTTATTTCATTTCTTATAATCACCTGCTCAAAATGACATTTTTCTAGGTTTTATTTGCTGTAGTCTTTAACTTATCTTTTTTCAATCAGAGCTTTTGTAAATGCAATGACAACACGTTATTAAAAACTAATTTTTTGAGATGCTAGTGTAGATAATAAAATTTTTATTTTTCGCCTACAGATTTTTGTTGACGCCAGAAGCCTCATCCCAAAAACAACATCATATTCTGACATCATAAAAAAATGTGGCTGTCCGACTTGTAAGCATTTGACATACAACTGGCCATGCGACGAACAAGGATTGTCTAGGCCCAAAGCAATCAGTTGGTAAAGTTTTATCGTAATTGTATTAAAGGCAGTGTATAAAATACGAACAAAAATATTCATTTTTTATATATTTGACATAATAATTATACTACACCTGTAACCTCCGAGCAAGGAATAAGTTGGCAAAGTTTTATTGCAATACTATGAGTTATGATAGCGCATAAAATACGAACAAACAAACATAAAATTTTATAAATAACAGATTATTCTTTGGTTTATCTAAAAATATTTTTATTTGCTTAAACAGATATGGAAATCGTCTACAGAAATAACGTTAGGAATATCTGGTGGAAATATATTTATCTGTTCATTCAAAGGGTCGAGACATTTTATATCAATGCATAAAAATCTTGAATTTTGTTAGAAATATTTTAAAAAATTGAGTAGTTTTAGAAAATAATAAGTACTTTTTTGTAATACTTTAATCCCCTCCGTAAATTTTCCTTTAATAAACAAGCAAAAAGATAAAATGCTGAACATTCAAACTTGCCTTTCTAGGGATGAAATAAGGGGCGTCTGTTTCTAGAAGGAGATGATTCAATGGAATACTTTTAGCAACTTCGTGGGTTGGTTTAGCTGAGCCGTAGGTCACAAGATTAGTAATTCCTATATACACGTTAGGGAAGGCTTCCAGCCACTTTTGTGCCCACTTCCAGTTCTCAGTAAAGCAATGCAAGTGAAAAGCATAATCTTCTGGAAGAAGCTATGCAAAGAAAAAAAAAGTGAAAATTAGTTGCATGTATTTAATATCTAACTCATAGTAGAGTTAGAAAATGAGTTAATACATTACTAAACTTTATATAATTTAGAAGGGTATGGATATAAAATACACAATTTATATAACAAATTAACATTAAAAGTGCAAACGAAATTCTTTAATCCCTTCGAGAGATACCTTGATAATTACCACAGCAAATACTCGGTTTAAGGATGAGTATTGTAAAGTATCTCAGGATTTTGGGAATCAGTAGAAGCTATAGATTTTGCAAATAATTGACGCTTGAATCACAAATTTTGGGACTATACTCAGTAACAACAACAACAAAGAAACATGTTCTTCTGTTATTTTTATAAATAACGGTTACACATGTTTTTTTACTACATAGTTTTGAATTAGTGAATTTGAATGAACTACATAGTTAAAATTCCTCGACTACTATGTGTAACAAAAACATGCATTTGGATTATACAAGAACTGTTAGGGAACTTATTCTTTATTGAGATGATAGTGAAACATATTTAAATAAAAACGGAGTATTTTAGAGAAAAGAAACTTTTGTCAAAATATATAAAATCAGAGTATCATGGTATGTTCAGAATATTTAAGAAAAATAAGTGAGCGCTTTATATAAAGCTTTATGAAATTTAGAGTACATTTTGGTGCTTAGTTTTTTTTTATATATTCGATTTAAAAGTTTATGAAACAAATAATACTAAAATCATGCTTCCAAAATAAGTTTACAACTTGCTTTTTCGTTGAAATAAGTTTGGGAGGTATATTATAATTAGTATATTCTTTGGAAAGGTTGACATGAAATAACTTAAAGCATTTGAAGCTCGGTTATGACAAAAAATCTTTTCAACCAAATTGAATTATAATAGGAATTAATATACTTATTAATTTTATTATGCGTTATCAATTTGCACAAAAGATTCAGATTATGCTTCCAACTAAAATATTGCTCTATCAATTAAACTAAATATATCCTTTGCAATCTGTCAAAACAATGAACAGATATCAAAATATCCACAACAAAGTTTATTCCGTATGTATAATTATACTTAATATCAATTCACTCGAACAAGTAAGCTTTTCTTAATGACAGAGAAGTTATTTTGATTCACTTTTCTTCATACATTGTTATTATTTTTTCAGAGATTATACTTCACCAGAATCCTGTTTCCAAACAATGTCATTTTTGGTGCTGTTTAAACGGGGAGAATATTTAAAAATCTAATATAAGAAAAACCATAAAAAATTATTAAGAAATATTTAAAAAAAAGGATGTAGCTTTGTGTAATTTGCAAAGATTATTAGATTTTTTCCTTGTCACTAAACACTGGAGCATAAACAAGAAAAACGAAATCCAGCGTTAGAAATAGTTATAACTAAAGGCAATGTTACGAAATATAAACGCTTTTCTGTTTCGTAATTTTGGATAATATCGTAATTTCGGATAATATATATAATTTATGCGAAGAATTCGCACACTTGATTTTCCCATTCCTGTAGAGAATGACCGTCTTTTTTGTAGAAATGTTCATTTTTTAAAACTGAATATTCATTGAAATGGGTACATAAAATAGCATAAACAAATGATTTAAGTGAACATTTTTTTAAACTCAAAATATTCCCTTGTATACGATATTTGATGCCATCATGAAACTATTTTGACTTTCATCTGTTTTTGTTACAGTACGTAACATTTTAGCTTTTAGAATGCTTCATTTTGATAGGCTAAGTTGGTCGAAATGATATTAGATTTTGTGGTTTATGCAAGTTAAATTTGTAAAAAAAAAAGGTGAAGGATCCGTAAATCTATGATGTTATTATCTCTATAATATTTGATTTTCTTTTTAACTTAAATTTTAAATAAACAGTATATATTAAAATCAGTATATATTTCTGCTCCTTGATATTTTAATAATCGCTTCAATCTCTGCATAAGTTCAAAAAAAAACCCAAAAAACAAAACCGTATTGTCTACATAAATGATATAAACGATTTTGAAGCATGATAAACAATCATTCAGATTAAAGCAAAGAATAATTTTAAAAAAATGAGGTATTTATTCATTACTTCTTGTAGGATCTTCATGCAATCTTCATTGGCATCTCGGCAGTGAATTATTAAGCTTTGGCGATTCTCATACGCAATCTTCAACTGTCGCCTAAAAACTTCATGCTGAACTTCTTTACTACATTTATTTCTATAAAAGGATTTTTTTTCTGAAGTTAAATATTGCATAAATTAAGTATTAATTATTGTTCACATTTCATAATAAAAATTTATTAGTTGATTTTCTGTAAACAGAAAAAATGAAAAATCGTAGATTGAAAATTTTATATTAAAGTGAGAAATAAGGGTTGCCCGAATGAAAAGTGGACATCAGAGCAATTGCAGCTGTAGCAGCGCCAAGAAACGGATGTAGTGAGTAAAGGTCACAATACGAAGCTGTGACGGTGGGGCCAGTAGCAGAGTGACATAACCACAGCACGAAAAGTGCACTTCAAGTATCGTAGATGTTATCTGGCTTATAAAGCTAGCGCCACAGTTCTCCCCCACCAGTGAGTCGGCGGAGAGACAAACGAATTTTTTATAGCGAGAAGCATTATGGCGCGTGTGGGAGTGCGTTAATGCGTCATGTGAGTTTGCGACTTTTGTTTTTGATTGCTACTTCAAATGAATCTGAAGAATTTTGCAGCGTGTAGATGGCGCCACGACTGTTGCAGGAGATTGTGTTGTAAAGGTCACCAATATAGCGAAAGAAGATCGCGGTACGAACCCGCGACGCTAGGGCCAGTAGCCGAGTAATATAACCACAGTACCAAAAGTGCCCTTCAAGTATCGTAACTGTTATTTGGCTTATAAAGCTTGTGCCACACGGAGATGTAAAGGGTGATAAGAAGTGTGCAATGCTTGTGCAGTTAAACAATTTAATCTACGCTCACGGTAATGGAAAGAAAACCAGGTTCTTTGACGGGGGTTCATAACGGGGCAAGACCCTTCTGGAACTTAGAACCCTGTCAACCCAGCCCACTTAGCACTGCATACGACGTTCAACAATTAAAGCTGCTCGTTCCAGAGGAAATTGAACAAAAGTAAAGTCATGCTGCACATGGATGTCTCCAGATCAGAACAAGGCTCGTTAATACGGTTCTTTGATTGTTGTGGATCATTATTAATTGATTTCTTGCCTTAAGGGAGTCCTATCAATTCAAAATAATATTTCAGTACTCTGAAGAAACTGCGGAAAACAAACAAAAACAAATGGTCTAGCTTTCTTAGACAACAAATGATTCTTCTTTATGGCAATGTCCGTTCGCAAGTCTCCCGTGAAACACAGATGATCTTAAGGAAATTCAATTGGAAAGTGTTGGAACACTCACCGTACTATCCAGATTTGTCACCATGTGACTTCGACATTCTCCTACCATTTAAGAGGACATTACAGAAGACACTCGGACCAAGAATTGAAGAAAACTGTACACGATTTTCTCAAGAATCAACCACCATCTTTCTACAGCAAAGGCATAGACTTTCTACCTTTAAACGATGAGATCTGCGTTACAACGCCCATGGCGATTTCTTTTCATTTTTAACTAAGGCACATTTTACATTCAAGTCCAATTTCCATTTGGGCAACCCTTATAATATTTGGAGCAAAATGGGAGTACAGAAATATAGTAATTATGTTAATAAACTGAAGAAGAAGAAGAATATCAAACCTTTTCGAATAATCCAGGCCTATTTCTCCTAAAGCTCGTACTTTTGGATGCGAAAGAGCAAGCTTGAGGGCTTTTTCTACGTTGTCATTATAATCTGCAGCATTATGAGGATGGCAGCCGAAAGCACCCCAAACGTTTTCTTCTTCCAGATATTTCTGCCATTCAGCTTTCTGAATAAGGATAAGGAACTGCATTAGAAAATATAACAATAAACCTACAGAAGTGGTCTCCACGAAACCTTCTCATATACTCTTCAATAAAGTCTTTATTCCCTTTACTCTGCATATGGTAAGACTGCTACCAATATCCCTAATTTTATGCAGAGTAAAGTATTGGTAAAGCTGGTTTCTATGGATGGTATTGTTGAAAGATAGTAATTAAATATGGATAGTTGGCGTGAGTTTAGCATTTTTATTGAATTTATCGAGAGAATATATATTTTGGACTCCTTTTTTGCCAATCGATTGACATTACATTTGACAGAAACTACAGTTATAGTTAAACTATCTCTTTCATTTCAAAGATCCATTTCTTAATGTAAGTAATTAAGTTTGCATGTATGCGAAACTACAGACGGTCTATTATTTGACGGATTTGTTTCAAAATTTGATAAGAATCTATATTTTAGATATCAAACTTGCTACTCGAATGTTGTCTACATTGCTATTTGCAGTTAACGAATTCACTCGTTCTCGAATAGCCAAAAAAACTGACACCGTGTGAACGGATTTGGTTCAAAATTTGATGGATATCTATGAATTTAGTCATAATTTCATATATCAGATTTCATCAGTATAGTTTAATTACCGTGTTCACAAACATACATAATGTCAAAAATGTGTTTTTCTGACTCAGGGAGGTCCGAAGCGTAGAAATTCGTCATAATAAACGATTCGAATTTTTGATGGTAACAATAATTCCTCTATATTTCGTATCTAAGAAAGTAAAAGGCAGCGGAATTAATTCCCATGATTATTCCTACGAAACTGGCCGAAAGTGAAAAAAGAAAAAATTTATACCTATTATTACCAATATTATGAAATTTAAATCCTTAATTTTTAAAACAAATTAGTTTAAGTAGGAATTACTGATGATAAAACAGTCTTATTAGAGCATGAGTTTAAACAAATACTTTGAAAAAGAATAATTCGGTTATACACACGTGTTCATAATCAGACTTAGCCAACATACTTCTGAAAGAACTACTTGAAAGTACAGAGAAAATAACTGTATTCAGGAACAAAATACCATTTGATAATGAGAGCTAACTAAGATTGCAGTGTAAATTTGATTCCCCTATCCAGTGTGAATAACGCTGATTGAATAGGGCAATCAGCGTTAACAGACCTGCAACGTTTGAGTTTGTAGCCGAATAACATAACCATTAGACAAAAGTGCACTTCAGTCCAAGGGATGCTATCTGGATTATAAAGTTAACGCCAGAATACACCCTTCACTAGCGAGTTGGCAAACGTGTCTGATTTGATGCGCCAAGTGAATTTGACAACTTTTTGGTTGCTGTGTCAAGTGTGTCTGACTATTTTTGCTGTGTGTAGATGGCGCCACAATAGCTGTACAAAGCTTGGTTTTATAAGGTCGCAAGCCGCCAAATGCGGCTGGTGAGAATTTCTCTAGGACCGAACTTAAAACGTTTCAGTTTGTAGACGAGTTACATGACCATTAGACAAAAGTGCACTTCAGTCCAAGGGATGTTATCTGGATTATGAAGTTTACTTTCTTTATTCCGTACTGATGTTGCAACGACAACATCAGTACGGAATAAAGAAAGTAAAACATTTTCTAAATAAAGTAATTATGATAATAATGCTTATGAAATGAAAAGTTTAGTATCTTACTTCAGAAAATGTTGAAGGCTTACAAAAAACTGCAATACAACCTTGATAGTTCAGAGGAAAAGTACTTTTATGTTTAGTTTGATATTCGGCGAACGTCCCAGAAAACTTTTGTTTTTGAAAAAGAAAATCCAGATGACAATGAGAGTCAATAAAGGGTTTCTTCGACTTCAAACTAACCCCAATAACTGTGTTGTTGTTCGGTTGATCATTTCTATATGAAGATCTGTTTGGTTTATTGAAATTATCAGCATATTTCAAATGTTCTAATATTTCAAAGCGATAACATCTTTTGTTTTTTGAGTAAGGATTTAATAATTCGGAGAGTTTCATATGAAGCACTTCATCAAAACAAGATATATTATTTACTGAGTGACTAGTCTTGAGGCTTGGATAGTTTTTAAACTGGATAAATGGTGTTTTTGAGCCGAAACTGAAAAAGAAAGAATTTATATCTATTATTACCAATACTATGAAATTTAAATCCTTAATTCTTAAAAAAAGTTTAAGTAAGCATTACTGATGATCAAACAATCTTATTAGAGCATGAGTTTATGAAGGAAATAATTCTTCTATATCAATGGGAATTCATAAATTATAATGAAAAATGCTAAATTAATAAATTAGAGTCTCCAACAATACAATTAATTAATTCAGCTTGTATTTTATATTTTATTTATAAATGATGGTGATATAAAGATAGTTTTATAATGATGGTGATATACAATACTCATTCATTCAGAATGAAGGAGTACTGTATGTCTTAGGAGTTGAAATATACCCACTACTTAAATGTTGAGCAAATTAAAAGTGCCATATTAACGCAATTTTCATTAAATAAAGATTTTGCTAGAAATATATATAGACAAATTAAAATACGGATTTAAAATGCAAATCAAATATAATTAAATATTAAGTGTAAATGTTTTTTGGTAATTAAAAATATGTCATAATATAAACTAATTCTGATTTTTACATGAAAGAAAAAATAAAATAGCATACTTGTTGAATGGTTTGTTCCATGTGCCACTATCTCTTCTGCAGGAATTAAATACATCTTCTGTAGCCCAGAAATGAAAATATTTTAAATAGAAGTGTGAATTAATCATGCAGCAAAAAGACATACTTCCTTCTCTATGGTTTTAGTCCTATGGAAACAATTTATTTATAAGAATTTGTGTAAACTAACATAATGTATTAAAATTCTTAAAATTTTAAAAACTGTAATCTTAATTTTAAAAAATGCTCATTTGCTTTGTGAAGATTAAAATTCACCGGAAATCCCGAAAAAGACGTTGTTCAATAATGTTGGCTTTTTGGACCAATATTTTCTTATTAACTATAAGAAATTTAACAGTAGATAGACAGATAATTTAGTAACAATTGATTAATTGTCATTAAATTATCTGCGATAAATAAATATTAACTCTATTTTCTTGAAATTTGATTATTAACAAGAAACCACAAGAAAATGTATTTCCTTAAAAAAATGCCAATATGCTTAATTAATGTAATATTTAAAATATAAATATTACAGAGGCTTTTACTCTTTTGTGTTATAATTATTTTTTAATCTTTTAGAAAAAAGAAAAAAATACCTTTATTTCAATATAAGAAAGCAAAATTAATTTTTTCTGGTTATTTGATACTAGCATTTTAAGTAATAATAATAATAATAATATCTAAAGAAAAAATAAAAGCAAAAGAAATATAACAGATGAAAAAACAGAACTTATGAAATTTCTCAAAATTTTAAATGGTTTAAAAATATTCTGTATCATTTTTTTAACCATAAATATAAAGTTTCGCTATTTTATTTTTCCATATAAAGCTTAAGATTATATGAATTGCAACTATGGTTTTAGAATTTCTGTTGTGAATTTATTTTTTATCAAGTTTAATTAGATTAATTAGTTTCATTTAGAAATTCTCGAGGAATAAAACAATAGGTACCGTTCACACGTTAGTTTTTTAAAATTCAGTTCAGTCCTCATTTTAACGTCCAAATTCTTTAGATGAGGTTCAGTTTTGATGAGGATGATGTTAAAAGAATTGTATTAAAGAACTCGAATTTAAAATAAACTTACCTTGCAAATTATTCCAATTAGAAGACCATTCAGGGCAAGGTTAAAAAATATAATCGAAATTATTTTTTTCCTTTGAAAAATTGAAAGGCACTTCAGAATGAAATCCTAAACAATCCTTTGTATATTTTTATTCACTGAAGACTACAGAACTCTTCGAAAACGACTTTAAAAAGGAAAGAAAGATTCAGCACTCATCCTGATATAAAACTGGAACACGTGGACCAACTTGGACTTCCTGCCAAAAAATAATTTTAAGTACA